>CM065389.1:17312500-17640000 GCA_033060915.1 Euryodendron excelsum | reverse complement strand
TCGGATATTTTGTTAGTTCCAACACCTGTTGGACTCTCTCCCGATAAGTGTTGAACAAACTTCCAAACGTGTCCTATTATTTTTAAATTTTTTAGCATCTGACACACTTTTGACACCTGAGTGACACACATCTCCATCGCTTAAACACACATGAAACACTTTAAAATAAAAAAAAAGCCTGGAATCCAGTAGTAAATTCAAAACAATGTGTATTTATACCTAATTGATGTTTAAGCTTTTGGAGTACATGATTTTTAATTTTAATTCGTGCTATAATGCAATTTTTTCAATCTCTTTAGGTAAAAAATTATATATCAGTATAAAAATATATAAATTGCATATTTTTGCCGCTTTCCCACCATGTCGTGTCTTGCAATTCTTGAAGATTGCCGTGGTGGCATGTCTGTGCTTCTTAAGTTTACACTGTTTAGTCAAAGAAAAATTTGATTTGGAGAAAACTAAATTTTATCTATACAACAGTGTTCCTAATTTTTTGCATAAATCTTGTGTAGTAGGAGAGTTTTGATTGGATGATTTACAAACTTGGTGCAAAGTCAATCAAGCATGATGATATCCAGTAAAATGTGTTCATTTCTCTTGGAACTTGTGATAAATTATTTTTCAAAAAAAAATATTTATTTGTTGTCTTTTTTGGAACGGATTTGATGTTAGAAGGCACCTTAAGGCCTTTAGATAAAACGTTACTGTTTAGGCTGATTGAAAGCCATCCTAACCTTTGTAAGGACAGCTTGGGAAAATGTTTCTAAATTAGGTAGCTTGGGTTGAGAAATCTTACCTTTCTTAGGGTTACGGGGTTCGGATTGAGTTTTTGGGCAACTTGAGCCAACTTGATTGGGTTTAATACATGTTTGGGTAGTTGTTATACATTGTTAGATGTAAGACCGTTGTATTTATATATTTGAGTGGTTACATTTGCAAGAATTTAGGATTGGGTCCTATTCTCTTATTATCTCGACAATTGTTACAATTATGAGAACATTAAGATGCCATATCTTTTTTATTTTACTTGAACCTTATTTTGAAGATAAATATTGCGGTGAGGAGAAGCTGGAGATCTCCTTCCCAGATCTTCTTGATATTATGGTTAATAGGAGGGCCTTAGTGGGGAGTATCTGGAGAGAGATGGAAACCAAATCTTTTGGGACAGTTCCTAGTGCCATGAGGTCAATGATTGGGAGGAGGAATAGGTAGTGGAACTCTTAGGCACCCTTTATCTCATCCCTTAGATTTTGCAGGGAAAGATGTCTTGAGGTGAAGGAGGTCAAGATCGAGGATTTTTGAAGTGAAATCATATTATAATGTTTTATTGGGCCAGCAGTGCATAGAAGGATCCTTCCCATTGATAACCTGACAAGGGGTGAAAAATTCATGTAATTGGCATTGTATGTGCAAAATGGATGGAGAATCTGTTTGTCATCTCTTGAGTAGCTACATGATGGTGAGAGATTTGGACACTGATCCTTGGTATGTTTGCATGGAGAGGGTGTTCCCTTGGATGGTAGAAGAAGTTGATTTCATGGAGTGGGGCTAGAGTTGGTAGGAGGGGGAAACAAGCCTGGTTTTTGGTGCCTCTGGCATTGATGTGCATTGCTGTGGATTGTCTGGGGAAAGCATAATCGCTGGACCTTTTAGGGGTTGGAATAACCTATTTTTAGATTAAAAAGCAGGATCATGTCTCTTTTGTATAGTTGGTTTGGGTTGGGTTGACCTGATCTTGAACCCATTTTTGGATTTTGTTGAGACTTTTGAGTGAGCTTGGATGTATAGCTGCTATATATCGATACTGTACATGGTGGCACCCCCTTGGTGCCTCTTCATTCATATTCCACTCATTTGGTGGGCTTTCCCCAAGGTGACACCGAAGGTCTATCTCCTTTTGAAGTGCCCTCTTTTTTTTTTTTTTTCATATAAGGGTAAAGGATAAATATCTTATTACTTCCTCTCGATGTTATTTAGGAGAGCATGCTTATTCTTGCAATCTATTTCGACTGCATCTTATACCTTTTGTGAAATTTCTACTTTTGATTTTTTTTTTTTTTTTGGGTAATGCATTTTGTGAAGTTCTTATGAGATATTGATTTGGATTAAAGGGAGTAGTGATAAATGCACACTCAAAATCATAAAGTAACACATTCAAGAAAAGAATAATTCTTATCCTACCCTGGCTATCGGTGAGCATTGGTTACTAGGCCTTGCCATGCTTAGACAGCTTAGTTATCAGGCCTAAAATGGAAATTCCTGGCCCCAAGGGATTAAACTTGAGCACAAGCCTTACGCTTGGAAGGGCAATTGAATTAAATCAACATGGTACTTACTACAATTTCATTTATTTGATGTATAACATGCATATTCATAATTTTTATGTTAAATTTTTACGAGTTGAGGGGACACTTGGGCAATGCGCTTATCTTCTATTGTATTTTAAGATGACTTATTGTTTTATCTCTGATTTATATTAAAGGACCTGCAAGGACAACATGGATAAAGGGTTTGCTGACTGCTCAATACCTCAAGAGAAGTCAAATGCTGAAATTAATGCAGAATTGGAAATATCAGATGCCTCTTGTGGGGAAGATGCCTGTGATGCCCGTTGGAATTCCAAAAGATTGGAACCCAAACACTCAACAGGTATTTGATTTTTGGCAGTGATAGCATGGTGTAATAAGATTGACTTCGAGCTTCTATTATGACTGGATTTTAGATTATCCATATGTCGTCCTTGCATTGGATTTTGACCCAAGTTAATATTCCTTGCAGTTCAGCAACAGTCCTCTTGGATGCTCATTAAGTCGAATTTGTTTCTGCATCGTAGCCGTAAAACTCAAACCATTGATGAGGTCAATGACTAAACAGAGTTTATATCTTTGACTTTTGACTTGTCATTATGATTGAAATATATTTTGGCTGCACTGCATATTATCCCCAGTGGGTTTATGAAGAACATAATCTGCCTATTACAAAGCCAATGAAAGTTGCACAAAAAGGGTGATTTTGGTGATTGTGGATACAATTGGGATGATTATTTAATCAGAGATGTCTGGAAATGTGTCAATCATTTCTGGTGTGTGGTGAACAATTCTGAAATTGTGATCTCACTGTGGGAAGATATGGAGCTAACATGCAGCGGAAATGGTGACAACACGAATGACTTGTGTACCACTGGTGAAAAACTAATTTATTCCGAATGTTGAGAACGCGAATGGCTCGTGTTTTTCCACTGGTGAAAAACTATTTCATTCCAAACAATATTTTAATTTTGAGAATTATAAACTCAAAATTTCCCACTTGGGAGTATGATTGAAATTGGAAATAAATGGGGGTGGACCGGTTTGACATCTTAATGCCATTGTGATACCTATAATTAATTACATTTCTTTTGTTATCTAATTATATTTGTTAGGTGTGTAGTATAATTCTGTGGCCAAGAAATTTGCTTATCAGAGAGGGAAAAAAATCTCTCTGTGCCTGTCAGTCTGCGTCTCTTTCTCAAGAATTGTCCTCTTCAAGTTGTCAAAGTCCTTATTGGTCTTTTCAAGTATTTGTTTGCTTGTTTATGGCCTTGCAAGTAAGTCTGCGATCAAAGTTAATTTTGCGTCATTTTTGTTTATGGGAAAATGATCACGCCAGAATTATTGACCTTGGAGCCATCCTCTGTCTGCTCAATGTGGCAATTCTGGTATCTGTTGTGCTGCCTTTTGGAACTCCTCACATTTGAGAGTAAAGGACCATAGTTTTGTCTTTTATCCTTTTCTTCCTGCCCGCAATTATTTGAGCCACATCTGCCTATTTTATTTGAGAATATTTTAGTAGCAGGGACAATTGTATTCTTCTCTTGGAAGGAGATATTGGTTCTAAAGCTCCATCCAAAGCTGCTTCTGGCACACAGAAAAATTCTTACTTTGGATGATTTCATTTGGCAACAGTTTATCGTAGTCTATCTATGTTGTGTTTGTAAGGACAATGCTGGAATTTAGTAAAGCATTGTCTTGGTAAAACGTTGGTGGGTTTCAACTTTCAAGGGTTGTGATTTTGATGGTGGACAATGTTGATCCGTGAGTTGATGTGTAGCATTTTCCTTGTTTTTATTGAGGTATACTTGTTTATACAGGCGATATAGCCTTTCAATGTCATATTAATAGACTTACTGAAAAGAAAAAAGAACTTGCTCCTGCTCCAACGATATTTGTACTTTTTTCTGTGTAGTGTTCTGCTATGTTTCATGATTTCTCATCCATTTACCATTGTTTTTGATACAATTTCGTTGTCACGTAGTCTTTTCCATTTTGAAAGTTCTGACCTGTCTTTAGATATCCATACGCAGTTCCTAAATATTGAAGGCCAGTGCCAATACTTTGTATTGTCGAAAGTAATCAAAATATCAAAAGCTAAGTTTCTGTTTAAATGTTATTTGAGTGATTGGGAAACTTAAGTATATGAATTTCTAGCTCCACAACATGAAAATGCACATTTAGCTTTCTTTTTCTTTGCGTGAGTGTATAATTCTTAGGCTGAGTGTTCTCTGTGTGTGTGTGGGAACTGATATCTTGGCAGTGATATTATGGATAAATTGATACATGTGAGCTTGCTTTTTGGCTATTGAAACGGCAGTGGTTTCATCAATAACTTTTTTGCTTCTTCTTGTGCTTTGATGGACTCCTACCAGATAATGGTTTGCCACTGCAAACGACGTCCGGATGGCAGAATGGGTTGTGGTGATGGATGCTTGAATCGAATGCTTAACATTGAATGTGTTCAAGGGACTTGCCCATGCGGGGAACTTTGTTCAAATCAACAGGTTGGTCGTTTTTCTAGATATGCAATTGTTTGGTCTGATTTGTTGGATTTTTTCTACCTAAATGGTAGCACTTTTATGCGATTATCTGGTTGCAGTTTCAGAAACGCAAGTATGCCAAATTGAGGTGGTTCCGATGTGGAAAGAAGGGTTTTGGGCTCCAGTTACTAGAAGATATCTCTAAAGGAAGATTTCTTATTGAATATGTTGGGGAGGTAAGTTTTGGAACTTTGTCTTGAAAAATGTCTTTGTATCCAAATGTTTATGACACAAATGAGCAAAGAAAAAGACGAGACTTTTGGGGCTGGTTAAATTGTTCTCTGTATTCATTCAATATTATTCTCAAATGTGCAAAATTAAATGGATTTGAAAAGAGACTGCCTTCATGCAATGTTACACTATATGATGGATGGTCACGTAATGCATTTCTTTTTCTTTTCTTTATTTATGACCAATTGAGATGTAGTTGGTGGTCCATTCTTCTGCAACTTATCATAATTGAAAATATACTCAGTATTATCGGATAAGAATGAACAAGAATGAATTTCGTAAGGGATACAAATTAATCATTAACATGTCCTTTTAAGAAGTATACTCTCCATGAGTCAGAGTATGATTGGTCTGGACTTTCAATTTGGTTGTTCGCATCTACCGAGCTGGACCTACACTCAAGTTGATGCTTTTATTGATATAGTCAAATGCTTTTTTTAAAGTTAATTCTTGTTTGTTTAGCCTAAAGAGTAAATCATTTTTGACTTGCATACTGTTACATACGTACTTATCTGCATGTATATTTTAAATATATCGACAGATGTGTGTACCTTATTGAATTTGATTTCTTATTGTCAATATGTTTTCAATCAATGGTTGTTCTAGGTGCTTGATATGCAAGCTTATGAGGCACGACAAAGAGAGTATGCTTCTGAGGGTCATAAGCATTTTTACTTCATGACATTGAATGGCAGTGAGGTTTGGCAATCTCTGCTCTAATGTTATTTTCAAAAGTAATTAATTTTTTTCTATTAACTATTTGTGAGTAGGATGTGATTTAGGGTAATGTAATGCTATCTGGAAACTTCTGGTTGTTCTATGTTTTAACTCATTTGAAGGTGTGCTTCATGACCTCGAGTTATGGAACTTATTTTGTTTGATAAGTAAAGTAACCTTATAAAACCAAAACAAACACCTTCAAAAAGGGGCGAACCCTCTACAAAAGCTTCTATAAACAAAACCCCATAACCTATATATATATATATATATTTATAAATAACAGCTCACAACCTATATATTGACAGTCATTTACAAATCACTTAAAATATCCACAAAAGATGAGAGACAGAGAAATAGACTCGACCTTCTGAAACTAAAGGGAAATGAAAATAATTCCCTTTAAACAAGGAATGGGCTCTGGACTCCTTCAAAAGCCCTCCGATTCCTCTCCGGCCATATCTATCTGAAGACAAAGAATGGAGTGATTACTGATTATCCAGGCTTTCTTTTCCCCCCATTTTGGGCAGGTGCATCCCCAACAAGCCAACAGAATAGAAACAGGGGACAGCATGAGTTAACCCATTCCACGTCGAACAGCACGAAAACCAAGCACCACACTTCTCTAGCCACTGGGCTGTTCTTAGTCTGGTGTAAATGTAACTCTGCAAAGTTTTGGTCGTCAAATGTTCTGTTTAGAAATTTTCTTTGCTTCTTCCGCTGTGCACTCTTATTTGTTTCTCTTATACACATGTAGATGGCTTGTGCACAAGTAATCTTGGGCAGTCTGTTGTTATCAGTAAATAAATTACTGAATCTGATCTATTAGCTAGAATTTTTTTAACTGAATTTCTTGTGGGTCATTTCAATACCAATAATTTTGAAGTGAAGGAATTCCTCATTTTATTATATTTTTAGTATTATCATCAAACAAGATTTTGGATTCTCCTTGTTGGTTTCCAAGCATATGTTTTCATTCTCTTTGTATATGCCTTTATGGAGACGGGCATAGCTGACACAGACTGCTTTGAGTTTTGGAAATTTGAGTCACTTAAAATCAGCTGAACTTGTTTAAGTATGACTTGTATTAGCCTGGGTCTCACTAACATGAAAACTCGAATTTGAAAGGAAAAATTCCTTGGACTTTCTATAAAAGATGTAAAAGACTATAGTCATTTGCAGAGACGGAACCATGTTTTAGACAATAGGGAGCCATGACCCCCCGTGCTTTGACGAATTCTGTTTAGGTGCAAGAAAATATGTATTGGTGCCCCCCAAAATTCAAGAAATTTTTTACTTCTTTATCATATTTATGATGAGAAAGCATGTATTACCCCCCCACCCAAAAAAAAAAAAGACCCAAAACCCAAATTCAAAATTTTTTACCTTGGCCGTCCAAAATTGAAGAATTTTTACTTTAGTCACCAAACAGAAGTCCTGGTTTGGTCACTAATCACATATTACCATTTTCATTTTTACTTCCTTTCTTCTCCTTTAGCAAATTAATAGCCAGAGTTGGCTGGAGCCCATCAATTAATTGTCAAGAGATTTTAAGGACTTAAACCTGCATGCACTTACTACACGTCATTAAAGTGCTCTTTGGTAAGTCTCCTAGGATTCGATGCTGCTACAACTACATATTGGCTCTGGTAGGGTCTTATAAGCTTAATTTAGTCTGAAGTTGGCACTGCTCAGAGCTTTGTACTTAAGCTCAAGCTGTTACTGTTAACTAGTAGCATGTAAGTGAATCTGTCCATCCCTAGGAGAAAGTTGAAATGAATGTGAACTTGACTTTTTGTGTTTCTAATTTGCATCTTGCATTTCCTAAGTGCACATATAGCATTTAGTTCCCTATGCTTTTAGTACGGAGTGATGTCATTTCATTTTGAATCATCTTATGGTCATGCCTTTATGTGTGTAATTTAACTTATATAAATTTTTTGTGTGTGGTGGTTTACCTCAATTTCTTTGTTCTATTATAATGTCCACATTTGCCCTTTTCTTTGTTCAGGTAATAGATGCATGTGCCAAAGGGAATTTGGGCCGTTTCATAAACCATAGTTGTGATCCTAATTGCCGTACAGAAAAGGTGAACATACTTGCGAGCATGAGTTTCCTATGTGCTTTACATTCTCTCTTTATTTTACCTACTCATACTTTGTAAATATTTGAATGAGCCAGTTCAGAATGGATTTTATAGCAAGAGAAGATTTTATTCTATTAATCTCTTGGGGGCTTACAGTCGTGAATAGTCACCTTCTCTGTATATTTGTTACTCGATGCTTCTTTCTCTGTCATTCTTTTCTTTTTTATTTGTATTCATTTCTTTGGAGACCTCTGTCTTTCTTCTGATGTATTCTTATTTGTAATTCGGGGAAAAAAAATGAAAAGAAAAACTGCAATGCTGTAGCCTGTAATTGTAGGATGATTCCAGTTTTTTTAGATGTTTGAAAAGGCTGATACAAACTTACACCAAGACATAGAAGTGCCACCAGGGATGATAGAGAACAAAAAACAAAAAAAAAAAAATGGTGAATTGCACAGATGATGCTTTGAATTTTGTTTTAGCCATTTCATGGGGAATTATATCAATGGGTTGCATGTCGTAGTTTTTAAAACTCTTGAATGTTGTAGTTGTGACATGTCAATATTGCATCATGTAAAAGGTCAAAAATGCATGAGAAGGAAGTACAGGATCAACTATTATAGCAAAGATACTGTCAGAACAACAACAGTACAAGATAGTGGTAGAGAATTGGAGATGCAGCAGCAATCCAAAGCAGTCGTGAAGAGACATGCTTTGCATCAGACTTTTCATGCAGTTTTAGACACTGTAATGTGGCCTTCCTAGTGCAGTTAAGACTATAATTGTAGAAAAGAATCATCAATGAGGGTTTTAAGGACTTAGTTCAATTCTTGAAGAATTGACATGTATTAAATGTAAACTTTTTTGGACCTTGTCCTGGCTTCATGATCAGATGATTTTCTCATGTAATCTCAATATCACAACCTTATACATTTAAAAAAATGCATAACATCATTCTTTATTGTAATATATGTTTATGGATGTTATTGTTTGTGTGTGTGTGCATGTATCTATTTTATTGTGGTGACTGGCCGACTCTGCTTCCATTTGAGAAAATTTTGTCGTACTTCTGCATGTCCTTTTCATGGTTGTGCCTTGTGGCTTAGAAACTTATGCAAACCATGAAATATTATATCGACAAAACCTCTCTAATATGACTCAAACTACTTAGTTTATCCATTTATTTGTTGGTTCAACCTCAAACGTGTCTTAAATTAGTAATTGTGCAGGAGTCCAATTTAATCAGAGGGACACAATTTTTTTTTTCGTTTAGGGGGTGGGTAGGGGGGCTTGGAGGGACACGATATGGATATGTGTTAAAGGGCATGACATGGATATGGACATGATATGGATATGATTGCTAGAAGTGGAGATAAATGTGAGGATTGGTTTGAAAATCCTCAATGGGTGAAGGTCAAATTGTTTGACAAGTAGGTTACACAGACATTTCTGATAACTTATTGTTAGTGAACTCTACATAGAGACTGATGACGGTATGTTAGCCTTACTTCCCCAGTTGAGGATGGGTAAATTGTAGGAGCAGTTAGACAAATAGGAGATTTCAGAAGCTGCGTCATAGATGCTCTTCTTTGCTTGTTCAATATATTTGCTCGCAAAGGGAGAATCAGTGTGCAAGTTATCAAGAGAATCAGTTCTAGCTTCTAAATGGAATAAAAGGAGGACGTTAATATTACTATTTATGTGCTTATAAAAATAATACTGTTTATAATTGGTCTATCAACATATATGATGTGATCACAAAGTTATAGCCAAAATTTTAGCAAACATGTGGCCTATTGTTAGTAAATATCTAAGAAGTACTGATACAGATACGTAACATGGACACAACATGACATGGACATGCTGACACTGTAATTTTACGACACGGTGAGGACACAGCAAAAATATATATAATTTATATATTTTTCATATGTAATTTTTTTGAATAATTTACTTATAGATAACGAAAAAATTGCAAGATAACACTAATTTACTAATTATGATTAAAAATCATGTATCTCATAGCTTAAATGTCAAATTAGGTATAAATCCATATTGCTTTTATTTTACGATTGGATTCTAAGTTATAATTTTCAAACTTACAATGTGTTTTATTTATTTAACTAATGGACCCATGTCTCTCAAGCTTCCGAAGTGTGTCTGATTTTGAAACTAATATGAAATAATAGGACACATTTGGACGCATGTCCGATATGTGTTGGAGGAGTGTTCGACGAGTGTCTTGTCTGACACGGATATCGCACCTTTGTTTTTTAGGTAAATATATTTCTAAAGAATAAGTACTTATCAAGAAAAAAGAATAATTTCTGAGGATAAGTGACTGTTTTGGGTGGAAATTGCAAGCAATATTTTTTTATAGTATATGACATCTGTAGTACATTTTTCTAGGTGAAGAAAAGGCTGGTCTCATAAACATCAAAATGAGGTTATTTATTTATTTATTTTGTGTTTGTGGTAGGAAAGCATAAAATTTGATTCCATTTGAGAATAAGATAGAATTTTATACACAGAAACAAGCTTATCACAGATTGGGCTGGGCTTCAAACAATTTTCCTGCCTAATGTGGAATTATTGACACTTGGTGTGATGGGAATGTGCATTGTAGCAAAGCTTATTCCTTCTATGTGCTTGTTCATGGAAGCCCTCAGAGCCGTTATTTCCTTTAGTTGATTAGGCAAGGGTTTAGTTATGCATGTATATTCTTGTCATGTGTACAGCAGGCTTGTTGAGAATGTTAAACAGTCATATTTGGAGCTAAACATTATGAGAAAGTATATGTTTAAAATTCAAAAAACTATTTTCTGTTTCAGAATTATTTGTTCGTAGATGCATGCCTTATTTTGGTATGGTAATTCTGATGGCTCATGCTTAACTAGTTCTTTAAGATATCAGGCTAGGAAGCCAATTTTCAATGGCTAATACGAGATTTTTTCAGATCTATATTGACCGCATTCAAGAAAATTATTTGTAGGGTTGAGTATATAGAGAAGAAAATGAATTTTAGCGGATTGTTAGGCATTGGAGTTTATTCATGTAAAATTTAAGATAGGCCTTCATGTTGAAGTGTGACAAGAGATGGAATAACTTAAAAAACTGATGAAGAAGCTTGTTTTTATAATAAGAGAAGAAAGTATACAGACTGGAAAGGGAAATCATTTGGCGATTCGTTTTGTTGAAGCAATTTGTATGATCTGTATGGCCAAATTAGGGAATGACTCAAGTGCTTGGGCTGTCATGATGGTTTTCTTATAGTCTACCTTGTAGCAAACTCATCTGTCCTTTTCAAGAATTTTGTGAGGGCTATTCATGTATCTTAAATAAGATGAGATGAATATTAGGAAATGGCAATCATGTAAAGTTTTGTTCAAATTTCGGGTAAATATTGGTCAGAAATTTGGAATTTTTCTGGTAAAGGACTTTAGCTTAATAACCGAACTCATTGTTTAGTTGAACTACAGTGCATACAATAGATTTAAGTAGTTATCGCAAGTAATAAGAGGAAGAGAAATACATTGAGTTGCTAGGATCATTCGAAGGGCAGGAGAGGCTGGGTGAGCATCCCCCAAATCCCCTAGCGACTCATGTGCGTGGGCTGTTATGATGATTTGCTTATGGTCTCCCTTGCTGCAAACTCATTTTGCCTTTCGAAGAATTTTGTAAGGGCTAATAATGTAAATTAAATAGGATGAGATGAACATTAGGAAATGACCATCATGTGAAGTTTTGTTCAAACATCGGGTAAATAGCAAAAGTATGGGTCAGAAATTTGAGAATTTTCAGCTAAATAAAGTTTTGACTGAATGAAATGCAGTGAAGATTAGTGAGCAATCTTTTTCCAGAAAATTTCAATGCATACAAATATGGTATTCAAAATTTTCTATTTGTGGAGTATAGTACGGATTTGTAGTGGTTATATAAAAGTGATTTCTCGTTATGTGGATGTATCAAAGCAATGTGCAGAATAAGGAGGAGGTACTCCAATGTTATGTTGGTTGTGCCATAACTGAAGAATTTATGCTGCTTCTTGTTAGGAATGTTATTGTTATTATAGAATGTGATTTATGTGGGGAAAGACGGGCAACTTTACCATCTTACCCTAAGCCCCTAAACTATAAAGTTTTGTATATATTGTTCAAATCTCGGTAGGACCTCTTTATCAATCCTTACCTTTAATTTACTTATAACAAGTGATAATAAAATCACGTTTTAAACTCAATTCCATCATACATCTTCATCAGCCAAGGATGGAACAGCAAATGATACAAATACAAAGATTTTAAGGTAACTAAAAGTTTCTAATTAAAGAGAAGAAAACTATTTGTCATACTTTATGGATGATGAAAAGTGACAAACAAAAAAGAAGTTATTATCTAGGTGGAAACCAAGCTTATTACTTACCCAAAAAAAGGAAACCTAGCTTATTGTTGTTTTTGTATAATAAACTTGTTGACTAGTTTATTTAACGGCTTTATAGACTAGGTAAATGCCTGATGATTGCAGGAAAGCACTCTAATGCCTAGTTATAACAGCAAAGGTGAAGTAGAGTCGGGGAATTTAAAGCATTTGGTGAAGTAAGGCCAAGATATAAGATATGTTTTGTAATTTTAGCAAAATTACAAATTAGAATGAACATACAATGAAACTTGATGGTGAGGCTCACCCTAATAATTATTGGTTGGTTTTTTACTTCATGTAACCCAAGAGTGATCTTTTTCATTATCTTTTATTATCGATAAGGAAGGGGCAGTTGAGGAGATTGTTGGCTATCCATATAGACGAAGATGGATGAAATGTTTTTTTTTTTTTTCCTGCTGAGCAGATGGATGAAATGTACTTTCTAAGTGTTGTATGACTTCTGAATTCCTACAAATATGCATAGTAGAAAGTGTTAGACAAATAAGAAACTGCTTGTTTGAAAGATGAGTGTAGTTGAAATGATGATATTGAGATGTATGACAAGAAAAGATGGGCTAAAAAACAAATATATTTTTTGGAGGTCAGGAAGTGTCATGTATTGAACCCTCAAAAGCACAAGTATGACGATTTTTGAAAAATATAGGACACGACACGATAGGGATATGGCAAAAATATATATTTTACATATTTTTATATGCCATACGTAGAAATATCTTATTCAAAGATAATGAAAAAGTTGTAAGATAACACCAATTAAACTTAAAAATTGTGTATTTTATAGCTTAAACATCAAATTAGGTATAAACTTATACATCAAATTAGGTATAAACTCATTTTAAGTGATGGACACGAGTGTCCAAGTGATAGACGTGTGTCCTTTCAAATCTGAAGAAAAAAAAATATGGCACATATGGAAGCGCAGCGAACAGGTGTTGTGTCCGACATGGACACAAAACTGGTATATGCTTCTTAGATTAAACCAATTAATCCAACTTGGACCAATTAATGTGCCTTTATGAAGTGATTTTATCCATGTCAATGATAAAAGGACAAGGGTCAGGCTCAGAAGAGCGTGCTTTTAGGTCTTAAGAAAGTACATTGACGCCTTAGAGTCTAAGAAGAATTGACACGGATACGGATATGGATATAGATACGGATACGGGTATGGATATGGGACACGACAATTTTAAAAAAATGAGTACACGAACACGGCGAGGATACAGTAAAAATATATTTTTTATATACTTAATTTGCTCTATATAAGAAAGTAACATTCACAAACCATCAAAAATATAAAAAAATAATACTGATTTAACATGAAAACACCATTCAATCCTTAATTTAACTTAAAGCATGATGAAAACAAGTTTACATTTTAAACTTGCAATGTGTTTAATATGCGATTAAGTGATGGATACGTGTCTCTTGTGTGTCCTAAGCGTGTCCATTGAAAAATAAATAAACAAAAATTTAGGACACGTAAATTGGCGTGTCCGAGCCGTATGTGTGTCCGACATGGACACGACACCTTTTTAGAAGTGTCCGTGCTTACTAGTTTAAAGTTAATAAACACCTAGAAAAGACACCGGGAAAAGACAGGTCCTCATAGTCAACACTCCCAAACTTGGGGATTAAGATTGATGACAAAGTTGTGTAAAGTATAATTGGTGCATAGTGACAAACTAAAGGAAGTCAGAGGGAAGAATAAACTTCATTGATTGTTTTCCCACTATTGGTTGGCACAAACTTTTTATGGCTTTCGCAAAATCGGCATGGATGAATGTAACAACCTCGTATAATGGTACCGTTGGGCTCCACTACAAATGCTCGTTGAAGTGCTGTCATTAGAAGATTACCTTCGATGACTTCTATAGCGGCGATGATAGTTTATTATAATTCCATGACGTGGATTTTTTTTTCTCAAAATCCTTCTAGACCCCATTTATGTATTTCAACCTTGAATTTCTTATTTTAAAACAGTATATTTATTTTAATATAAATTACACTTCTTGGTGATGACTAGGAGCTTTAATTTTATATTATATCTACAATCTGTAGAGATCAAAGTTGCAACTTCATAGTTAGGTCCTACAAAGTTCAAGATATAGACCCATTTGTTCTGCGTAGGACTCTTTCTTCATTGCCAACGAGGCATTTGCTTTTATGACACTTTTATTTATTAGTCTTTTATATCTGAGTTGAAAAATTGACGGTAAGTCTTTTCTATTTTTAATATTATTTGCTTTAATGCCTCCTTTTGTTGGGCCTTTATGTATTTTGTGTGTGCTGGGGTTGCATTCCCTTAATGCTCTTTAGAAATATCTTTACTTGTATTAAAGAAATTTTCTTGTTCTTCAAGGTAGGACATTGTACAGCAGCACTGATAGTACTGATGTATATTTGGTAACATGTGCTACTTATGAAAAGTAATATGTAATCGAATAGTACATTGTTTTATGGATCCAGTATTATGTTTAATACTATAAGTAAATCATATCTTAGGTGTCATCGAGGTTATAAAATCATTAAAAACACCAAAATATGGTAACTGAGGTCAAAACGTGCATAGCCACTGGGTTTTTGTGGATTTGCTTATCACAAGCTCTAGTTCTCAATCCTTATAATGCATTGACATTATTCTAGCTACCCTTACATTGCATGTGGTTGCAACTAGTATTGTGATGTAAATCTGACACTAAGTAACATTCATAGTGGATTATCTCAAGAGACTTAAAATTTCTAAAAGAAGAAACTGATATTTTTGGCTTTGCTAACATATATAATTTGTGATTGAAATTTGATGATTTAGTGCTGTGTATCTGGTATTAAATATGCCTGTTGGCTGGTTAAATAAATTTGACACTCTCTCTAGAAACCTAGTGCTTCGGATGGACCCTTCATCTTTAGTTTCTCGTAAGGTAGTAGGTGATCTAGGAAGCACAGACATGCCTCCTATGGTGACATATTAGGGCTCAACTGGTGTCGGCCACTGATTTGTATTGGGCATGCATCTAGATGTGTCCTATTCTTCTTCTTCTTCTTATTATTATCTTCATGTACTCTTTTTAAGAAATAGGTCAAGCTTTGTACACTGGCGGGACGTCTCTCTCTCTCTCTCTCTCTCTCTCTCTCTGATGCTGTAGTTTTTTTCCCCTTTTTTTGTTATACTTCAGTGGTTAAACTGTACTTGCTAATTCGTCCTTTAGGTTTTTTAAAATTGCCTTTTCTTTATATACACATTTATATAAGAAGCTTAGCCAAGGATACCTGAGGTAATTTACTCAGCCACTATGTCCATATATATTAGTATGTTTATATATTAACACCGTCGTTGTGTAATTCGTGTCTGTGTGCTGTTTTTTTTCAAATATTGTAGTGTCAATGTACTCATATAGTGTCATATCATGTCCAATACCCATATCCTTGCCTTTTAGCAGGTGATCTCTGTGGAAGATTGGCTTCTAAGCTAGTTTAATTAATTTTATGATTATACTTCTTATTTTTGGAAGAAGGTAGAAAAAATGAACAAACATTTTTCAGGTTTGTTATGATATGTAATTTAACCTAACTAAAGAGAGATCAATAATCGCAACTAAGGGTTCCTAAATTTCTTTAACAGTTTTACAATTCATCAATTGTAGGTTTGTGATATGACTAGCTAACCTTGCTTGTTCATTATAGCATAAGTATCTAGCATAGGGTGTTTTGTTCATCTTAGCTTTCATCATGACCATGTTGTTGAACACGTACTAGTAACAAGAATTGAACTTAGGTGTTGGTATTTGACCCCACCACATGTATAGAAAACTAGTTCATTGGTTTAGAATCCATATTCTTGTCCGGCATGGTCGTGTGTTAATAATATGCAAGAGGGGGTTGCTGTGATTATGTGCAAGTGTCCTTGTTACTCATGTCAATAAAGTCCAAGAATGTTGTAATAATCTGATTGAATTGGCTTTCAAAAGGATTATTGTAAGTTGGGGTGGTTATACTTCTCCCCAAAAAGCTGTATGTGAATTGTGTTAATGCATGCTAGGTGATATGTTTTCTGTAAACGTGGTAAGATTCAGGTTTAGTAATTCTTGAAAGGATTCAAGAACGGACCCATAGGTGAAGTGGATTGATCGAAGTAAATTACTAGGGTGTTTGGACCTCATCATCTCACATGACAAGAATAAGAAATTCACTTCTTTTTATGAGTTATCTTGAGAGAGTCCGCTGCATGTTTGGTGGCACTTTGAACAATCACTTCTACGCTGAAATAAGATAATTGTGCTTTGGGATATCACGGGGTTTCTTTTTCGTTTCTGTTTGTCTGTTTGTTGTTGTTGTTGTTGTGTTTTTTTTTTTTTTTTTTTTTTTTTTTTTTTTGGTGGGTTTTGCTTTTGAAGAGAGGAGGGAAGGCAGGAAAGAAAAGGTGGTTGGGGGGGGGGGGGGGTTGAGGGGTAGCAAGAGGGCAGAATGCATTAAGTAGAAGAATTTGTGTGATGTGATTTGCTTTCCTTGAACCCATTATTGTGGTGAGGGCTCCACCTTGTATAATTGTTTTCCTTTTAGGGGCTGCCATGTTTCCTCAAATCATATGGGAACACATTGAAAACTTAAATGATTTGATTTTAAGGAGGCCCATAAACACTGCATTCACTAGATGCACTCATGTGGTATTGATTTATAAATAATTTTATTGTGGTGACATTTTTTTAGTTGAGATATGGCTACTATATAGATGTGTTTCATTACTAGTGCGGAAATAACAAATAAGTGATTTTTTTTTTTAAAACACAAGATGGTGATTGGACACAGTAGCACACTTATACTTCTATAACATAACCACGAACTTGCAAGTAGTATTTATTTTTACTTTGGTTGAGGGAACTTCTTACTGTTTAATCTTTGTTCATTGGGCAAATTGGTCTACTGAGTTGCTGCTTCTAAGAAACACATTTGCATGTTTATGTATGTTGGGCATATATGTATGTATTTATTATGACATAATTTTCCTTTTGAATTCGCTGAAACAGTGGATGGTGAATGGAGAAGTTTGCATTGGACTCTTTGCATTAAGAGATATTAAGAAGGTATGTACCCACACGCCTTATTTTGATTGAATCCAAATTGGCTGTACTGCTTTAACATCAAGACACGTTGGGATGGTTTCTCACCTGTCAGTTGTATTTTTGATGGTCTGGAAATTGATTTCTGATGTAAAACTCTGACTTGATTTGTTGAAAATGAGAATTTTTGTACCTTAAGTTAAAGCCAAAGCTTGAAAGCAAGACTTACCTGCCAAAGCCTTTTTCCCTTGCCTCCCAGCTGGGGGGGAAAAAAAAAAAATTCTATTTGATAGGTAAAATTGACAGCAGTCAATATCATTCCTATCTTGATATGAAAATTGGCAGCAGTCAATTTCACTTCTATCATTCTGTCCATTAAAGAAGAGAAAGGCCTGACCTGCATTGTTTTTCAGAAAACTAGCAAATTTTAAATTGTATTATAGTAGGGATGTGTGACCAGAGACCAGAGAAGCAAGCGTTTGATACTCAAGGATATAGTTTGCATTGCTCTGGTAAGGTGTTTACAGTCATGTTTGCTGTTCTCCTATTGAGTTTGCAATCTCATTGCCATTCTGAAGTGCCACCACTCCGCTTCATCATCTTATTAACATCGTGCATCACACTCAACCCCTTCCCCTTCTGCAGAAAAGGAAAACTGATTGTGTCTAAAAACCTTTGTTCTGGATAGGTTATACGTTCTCTATAGTGCTCCCTAGATTCGGTTTCTTAAAAAGCAAAGGCAACCATTGGTTACTTATTTTTGAATTGGCTAGTTTGAATCTATTCAGTATAAATTGCTTTGAAGTTCTTGTTGGTATTTTTTCTACTTAATGGAGACCATATTTATGTGTGTGTGTGTGTGAGAAAGAACTAGCCAGTCTTGATACCCTGTCTTTCCTTGCCAAGTCCTGTTCCTGGCTTATACCCAAGTCGGATCATCAGGTCCCAGATCTTCTTACAGTACTTGATGTATTGAAGATTCTCCTGTTGGCAACTCGGTATCGGTACAACGTGGACTCAATCTCTTTCTCGTAAAACGGTCGTCTCTAAGAATTAGCCAGGTCGATGACTGACACAAGCGGCAGAGAGAGCACTAGCCTGCTTCAACTCGTTGAAACTCGAAGACACATGGAAGGAGACAAATAGCAGTCTATGAGGTTATGAGTCTCTGAGGAAGTTTCTGCAGAACTTTGTTCCTCATGAAAATCATATTTTTAATCAGCTGAATGCTGGCTCCTAGTGGTCTTTAAAAATGCCCCAATCTACTTTTTAAGGGTCTCTGTGATGCTGTAAAATTTGAAAATGACAGATAAGCATCATGTGATTTGTGAGAGAACTGTGTTAGAATTTCATAATTCCTGGAAATGCACTAGTAACAAGGAGTGGATTCTCTATATCATGTAATTTTGTGGTGATGAGAGAAATTAATATGACTCAAGTAAACATTGCCAGAGAAATGATATACATGCAACAAACATATACCTTTGCTTTCAGTTTTAGGAAATAGAGATTTGGATGATCTTTTATCCAAATGATTATTAAATTTGCTACCAACTGTTAGATTTGGTTGCCCCACATATGCCGACAATTTTTCATGTTTTCACTGGATTCTCCAAGCTCATCTTGAAGCACGACAGCCTGCAGTTCTTGTATACTAGTACTGAATTAAGAGGATAAGTAGTGGTTTCACAGATAACAAGAGAAGTAGGATGGTTTGTACAACAATGATTTTTAGGCATTTGGTTCAGATTATTAGTCGTTAAAGGTGATGAAATATTTTGTGGCCGCAAATATTTAGCCATTAAGAAAGAAAACCTTACCGCATGCAGGCTTGATTGGATCCATACTGAAATCATAGAGGAGTTCCACCTCTCCTTTATCCAAGGATCCATTACTCTAATCCGATTTCACAGCAGATGTAGTAGCTGGAAAACCCTAAATACACTCATAAACATTCTAAAAGTAACCCTATTTGATAAACTAACTAGCATTCAAATTCTAGCCTAAAAAACCTAACCAAACTGGGAACTCTTAAAGTAAAAACTCCTAACCATACTCGAAGTAAAACTTTTAAGCAAGATAACAACCCTTCTAAACTTTACCCATGGTATGGCTATAGTATTTTTCCTAAATCCATAGTACACAAAAAAATGTGACGGAGATTGGAGGAACTTGTGACTTTCAATTTTCACAAGGAAGGAGAGTCAACCTATTTAAAGCCTAAAACCTATTTTAAGATTTAACCAGAATGAGCTTGGTTTGCTTATATTCCATTGCCATCTGCCAAAACTTTCTATCCTTGAATGGGAAGAATATCCCTTGGTCGATTGCAGCTTTGTAGAATTAGTTCTGAATCCTGGAAATGTCAATGAGGCCAAAGTATGCTGGAAATGGCAGTGTGCATTTGTGTCTGAATCAATGATTTTTGTGTATAAATGATTAGTTTGGTTCTTTGTGCTAGTTACTTTTTTCCATAAACATTTTCTTTCATGATTGGCCTCCAGAAGTTTGCTGTTATCTGGGTGCTGTGGACATATGTAGTGGTATTTTCTGATCTGGTAACCATAGGAATCCTGTGCTTCCATTAACACCTGGTGTTCTTAGATTCTCTAATTTTGTGTAAGTCTCTTTATTTTTTTAATAAGTTATCTCCTTGTTGAGATTATTTTGTCAAATATTTACAGAAGTCTAAATATTCTTCATGTTCTTGTTTCAATTCTCAAAACACAAAAAAAAAAAAAAATAAAGAAAGAAAGAAAAAATGCAAGTGTCACCATTTCCACAGTGTGACAATCTTCGTTCTACCTTGTACTTCCTTATCTTTAGAAGTTGGTGAAGATACGTATTCATCAAAAAAAAAAAACAAAAAAAAAAAAGAGTTTGTGAAGAAACGGGAAAAATATATCAAATGACTAGTAAGCTGGTTTCTTATGAAGCATTCAACCTAAGGGCAGGAAGAGACGACTTTGAGAACACATATTCATATTGTAAAGAGAGGACCCTAGACCAGGCCTGTCTTGAAAGAAGGGGCGGTTAAGCAGCCTGCCTAAATGGCAGTGTACATGTGTGTCTAAATCAAGGAATTTTTGCATATAAATTATTAGTTTGGTTCTTTAGGTACTGCTAGGCTGTGAAATTCTTGAAATGCTGAAGACAGCTCTTTGTGCTAGTTTCTTTTTTCAATTAACATTTTCCTTCATGACGGGACTCCAGAAATATCTGTCCTCTGGGGGCTGTTGACATATGTAGATATTATTTTAAAAAGTTAAGCCATAGGAACCCTGTGCTTCCATTAACACCTGGAGTTCTAAGATTCTCTAATTTTCTGGAAGACTTTTTATTTTGTTAAGAAGTTATCTCCTTGTTAACATTTACAGAAACCACATGCCCTAGATTGGTTTGTCAAATATTACAGGAGTCTAAATATTCTTCATGTTCTCGTTTCAATTCTCAAAAAATAGAAAAATACAAGTGTCTCCGTTTCCAATATGTGTGACAGCTTCGTTCTACCTTGTACTTCCGAATCTTTAAAGGTTGGTGAAGAGACATAATCATAAAAAATAAAAAAAAAATGTTTGTGAAGAGAAAGGAAACATAAATCAAGTGACTAATAAGCTAGCTTCTTATGACACATTCATCCAAAGGGCAGGAAGAGAGGACATGGGGAGCTCGTATTCTTATCGGAAAGGGAGGACTGTAGACCCGGCCTGTCTTGAATGCAGGGGCGGTTAAGCAGCTGGCCTTATGAAACTAAGTCTGGGGAAGGTATTTCCTTTCATCCCTCTGTTCTCTAAACGTAGGAAAGTGATGTAGCCTGGGGTTTAGATTTTCTTTAGTTGTTTTTTTTAAATTTTTAATTGTTTATTTGGTAGCCTATTATGTGGGGGTTGTCCATAGTTGTTTAATTGGTCACATGCTGGTCACATGATTACTTAAGTGACTATGGCACAGTGAGATCGTGACACCAAGCAAGGAGGATTAGGGTTTTGCTATAAAACCCTAACTCTAGCCAGTTTTGAGGGGTTGGTTGTGAAAAGAATATTACTCCAGAATTGGTGGCTGCTGCTCCCTCTCTCCCGTTGCTTTCTCTTCTCCTCTCTGCTGCTGCTTCTTTCTCTTCTTCCTCTACAGGCTCTTCTCTTTTGTCTCTGCTGGTTTCTCTCTCTCTCTCTCTCTCTCTCTCTCTCTTGCTTTTTATTGTTTTGCCTACAACATCTTCTTCTTTCTCTGTTCTGCTGCTACTTCTTCCTCTGTTTCTCTGCTACAGCTTCTTCTCCGTATCTCTATTTTCTGCTGCTTCCCTTTTATCCCTTGCTGCTGCTGCTGCTGCGTATCTTCCCTCTACCCTGCTACTGCTGCAGCATTATAATACATCATATTATAATGCTGTATTTCTCTATTATAGCAGTACAGAGAGAGTTTCTTCCCGTTCCTGTTCAGACATTTGGAACTTTGCTTGGTGGTTTTTTTTTTTAACTTGGGTTTATGTTAAGTAACTACTTGACTTTTATTTCCCAGTGGTGGAGTTAAGTTCATTGAAGTGGTATATTTTGCTCAATATCTTTTCAGATTGCGTGGATGGTTCTATTTCAGTCTATTCATTTATTTTGGGAAGTTATACTTGCTGAATTTTTGGTGTTTAAGGCTTACTGTCACAGAGTTCTCCAACTTATTGTCACAGTCCATATTTTCTAAACCTAGGATTGCATTAAGTGGCATCGGAGCCTCAGGTTCTAGTATTTTTTTTTCTCACATAGATCTGCCTGAAATTTTCTGCATATTTTTGTGAGGAAACATCTACTTGTTTGGGGCATATTTGTTGTTCTAGGTCTTAGGAGTCACTTTGCATGTTATCTTGCATCCTTTGGCTATTTGTTGCATCACTAGTACATTGCATTAACACCCTTTAATTGCAGCCATTGCATTTTTAGAGTGTCATAGCATTGCATTAGGTCTTAACATGTTTGGTGTCAAAGGTATACCAACCCATGGCGAATAACACCAATCAGTTACCCATAGGAGAGACTTGGCATGATGCATTTTGAAGCTAGCAATGATCAGATCCAAATGCAAATCCAAGAACTCACTCGCGTGGTAGGTCGATTAGGAGCGGATCCACATCCCCAAAACCAAAGCCGAAATGATGGGAGACCTAGAAGGATGGTTCAAGAGAGTGAAGAAGAGAGCGACTTTGACGAGGAGTTTGCTCCAAATCTAGAACAAAGGGGTCATAGGGTAAATGATAGGTATCCTAGGTAATTCGATAGGAGGTGGGACCAAGGTATTAAAGTTAATGTTGGTGAATTTGTGGGTCGTCTGCAACGTGAGGATTTCTTAGATTGAGTAGATAGAGTTGATCAATTCTTTGAGTGGAAAGACATGCCTGAGGATAAGAAGGTTAAGTTAATAGCCTGAAACTCAAAGGACATGCCCTTGTATGCTGGAAGCAACTCCAAAATAATAGAGTTTGCAAGGGCAAAGAAAAGATCAATTCTTGGGAACGTGTGAAAAGGAAACTTCTAGGAAAGTTCCTTTCGTTTGATTACCGTCATATGCTTTTCAAGAAGTTTCACAATTTGTGACAAAACACTAAATCTGTGGATGAATCCACAAAAGAGTTCTACTTGTTCTTGGCTAGAAATAATTTAAGTGAAGATGAGGAGCAAAGTGTGGTCCGTTACGTGGTGGGATTGCACTATCCTATTTAGGACCAAGTTACTCTTCATGACTTGGCACGAATAGATGAAGTATACTATCTAGCACTTGAGGTAGAGAGTCAACTTAGGCGGTTGTCAACCCGTAGAGTTGATATAGTTTAGGTTGGGTCGAGTTCAGCTGGGAGAACTCAAGTAGGTGGTAAGATGCCCAATGATGCCCAAAACATTGCACCTTTTCAGTCCACCAAAGCCAATCTGAGTCAATTTGATAGGAATAACAATATTCTTGGTTCCAAGCCTTCCACATTCAATTGTTTCAAATGTGGACAACCGGATAATAAATCATTAGAGTATTCGAAAAGAACATTTACCGCACATGCAAACTTGATAGATGAGAACATAGGAAATCCTAGCCAAGAAAATGAGTTTGATCTTGAGAACACATTAGGAGAGGAAAACACTGACCTCCAACTAGAGGGTGTAGATGGTGATGTCGAGGGTCAGTTCCTTGTGATTCATGGAGTAGCTCCAACATAGATGGTTGAGACGAAGTCTCTTCCGCACTACTTACACAACTGGGAAGAAGTTGTGTTGGGTTGTTATTGATAGTGGAAGCACTGCGAACTGTCTCTCAAGAGATGGTTAACAAGCTTAGCTTGGGAACTAAGAAATTGGCCAAACCTTACGAAGTGGCTTGGTGTAAAGGAGGAGGAGAAGTCCCAATCAGTCATCGATGTCAAGTGAAATTCTCCATGGGGAAGAATTATAAGGATGAGGTCTAGTGTGATGTAGTTCCACTAGAGCTGTGCCATATTTTGTTGGGGTGTCCATGGCAATTTGATAGAAAGACCCAACATGATGGAGAAAAGAACACCTATACTTTTAATAAAGACAAGTTTGAGGTAACTTTGTACCCTTAGAGGGATGCAAAGATGCCTAGGAAGGTGGAACAACCTCCAATCCAAACTGGAGTAAAGTCTAAACCTATCATGATTCTTAATGAACACCAGCTTGATAGAGAATTCTAGGGGACTCAAATTGCTTGTCTTTTAGTGGGTAAAGAGGTGAGGGATGTGTCTAATGTGCCTAAGAAAGTTCGGCCTTTACTTGATGAGTTTAGGGATATTATTCTTGAGGAACTTCCTAGTGGACTTCCTCCTATAAGGGATATCCAACATTGCATAGATCTTATTCCTAGTGTTAGTTTATCTCATTTGCCTCGTTACCGTATGAGTCCACTAGAGCATGAGGAATTGCCTAGTCAAATGTTAGATTTGCTTAAGAAAGGACTTGTTAGGGAGAGTATGAGTCCATGTGCAGTTCCAACACTCCTTACACCAAAGAAGGATGACACTTGGAGAATGTGCATTGGTAGTTGTGCTATCAACAAAATTACTATAAAGTACATGTTTTCCACACCTAGGCTTGATGACATGCTTGATATGTTGACTGGCATATAAATTTTCTATAAGATTGATCTTAGGAGTGGGTATCATCAGATTAGGGTACGACCAGGGGATAAGTGGAAGATAGCATTCAAGACCGAAGAGGGTTTGTATGAATGGCTTGTCATGCCATTAAGTTTGTTAAATGCTCCCATTATATTCATGCGTACTATGAACCAAGTCCTTAGATGTTTTTGTTATCATATATTTTGATGATATCTTGATATATAGTGTCTGCCCAGAGGATTATTTAATATATTTAAGGCAAGTACCATAGACCCTAAGAGAAAATCAACTATAAGTCAACCTTAAGAAATGCACATTTCTTATTGACAATTTGATCTTTCATAGGTATATTGTGTCGGCTAGTGGCATTAAGGTTGACCTATCAAAAGTTCAAGTCATCAACAATTGGCCTACCCCTACCACGATTAGTGAAGTTCGTAGCTTTTATGGGTTAGCTTCCTTTTATAGGCGCTTCATTAAGAATTTTAGTACCCTGATAGCTTCCATAATTGATTGTCTTAAGAACGGTTCTTTTAAGTAAGACTCCATAAGCTGAGAAATGCTTTTAACTCATAAAGAGCAAAAGGACTAGTGCTCCAGTCTTAGCATATTCAGATTTTGATAAGGCCTTTGAGGTTGATTGCGAAGCCTCCTATGTAGGGATAGGTGCCGTCTTGAGTCAAGAAAGGCGGCCAGTTACATTTTTTAGTGAAAAGCTAAATGAGGCACGATCTAAATATTCTGCCTATGATTTAGAATTTTATGCCCTTGTTCAAGCTTTGAAACATTGGAGGCATTACCTTATCCATAAGGAATTTGTGTTAAACTTTGATCATGAGATCTTAAAATATTTGAATTCCCAAAGAAATTTGAACAAAAGGCATGCTAGGTGGTCTACATTTCTTTAAGAATACACATTTAACCTAAGGCATAAGGCTAGGGTCACTAATTGAGTAGCAGATGCTTTGAGCCGTCGCTCAAGCTTGCTTGTGACTGTGAGGCAGAGAGTTGTCTCATTTCATTTCTTGAAGGACTAGTACACCAATGATCCCTATTTTGGTCCTATTTGGGAATCTTGTGTCCAGTTAGGTACCGATTTTTCAGCATCCTGTATGATTGAAGATGGTTTCTTATTTTATGGTACCCGTCTTTAAATTCTCGAGGGGTCTCTTCGTGAGAGTCTCATCTATTAGCTAAATAGTGGGGGTTTAGGTAGTCACTTTGAACAATCCAAAACCATTTCTTTGGTAGAGCAGAGACACTTTTGGCCTAAGTTAAGGAAGGATGTTGTTTGCTATGTGAGTAGGTATTGGGTTTGCCAGTTATTTAAAGGTTGCTCACAGAACATAGGTTTGTACACACCTTTGCCAGAATCTAGTAGATCTTGGGAGGATATTAGCATGGATTTTGTGTTAGACCTACCTAAGACTGTTAGAAAGGTTGATTTAATCTTTGTGGTGGTTGATAGGCTTTCGGAGATGGCTTATTTCATTCCCTGTTACAAGACCTTTGATGCATCTCATATAGCTCATTTATTCTTTAGGGAGGTAGTTCGTTTGCATGGCATACCTAGGACCACTTCAGAAAGGGGCACTAAATTTTTGTGTCATTTTTTAAGAACTTTAGGAAGTAAGCTTGGAACTACCCTTCAGTTTAGCAGCGCATATCATCCACAAATAGATGGACAAATTGACGTAGTCAATAACAGCCTAGGTAATTTGTTGAGATGTTTAGCAGGTGAACGACCACAACAATGGGACTTAATTTTATCACAAACTGAATTTGCCTATAATAGTTTCTTGAATAGGTCAACCGGAAAATCTTCTTTTGAAATCATTTATGGTCATCCGATTCCCCATGTTCTCGATCGTTCTTCTATTCCTTATTATGGTTATTTTAGTGCTGAGGCTGATGACATTATTGAGCATATAAAAGAGGTGTAACGAGAGGTGCTTGAGACGCTTCGAGCTTCCAATACTAAGTATAAAGAGGCAGCAGATGAGCATCGTAAGGAGCAATCCTTTTCCATGGGTGATTTGGTTATGGTGCATTTTAGGCGGGAGAGATTTCTAACTGCTGCATATAGCAAATTGAGTCAAAGGAAATTTGGTCCTTTTCGCATTCTTAAGAAGTTGGGCAGTAATGCTTGTCTTTTGGATCTTCCTGATGATGTTTCTACTTCACCAGTCTTCAACATTGCTGACCTATTTCTGTATCACGGAGAGCCACCAGATCCAGTACATGTTGCTGCTCTACCATTTGCAAATATGTCTAGGCCTACTGAGGAGTATATTGAGGATGTGGTTGATGTTCGAACTGCAAAGATGCGTGGAGGGGTAAGTCGGATATACTTGGTTCGTTGGAGAGTTCGGCCTTTGATAGATTGGTCTTGGATTGATGAAGTCGAATTAAGACGCCGTCGAGAGGATTTGTTCTAGCGACTATCAGAGGCTTTCTCGACGGAGTCGAGTTTTCCCACCAAGGGGAATTGATGTAGCCTAAGGTTTAAATTTTCTTTGTTGTTTTTTTTAATGTTCTGGAAATTGATTTCTGATGTAAAACTCTGAATTGATTTGTTGAAAGCAAGACTTACCTGCCAAAGCCTTTCTCCCTTGTCCCCCAGCTGGGAGAAAAAAAAAAAAAAATCTACTTGATAGGTAAAATTGACAGCAGTCGATATTATTCCTATCTTGATATGAAAATTGACAGTAGTCAATATTATTCCTATCATTATGTCCATTAAAGAAGAGAAAGTCCTGACTTGCATTGTTTTTCAGAAAACTAGCAAATTTTAAATTGTATTATAGTAGGGATGTGTGACTAGAAACTAGAGAAGCAAGCGTAAGTAAGAGGAAGAAGAAGGCGTGGTTCATGATGCCTCATGCTACCCAGTGAATTATTTGGGGCGAACGTAATCGTAGGACTTTTGATGGTGTTGAAACCATAGTTGTCATTCTCGGACCAATCAGTGTATCGTTTTTATTATTGGGATGGGACATACCGGTACTGGATTATATCGGTGCACTATATCGGATTTGCCGCTATAAATACTATATATTTATGTGAAATATATATATTCGCATATGTTATAAAGGCATAAAATAAAATTTCATTATAGCAAAACATACACAAGTTATAAGTAGTTTAAAGGGGCTTCAAAACAGTAAATTACAAGTTCTAACTACTTCAAAAGGACTTAAAAGTATAAAACATATTCTCACTGTCTATTACATACCCAACAAAAGTGTAAGATTTTTAAGATAACAAACCACTATCAAATTCCAAAGAAACTTAAAAGAGAAATAGAGCAATAAAAAAAAATCATTCAACATAGTGGAAGATGTTATTTATTCATTAAAAATTATTGGAGGCTGGTATGGCCGGATTATCCTGAGATAGGCCGAGATAGGCTGGTACGGTCGGTACAGTTCGGTACAAGGCGGTAAGTGAATTGGGACGGTATTTGAACCCCTTTACACCGTATGAGCACTGGCGCGGTGCGGTGCGATGCGGTATTGATAACTATGGTTGAAACCCGCTTTTTAAGTTAAAAAGTAGGTCATATCTCTTTAGTGTAGTTCGTTCATGAATGGCAATGTTCCTTCTTTATATCTGGTTTTGGACATTTTAGAGTCTTTTGAGTAATTAAAGAGGTATAGAGGGACCAGATTTTTGTTTTGACCCTATTTTCTATAAGGGGGATACCCTAATGGGTTCTCTTTACTTACCAAAAAATCTATGAACTGGGTCGGAAGAACTTCCACTTCTCTTCTCTCCCTCATAGTTATGTTGCTCTTTTGCACCACCATTATCCCCCAGGGTCATGAATTATGATACCGTGATCAATCGGTGATAATATCTTCTATAAGCAATATATTACGAGAATTGTATCTGTCTGATACTATCCCCCATGGTCATGGATTGTCTGCTATCTGCCTCCCTTGACCCTTAAACATTTGAAGGGGTTTTCCTCAAAATCAAGTTCTTGGTTGTTTGATTGAGCTTCATATTTAAGTCTTTACTTTCCTTGTACGTGCATGTTTGATTAGCTTAATACAATTTCTGTGCTTTCTGCATATGTGCATTTACCTAAAGAATGAAAAAACTTGTGACTTAGTTTGCATTTTGTGGTACCTGAATTTTGCTGGACTCCATCTTTGAAAAGATTGCTTGTTGCTGTCTTAGTTTGCATTTGGAGGTACCTGAACTTGCTGGACTCCATTATCTTTGAAGAGTTGATGTCTACATATATTTCTTTCACATTCATTTGTTTTGATTCTCCTCTTTCTTGGGTGATTTGGTGAATCTTATGGTCATACTTTATATCCTCAGCCTTGGAGTTTTGTTGTCTCAGGGTGAAGAATTGACATTCGATTATAATTATGTACGGGTGTTTGGTGCTGCCGCAAAAAAATGTGTCTGTGGTTCATCTCAGTGTCGGGGCTATATAGGTGGTGATCCGCTAAATACTGAAGTAATTGTTCATGGTGATTCAGATGAAGAATATCCTGAACCTGTAATGGTTTATAAAGATGGTGAAATTGATGATAACTTGAAAAATTTAATATCTGCATCCAGTTCCTTTGATGGTACAGAAATGCAAATTCCAGACCATATATTAGGAAGCAAAGATAAGATTGATAAGTCTGAAACTGCTGTTGGAGGCTTGGACAGTGCCACAGAACTACAAACCACAGAGATGTTGGTAAAAGATGAAGATGAAACTGATAAATTTGCAACTGTCGTTCAGAACTTGGAGATTACTACAGAAAATTCCTTGAACAAATCTTTGCCTGGTGCACGATTGCACCTCTCTTCGGAAATGGATAACTCGGCGGAAAAGTTACCACCCTCTGTTCGACTAGTAGAAACTTCCTCACAAGTAGATTTGTTGAGCAAAACCATCTCTGATGCTCAGCAAAAGTTTGTTCAAAGATTAGGGACTTCTGCACCGACTGTAATTAGCAGCAAATCATTGTCTGATACAATTGATAATAAGAAGTGCAAATTTGACACAATTGAAGACAAGCGTGCTTCAAAATCACGTCCCCGCATGAAAACTTCTCGCCTGTCTTCTTCAGTTAAGAAGGAAAAATTGAAGAGTAATCCTGTGGACGTTGACAAACCTGAGATGATTGTTAACAAATCTCATGTGCTACCCTGCAAACCCAAAAAGATAATGGAAAGTTCTCTAAATGGTCGTTTTGAAGCTGGTATGCTGATTTTCTTTGTTCTTCTTTTTTGTCTTCTGAAGGATGCTACACTAAGCAAATTGTGATAATGTTGTTTTGCCCCCTTAATGGTTGTAGTTGAGGAGAAGCTCAATGAGTTGCTAGATGCTGATGGGGGAATAAGCAAAAGAAAAGTAAGCAGTTTTCAGCTCATGTTATATTCAACGTTTTTTCTTTTTGGTTTTATCCTTTTCTTGTTCTGAGGCTTATTGGTTTATGGATTACGGAACTCGAGAGATCACATGTTTGTGTGCATTGCATTTTTCTGTGCTTCCATTGTGCTCTTTAATGGTGATGAGTCTCAAAATCCAGAGGTCATTGTACATACCCAAAAAAAAAAATAAATAAATAAAAAAGAGAAAGACAGGTGATTTTAGATCTTATTGCAGGTGCGTTCTATTATCATGCTTCACTGTGTGGTTTCTCCCGTGCTTTTGTTTCTTTATTGGGGCTATTTATTCCTATACATTTTCATGGTAGCTTCTCTGCCACTCACTATAAAGCTCAATGTTGTTTGAAAGTTATGTTATCTGGTCAGCTTCACCTTTATCAAAGATCGACTCTGGTTGTCGAATGATTCAACAACTGGCAGCAGTCTTCAATTTTTGCTGAAGCATTTGTCTTTTTCTCACTGTGAAGTATTTTATGCTGATGCAACTAGCACTCATACATCTTTCTTTGCCACAATGTTTGATGCATGTCTAATGACAATGCTGTCAATATGTCTAAATACATCTTATTTTTTCAACAGGATGCTCCCAAAGGCTACTTGAAGCTTCTTCTTCTAACTGCAACTTCAGGTGATAGTGGCAATGGTGAAGCAATTCAAAGGTTATTTTTGATCTTGCTCTTCATTTAGTAATCTTTTCTGATGATTTGATTCACTTGAGCTTAAACAACTCATTGTTATATGCAAATTATTTAATGGTTTATTCATTGTTGTATATATTTGTTTCGCAGCAATCGAGATCTTTCTATGATCCTTGATGCATTCTTGAAAACAAAATCACGAATGGTTTTGGTTGATATAATCAACAAAAATGGTAGTGTTTTCTGATTTTTGTTGTGTTGCATACAGTTTTCTGCTTGGATGTAATTAAAGTATAGTTCGACACCCTTTCATGTAAATACGACATCTGCTTTGCCTTTTAGGTTTGCAGATGTTACACAACATAATGAAGCGGTATAGAAGGGACTTCAATAAGATTCCAATTCTTCGAAAGCTGCTCAAGGTATGTGTATTAACAAAGCTTATAATCCTTTCATGTTCTGAAAGTAAACAACTCAATTTGATATAATTTTGGAATTTGGCATGGCAAGTTCCCATGTTGGCTGTATCAATGTCTGTGAATCTAAGGCTGGGAAAGGCTTTGGTTGGGCTAGGTTGGGAGAATCACCAGACTTGATGCAATTTCAGTGAGGTTGGAAAATGATCCACGCAGACCCAGCCCATTTTGGGTGGCCAAACACTACCAAACCTTCTATCCAACTTATTGTTCAGAGAAAGAAGATAATGAAATTATCTATCCTATTAAAGAATTTGCAGGTTTGGTTGGGAATCATACAAGCCAAAAATATTTATCGGTTTGGGTTTCTGTTCCTGAAGTTCAACCAATGCTTAGTGGGTTCTCCTCAAACAAGCCATAATTTGCCACTTCTATGTTTGCAATTGAATTTTTCATGCATGATTTTTAATTTGAAAGATTGCAAGCTAAGATTTGAACCTATGAGGCTATGATTAGGAATCTAGAAGCAAATACGGAAGCTGCTTTCTTGTTTTCTATGCAGGTTTTAGAATATCTGGCAGTCAGGAAGATAGTCACCATGGAACACATTAATGGAGGCCCCCCTTGTCGGGGGGTGGAGAGGTCAGAAAATCTTATCAAACAAGTATTTATTGAGCTGCTTTACTAATTTAATATGATTTAGTCTCTTTGAATAGCTGCTAGTGGTTTTCTGAAAATAATCAAACCTTTTATACGTTGAATCTGCAATGTCAGAGTATGTTCCTCCCTGTGGGTATGGTCATTTCTTTTAGTTTTGTTCTTTTTTTTTTTTTTTTTTTCGGTTTTGTGTTTTTATTATTATTTTTGGGGAAAGAAAAGGAAAGAGGGGAAGGGGGGGGGGGGGGGGGGGGTGGAAGCTAATTTTTTTTCAGAACTGATGAAGATAATTAAACATTTTCTACATTAAATCTGCAATGTCAGTATGTTCCTCTCTCTGGGTGTATGGTAATTTCTTTTTTTTTTTTTTTTTTGGTTTAGGTTTAGGGTTTTTTTTTTGGGAGGGGTTTTGTTGTGTGTGTGTTTTGTTTTTTTTTTTTTTTTTTTGGGGGGGGGGGGGGGGAGGAGAGAGAGAGAGGATAAAAGTTAATTTTTTTCTGAACTGATTATCCTTCATTTTTTTTGATAAATAAAAACCCCAAGAAGAGGGAAACGAGTACACTGGATGTATACAAAGAAGCTCTATACTGCATCTACAAAAGATAACTCCCCTATGAAGTCAAAGATGGCAAAAGAAGAGGCACTGTAATGCCCTTTAGACCAGAAATAAAAACTATGCAGAAAAGAAGATTTTAACTTAAGTATATCCGTTTTGTCCACCTCAAAAGTTCTACGGTTCCCCTCCCTCCAAATACACCACATCACACACAACAGGGCCACCCTCCAAGCCTTCCTTACCTTTTTAACTCAACAGCCCCAATTCCAAGATTCCAACATCTGATGTATTGAACCTGGCATGACCCACCTCACCCCAAAAATCACATAAATAAGGTTCCACGAGTCCCTTGCAAGCACACAATGCAGCAGGAGATGATTGACTGTTTCTTCCACCTTTCTACACATACAACACCAATTTGGTAGCATGTTCCCCCTTTTTCCCAAGCTATCAATAGTCTAGATGGCATCCAATGCAGCTGACCATACGAAAAAAGCCACTTTAGATGGTGCCCCTACTTTCTTGACACTTTTCCAAGGAAAATTCCTTGTCGTGCCTCCCTTGATATCCAAATAGAATTTCTTAACCCAGAACTTGCCCCTACCATCCCCCCAACCTATTTTATCTTCTCTCTCTCTAGGCCTCCTTATACTGTACAAGAGCTGGAGAAACACCCCCAGATTCAGTGATCCTCAGGTAATAACTAACTTTAGGATTTTTATCTGACGCAATGTTGAACAGAGCTGGCAATACCTCTGAAAGGGGACTGCCTTGACACCACGTGTCATGCCAGAATTTCAACCTGCTACCATCTCCAATTGCAAAGTGAATGTGAGAGTAGAAATCAGCTCACCCTCTCCTAATAGCCTTCCAAAACCCATCTCCATAAGAGCTCCTGACCTCTTTGCTGGTCCAATCTCCCTCCTCTGAGCCATATTTGTTCTGTATGATCTTCCTCCATAGGCCGTCCCTCTCGTTTGCATATCTCCACAGCCATTTTCCCAACAAGACCTGATTAACCAACCTGAGATGACGAAGTCCTATGCCACCATCTGCCTTTGGGTTATATAACCTCTCCTAATCCACCAGGTGATACTTAAACTCATCACCTCAACCTTCCCACAGGAAGTTTTTTTGAAGCGTCTCCAGTCTGCTTGGTACCGAGGCTGGAATGGTAAATAAAGGCATGAAGTGCATGGAAATACTGGCCATAGTGCTCTTGATCAAGGTCATTTTTCCTCCCTTTGAAAGATATTGCCTCTTCCACATTGCGAGTTTTCTCTCCGTCCTCTCCACAATACCATCCCAAACCAAAGTGGCTTTAAACGAGGAACCCAGGGGCAGTTCCAAATAAGAGGAAGGGAGAGATTTGATCTTAAAACCCAAACAATTTGACAGCCTTTGTATATTAAAGACCTTGCCTACTGGAATGATTTCACTCTTCCTAACATTAACTTTAAGCCCGGAGACAACCTCAAAGCAAATGAGAACGCATCTAATATGTCTTAACTCTTCCTCCTCAACTCCGCAGAAAATCAAAGTGTCATCCGCAAATAGTAAATGAGAAATCATCTCAGAACTTTCCCCCATCCTGCCAACCTTGAAGCCAGTGATCAATCCTCCTTGCACCGCCCTCTTAATCATTCTGCTGAGAGCATCCATAACGAGAATAAACAAAAACGGGGATAGAGGATCTCCTTGCCTGAAGCCCCTCGAGCTAAAAAAGAATCCTGCTGGGGTACCATTCACCAAAATGGAGAAATTAATGGTTGAAATACAGTAGTGTATCCACTTCCTCCAATTTTCCCCGAAGCCCATCCGGTCCATCAAATAAATCAGGAATTTCCAATTCACGTGGTCATATGCCTTTTCAATGTCTAATTTACATAATAACCCAGGGATACCACTGCGCAATCTAGAATTCACCACTTCATTAGCAACAAGGACTGCATCCAAAATTTGTCTAACCCCTACGAAAGCATTTTGTGATTCCGACACCACCTGTCCCCCCACTTTCCTCATTCTGTGTGCAAGGACTTTAGCCAGAAGCTTATAGACGCACCGCACAAGACTAATAGGTCTGAAATCCTTCAGCTCCGTCGCCCCCCCTTTTTTCGGAATTAAAACAACAAAAGTAGCATTAAAGCTTTTCTCGAAAGATCCGAATTCAAAAAAGTAATGGAACATAGCTACCACATCTTCCCTTATGACACTCCATCCTGCCAGAACAAAGGCCATAATCATACCGTCAGGACCTAGAGCTTTGTCCCCATTGCAATCTCTTAGAGCCATCAATATTTCCTCCTCGGTGAAGACTTCTTCTAAAGTTTCTTTCTCTGTTTCTGACAAGGTGGAAAAATCTAAGCCATCCACCCTAGGACACCCTCCAAAGGTTTCTGAGTACAACAGCTTGTAGAAGTGAACTATCTCTTCCTGAGTCCCCTCGTCTCCTTTCACTTCGACCGCATTCACCATCAAGCTTCCAATATGCTTATGACGTCCGTGAGCATTTGCCATCTTATGAAAATTTTTGGTATTCCTGTCCCTTTCTTTGAGCCATAGAGATCGAGCCTTTTGGCGCCAATTGATCTCTTCCATGCTTGCAATGTGCCCCATCTCTGCCTTAGCGTCCTCCCTAGCCATAGCTTCCTCTCGAGACAGAAACTCTTCTGTTTCCTTCAAATCAATTTGCCTAATAACATCAAGAACCCTGACTTTCTGTGATGCTAATCTCCCAAACTCCTCTCTGTTCCATTTCTTTAGGTCAACCTTTAGCAATTTCATTTTTCTTGCAAAAACAAAGCCTGGCGCCCCTTCAACCCTATAAGAGCTCCACCACTCCCTAACTTTATCAAGGAAACCTTCCACCTTCAGCCACATATTCTCAAATCTGAACGGAGTAGGCCCATTCCTGATACCCCCGCAATCCAAGGAAATAGGAATGTGATCTAACACCGGTCTGGGCATAGCAATTTGTGCAATTGAGGAGAAATGCTCTTCTCAATCCAAGGATACAAGGAATCTGTCAATTCAAGAAAATGATGGGGGGCTCCTATTATTGCTCGAATTAAATTTAGCCCCCACCACCGGTAAATCCATCAATTCATTTGCCTCTATGAAGTAAGAGAATTCTCTCATAGCAGTAATAATGAGCTCACACCCTTTCCATTCAAAAGGGTATCTAACTACGTTAATGTCCCCTCCAATGCACCAAGGCTGGTCCCATCTCCTCCGAACCTGCAGTAACTCACCCCATAATATTCTCCGATCTGCATCTACCCCAGAAAAAAACCCATGAAAAACCATCATCCACCGAAGAGAAAAGACAAGTTAAAGAATGGGCTCCAGCCCACGAAACAACTTCGGTCAACACCCTTTTGTCCCAACATAGCACAATCCCCCCAGCTGTCCCATTGGCCCCATGAGAGCTCCAACCCACATGCCTGCCATACCACAGGCTGCGCACTGTATCTTCAGTCATAACTTCCATTTTTGTCTCTTGAAAACAAACTAAATCTATTCTCCAATCCTTTAACAAAGACTTGACCAGCTTCCTTTTATCTGGATCATTCAGCCATCGAACATTCCAGGAAACAATTTTGAGCTTCATGATAAAGACACCTGAAGAGCCTTTCCTTTCCCTTTGCTGCTCCTACCCCCTCTTTCCCCCTTAACCCCTTTGTCATAATTCACAGAGCATTTCAGCTTTTTCAGCTCGCTCTCCTTCCTAGACGAGTTTCCACCACTCCTATTTCTCCCTTCTTGCTGAACTTGTTGCCGCCATCTCTTTTCTATAGCCTCTAGCTCTCTGAAAGTATCTTTCTCAGAACCATCAAAAGAAACTACCAATAAGGAGCTAATGCTTTCTAGCTTCCCTTGCACCCACTGTGCCCACTCCCTTTCCTTCTGTTCCAGCATACTAAAAACAGGCACCTCTCCTTCTTCCCACACTAGATCAACTACAGCCAGAGGAGTACATAACTCCGGAGAAAGATCCTCCAAATTCTGCCCATCCATGCACCTCATCATTGCCTTATTAACTGGCCACATTAACTCTTCATTCAGGGACTCACATAATTGTGAAATGATATTCCTATCACTGGTTTCCCCACCCTGATCATAACTGTTTAAAGCCCACCAGCGATTTTTGCTCAACAGGCTATCCTCTGCTATTCAGTCCCTTGCTCAAATTCTTTGACCACCAGTGCTGTATTGAATTCCACCCCTTCTTTTGAAGAATCATCCTCTATACCCCCTGTGCCAGAGTTTCTGGAAGTATACCTCATTACATCCCCATAATCTGCTTCCTCCCTACTGCCAGTGTTCCTAATGCGACACACTGATCTACACCCATCTGCTAGGCCTCCTCCCACTATTTCATTACGCTTTCTTCCTGAATCCGATCCCCTCTCCAACACAATGAGATCCCCAGGCTCTGTATCACGTTCCCTACTGCTTCCCATTGCCTTCCACCTATTTTTCCTGGAATACACTTTCTGATGAAGCTTTCGTTCCTTAGACCCATATCCATTACCAGTGTTTGGTCTCAACGACCATTTGGAGAAGACTTGGGCTTGGTCAAGATGAGATGAGTCCCCAAAACCCATTGGCCAAAACAAACCTTCTTCCCCATCTTTTAAAGATGGGTCTGAAGGCTTGGGCCCAAGACCCTTCAAAGAAGAAGGTGGGTTATAGTGACTTACCTGGGCTTCCTTGTGCCTACGGCCCACAACCCGCGAACCTGAGCAACTGCCTCTGTTCCGCACAAAGTCATCAGCCTTCTCTTTTTGGTCCAACCCAAGCCCAACCCTACGCGTGGCCTCCTATCCATACTTATTTGATTGTGCCCATCTGCCTTTCGTTCAAAATTCAAAAAGTCTGATGCACTTTTGAGATTGACAAGACTTTTCCCCATCTCATGCTGGTTCTCATTCACTCAATGCCCGTCCTTCCCACGCGCCCCCTTCTTCCCCGTCTTCGCTGCCTCTGCAAAAACGGGTTTGGTGCTTTCCTGCCTTCTGCACTCGACTCTAGGACCAGATTGCACCCAAGTAGGTACCGAGAACATCACTGATCCCACTCCCATCTGAAGAATTGACAGAATTGAGGATCCATTATTCTGAACTAGAACCCTCGTGATCCATTATTCTGAACTCGAACCCTCACCCACCGAAGATGCGCCCAATTTGCCGTCTCTGCATCTATACCCACGAAACCCCCACATCTATCACCCAAAGCCTTGAAGACTTCCGTATCCCAAAGATATATCGGCAAGCCGATAACCCTAACCCACACCTCTTTTGGCTCGGACTGATTCTTAGAGCAACCGGCGGCTGGAATGCTATATTGAGTGATTCCAACACTGCACAATTGAGTGATTCTGAGTCTTGAGGCTCCTATAGTGCATTTGGAGTCTAGATAATCCATGATCTTCCTGAGCTGAACTGTTGGTTGTGATACCACTTGTGCAATTGCAAAAAAATGTAGAAAATAAGAATGCACAAAAGAGTACACAGATTTACGTCGTTAACATAAACTCGCCTACGTCCATAAATGCAAGAGCGTTAACCCCTGTACTAATAAATAAATTTCAGAGCATGCATAAACTTTAAACACCTAAACCTAACCCAATCTTAAGCCACATGGCTAACTGCCTTCCCATGGTTGTGATTGGCATTGGAGAGCTACTCATTGTGCTGTTCTCTCAACTTTAATCACTCAAGACCGTTTTGTGGCCACCTCTCTCATAAATCTCAACCAATCATGTTGGCACATATTTAGTTTCAAATTCCTCGTGGGACAAGCAATAAAAATTGCCAAGAAGGAATTTTCTTAAATGTACTCAATCAAGTAATACTAATTGGAAAATAAGAATTTCATACAAATATCGAACACATCTCTTCTACGTAGTGTACATAATAGCTTTTTGTAGGGTCTTTCAAGCAGGAATGACGTGTTTTTCCCTGCTAGTTTTGGTAATTGCTGTAAATGCCATATTTGGGAAAGGGTGAGCTAGGCAAGTTTGAGTCACTAAAGAGTTGTTCTTTATAGTTGCTTGACCTATGTGCTTCTGTGAGTTGTTTTCTGAAGCTATTGTGGTTATTAGTAAAGGCATGCAGTTCATTCATTACGTGTAGGTCCACTTTTTCTTTACATTGTTTTCTTTGATAGTTTGTTGTGTGTATATGGTGCCCTGTGATTATGTATTGGTGGGGTTGCTTAGTGAGTGCTCCAAAAATGTATCACATGGCCTGCCCTTGACTTGAGGATGTGGGACTTGACACCCATTGACTTATTGGTATTGTATGACATGAAAAGAAAATAAGCGAAAAAAGTATGTATCTAATTATCGTATTTTATGGTTGATAAACTGTTGACTGTTGACATAAACGTGTTATGTTTGATCCCTGAAGTCCCGCTATACTCTTCCACCCGTCTTCTCTCTCTCTCTCTCTCTCTCTCTCTTGTTATGTGTTCTGTAATTTCTGCCCTCTGAATGTTTGGGTGTGGCTGGTGATTCCAACTGAGTACACTCTTGTAATTTAGAATAAAGTTTCCTTGTAAATATGTTTTCTTGATAGAGAACAGCACAGTGGATACAACTAAATCAGTCTTATCATGATTTTAAGTCAAGCTAGTCTGTTCTTGCTACCATTCGCTGCAATTTCAGACACTGTTTTATTCTCTTAGGTTTATTTGATCTTCTGTGTGAGTGTGCAATTCTTATTCGAGTTGTATTTTGTTTATCTATTCCTGAGATGTGTTCTTTTGTGCAGCTTTAGGGAGTCAATTTTGACACTGACAGAACATGACGACAAACAGGTACTATCTTTAACCTGTCTCCATCATACATTGGTTGAGATGTTATTGGGTAGTGTGCATCCATAATTTTCACCTCTATGTGCTGATGCAATTTTTTATTATTCCAGTGTGGAAAGAAGATATATCTATAATATTGATATATCCATTCTCCTGTATCGTCTTTTTAAGAGATTCTAACAAGTGTAGGACGTTACTTCTGCTGTCCCTTAGAGCATCCTGGTTCAAAGTGGCAGTATGGCATAAATCAAAGATGATCTTTTCATCTGTTGATTATATGATAGCCCTGGGTTGATCCCAATTAGCACCTCTCTTTCTTGTTTGGTCAGGCTAACTGATTTGGGTTTAAACTAGAAAGTTCCCAATAATCAGTCACTTTTGATTTGTCTTTTTGTCGATTTTCATAAAATATCGTTCCATGGAATCATGTTCCACTTTTTATTGTGGTCTGCTGCTCTTTCACTTTTGCTTTTCCTTTTTTTTTATTATTTTTCTTTTCTCATTGTTTTGGAAACAGAAATTTCATAAATTTTAAAAAATATGTATGACATGCTGGATGGCAAATTAAAAAAGTCAATAGATTCATAACTGAAAATGTCAAATCTTCCTTAATTGACTCTTAAAAGACACTTAACGAGTCCTGGTTTGCCTCTTAGCAAAGTAAATAATCTGCCTTTGGCTCCCTATGTTAGGAACCAATTTGGGTGCTGTGTTTATGTGTGATCCACATCCATATTTTCCTCCACCGGAATATATTCTGACAAACCCAGTAAAAATGAAATCTGCCTACCTAACCACGACATCAGTTTTTTTCCTTGAATACATAGTTGTATAATGGCTGGCATGCCATCTCGAAGCCTCCCCGAGGACTTTTGATAGAATCAGGCCCTCTGTGTTTACAGTGAACTCAATTTCGGCTGTTTCTAAAAAAGCCGGAGTTTTATGAACACAGCTCCCAAGCAGGATCTCTGGAAATTAATCTCGCTTCTAGTTGTCTTGGATATGCAGAATGCATCCATGAAAGATAAGACTTAATCGTCTGTTGGATGGCAGTATCCTAGAATTAAGTGGCATGTTCAATAGGCTTGCAAAATTTATCCTCTAAGCCTTTTAAGATTCTACTCAAATGGCACACCTCTAGCCTGCAGTTATCGAGGCATGTAGAGATTTTGTGAAACAGAACTCTTTAGGACATTACCAATTTCAACAAATGAGATAGTCTGGACCCAAAAATTGTTAATAGCCACATGGTGCCTTTTCCCGGCAACACACATTTGAGCAAAATGCTCCGTGAGGCTATAAATCAGTTTGCATCTCTGGACTACTAACCAACGAAACCTTTTGCTCTTTCCATCAACAATAGCCTTCTTATCCTGGTAGCCAGAATGAGTGGGGAAAAATTATTGGTCTTCCTTATCTTTTTTCCCTTCTTTTTTTCCTTTTTACTTTCTTCTTGTTATTTATTACAAATTTTTGTCATAACATGTACCACTTGGGTTTGACTTTGGAGATATAACATTATTGATAACCGTATTATGATATATGAAGGTATTGCAGTTGAGGTTATGCAGAACAGCTAACTTTCTCAAGTTGTTGACTGAACTGCAGAGAAAACAATGTTGGCTTAAGTTGCCAACAAGTGATAACCTAGGGGGACGGTTACAAAACTGGGGATTTTAGGCCAATGGTTTATATTTTGATAGTTAAAAGGTACTGTGGATAGACTAGAGCAGTAGAAATTTAACAAAGGAGGAAGAAATTTAAGAGTAATGAAAGAGAAACGTAAACCCTAGGAAGTACAGACACGCGTAGTAGAGTGACCCTCCTGTGTCCGACACGTGTCAGACACCGACACACGTTGGACACGCTCTCTCCCATGTCCTAATTTTTTTTTAATTTTTTTCTTGCCGGACACTCTCCAGACATGCATGTCCAGTTTTGCAACACTTTCTAGGACACGGTTGACTTGTTTCTTGGTTTGCGGGAGCTATGGATCTGATTTACAGGGAGGAGGAAAGAGGGTGAGAGGGGCAAAGAGCTTTGTCTGAGCATCTAACAAGGAGGGGAGGAAGACATTCTGGCTTCTTTTCTTTTTTGTCATTTGCTCTCTTTTTCTTTAGGAGGCTGGGACTCTTCTTTTTCTCTTTTTGAAAACTGCTCTTCTTTTTAATAGCTCTTTTGTATTGTCTAGAGGGACAGAATACTTAGATTGTTCTATTTTATTTTGTTGTGAATCTCATGGCCCAAGTGGCTTACCATGAATTTAGTGTTAATGGGCTACTGCCTGTAAACCCAAGTGGCTTAATAGGCTAGCACTTGTAATCATTTACACATAATTAAATACATAACAAATAAAAAAGATGTATAAAAAAATATTTTTGTTATATAAAATATAAAAATGTAAATAATTTTGCCGTGTCCCCCCACTTTGTGTCCTCTAATTTTTTAAAATTGTCGTGTCTAGGACACGACACTCATGTCTATGTCCGTGCTTCTTAGTGTAAACCACTCCATGAGGGCTTGTTTGAGATCCATATTTAAATGTTTCATAAGTTAGGAAATAAATAACAAAATGTAATCTCATTTTACATCAAAGAGCACTATTTGAAGTGCTAAAGACACACAAGCCTTGTAAAAATTGCCCACTCAACATGGCAGACCCATATTTATGGCAAAAAAAAGAAGTTCCTAAGCTATTCAATGTGATGGACTACAATTTACAGTCAAGAAAAAACACCTACTAAAGTTAGACACTTTAGGATATTGGTACTTCTAGAAATGAACAATTTCTAGTGAGTAAACTTTTGAAACGCCTACAATGATTCAGCTCTAGTTTTAACTCAGACAAGGAATAACAAAATCTTGGACCAAACATATAATAACCAAGACATTTAGAGAGTTCTACTTGTGAATTTGCCAATGCATAATGACACATATGGCACTTTTAACTTGTTGGAGTTTGCTTGCCATTTTTATTGCTCTTATGCCATGAGTCAAAGAGATTCTTATTGTGTATTGGTAAATGAAACCTGTGGTAATTGCTAATACTGCTACAAAGGCAGATCATGAAATAAAAATGGCTTGTGTCTGGTACATTAAGAATTGAGGCCATGACAATTCCCAAAGAAAAACATGAAATGAAAATGATCAGGACATGATTTTGTTTTTATTTATTTACTTAGTTTAATTTTTTTCAGTTAGGGGGCTAGTTAAAACACTTAAGGGTCACAGGATTTTCCAAACAGACGCTTAAATTCATTGTGTGGGGTTGTGAGGAAAGAATTCGTGCACGAGGTGTAGAGGTCTTATGGTGGCATAGCAACTTAGCAAGCTATGGGTCATATATACATATGCTCAGTCTCAGTGGTTGGAAAGCAAATGCATTTGGGTTGTTGAACATTCACTGAGTGCGTCAAGCTTCCTATACCATTGGTTTTTCTCCTGCAGTGGGGCTTGTGGGTATCTGTGCTTGGTTCAAGTTTGGTTTCCCTGATTTACTAAACAGATTAGGTTTGATATCCAATGGGTCTTTGCTCTTCTGTGCAAAATAACAATATATTTGAAATGACTGCCTGACAGGCATATACATTGTAAATTTGTTGTATATTTCAATTGGATGAACTTATTGTGTTCTGATTCATTTAAAAATTAGATATCTCATGGTTATCAGGGGTTGGTGCATTCTTGATTTCATTATTTTACTCGCTCTAGCACCTTCTTGTTTGCGTGCATTTTGTTGTGATCAGAATTCACAACAGATGTATATTGCACATTTTATCGTTATACTTTCTCTTTTGTTTCTCTTTTTATTTCTCAATTAATTTGATACTTTTAGTGATTGTAGATTTCCCCTCTTCCAACAAAACTTGTTCTTGTAAAATGTATGAATATTGGCTGAACGTGTGAAGATTGGGATTTTGATCATTCTATTGCGCATACAGGTCCATCAAATTGCAAGAAACTTCCGAGATAGGTGGATTCCTCGGCCTGCCAGAAAAGGCAGCGGCATGGATAGGAGTGATGGCAGGGGGGAATTTCAGCGGGGTTCAAACTTCCATAGATACTCAGCATCACACAATTATTGGCATGATCAGGGTATAAAAACTAAGGAAGCAGTAAATTGCATCAAGCAATCACTTGAAGCAACAAATTCAGTTGATGATGGTACCCTGGAGGGCTGCTCTGCATCTTGTAGCAGTGGTTGCCCAACCAGTGGGACAAATACTCGCAAGCGTAAAAGCCGATGGGATCAGCCAGCAGAGATAAACACAGATGCAAGGTCTCCTCAGCGCAAGGAACAAAAGGTTCAGCCTAATTTGTTGCAAAAATCACATTCAGGCCCACAACCTGAGATTGATAAAGTGGTACTAGACCATAAAAGTAGGACAAACAGAGACGACAAACATTGCCCTGGTGGTGTGCATAATGTCTCTCAGCAGATGGAAAATAAGGCAGATGATGGGGGTCAGAATATTGATGAAGATGTTCCTCCTGGATTTTCGCCTCTTAATGCACCTTTGGTTCCATCTAACACTTCTTCAACTGTTACAGAAATCCCCCTAGAAAATGTTATCCCTGTAAATGGTCGTTGTGAAGTGGTTATGGGACATCCTCGTGGAAGATTTATTAACTGCTTGGCGGTCTCTTACGGAATTCCATTGCCTGTTGTGCAACAATTTGGGATCCCTCAGGCAGAAGCTCTTGAGAGTTGGGTTACCGCTCCGGGCATGCCTTTCCATCCTTTCCCACCATTACCCCATTATCCCCGTGACAAGAGAGAACCTCCACCTTGTGCTGGCAACCCAGTGATGAATAAACCTGCAGAAAAAGTTGTACAGGGCAGTCATCGCCCTGCCGTTTGTCAGTCAGATCAAAACACACCAAGCACTTCTGGTGCAAGCCCACTAGATGTGGAAATTCACAGTGCAAATAACCAGCATACTTTTGAACGAGATAGGGGCTCCTATAGTTTGGGAAGGAGGTACTTCAGGCAGCAGAAGTGGAATAATTCAAATTTAGGCCCCCCCTGGATCCGGAAAAGAAATGGCTGGGGATTAACGGGAAATAATTTAAGAAATGGGATGTGCAGCATAGGTGTACAAACTGTGCCGAATGAGATCAGAGGTCTAAACAGTTCAGAAGAATTGAGTTCTGGAGTGCAAAGTGCTTGCAATACTTTTCACCAGTATCCTCAGCAACTAAATTAGCATTGATTTATAGGAAAAACTCTTGAGGAGCTTCTAGATTTTCTTGTATGCTCCCTCTGATGTACTTCCAATTCTTTGTTACCTGGATTTTACTCGCAATGGAATTTTGTTTTGCTTTTTCTAACCTCCATTCCTATATCTTAATTAAGTCCCCAGTATTTAAAGCTGCAATGTGCTCATTTGGATCTGGAAACCTTCACCCCAAAGGGATAAGTGTTTTTGTTATGTTCATTATTTGACTTGAAATGAAATATGGTTGACAAATAAAGCATTGATCAGTCTCTTCTGGTGCCCTAGTGGATTTGGTGCGTTTGCTTTGTTACGCTATTTTTCTTGTTGGAGGTCGATATGCAAGATTGAAGATGAAATTGAGATTTGATCAGGGGATCATATTATGGTTTCCCAACATTGTCCACATTGAAACTCGAGTCCTCAAGCAACCCACACAAATAAAATTTTTCTTTTTTTGTTAATAGAATATTTGCCTGATGTCTATACTCTTGACATTGCCAAGTTGCTTTGTTGAAGTTTATCAAATCCTTTATAAATTTCACCAACTAGTCCTAACTTTGGTTGGGGTTGCATTTGACATGAGAAATTAGAAACATTGGATGGTTCTGAGAAGTAACTCTTCATGGCACTAATTTCTACCAGCTTTTGCATCCCAAAGAAATGAGTTAAACAAATGAATTTAATTGATAATACCAGAGGAGGAGACTTCTGGAGTCATATTGTAGATTGTTTGCAAAAAGGAGTTCACTGGCATTTATTGTCTGTATGCAGGTCAGATATTTGTGTTCGAAAAGCATATGCATGTAAACTTAGGGAGTATATTTTTACGATTCATTTGCTAATGAGAGATTATCAGCATTTCCAAAGCAAGGAGCTTCTGGTTGGCAAATTGAGTCCGGATAGAATTGAAACAACAGGTGCTTTGAAAAGTGCATTTGCTTGTGGATGAAAAACTTAAAGGCTTTTGTTTAATACTTTAATATCTTGTTTGGAAATTGTTTCCTATGCAGGCAGAGGGAAACACCAGTTAATGGGGCTGTTTCAAGAAATTACTAGTAAGTACTTTTCTTGTTCTTGTTTGTTCACTAGAACTTGTGTAATTAAACTTGATGACCTGATGCTATATATGCTGTGTATATGACATGATTCTGAAGAACCTTATGGGATGCAAGTTGAACTTGATTCATTATTAGTCATTTGAATATCGTGAACTTTACACAGCAGACTACCTTCCTGTAGAGCCATTTTTCTATGAACAGACTGTCAATAGAGAGACGCTTTTACTTGCAGGCTAGTTCAGGTCATATTAGCACAGGCTTTTCATCTTACTATTTCAGATTGTTAATCTACTTATAATATACGTATTGCATTATTATTGTTGTTATTATTTTTGACAGTAAACAACTAGTAGATTAAAATTTAAACCAAGTTTACAAAACCAGGTGGGCAAGGAAGAACACTATCCTAATAGTTTTTTATTTTATTTTTTATTATGCGGTCAAGTAGTGTCTGGGTCAGCTTTTGTGTACCTTGAGTAATTCCCTCTCCGATCTAGTCATAGGCAGACCATTCATGCCTAGACTAGGGGATTCATAAGAGATAAATCTAGCGGCTTGCTTCCAAAAGATTGTCAAAATTTTGAATTTAGGACATTTGAATTTACAAATCGTTCTTATCTCTACCGGGTTACTCCTCAAAATTTCCTAATAGTCTTACGCCCCCTAATATCCTTGTAAGTACAAAACAGGAAGTAGATCAGGGGACGGAGGAATACATAGCAGAAGCTGCTGATTTTGCAAGATGATCCGCAACAAAATTCCCCTCCCTGAATGTCAAACGCAGCTGCAAAAAACTTGAAGTGGTGCCTAAGGTCTCATCCTATTAACCAGAATCGAAGAAATAATTTTACAAGCTACATTACAAAAGCTTGTTATTGCTTGGATAAAAAATAAAAAATGTCCTCTCTCTCTCTCTCTCTCTCACACACACACACACACACACACACACACATTAGTATATTTAAGCCCATATACATGAAGTCAATTGATAGATGATTGCAAGGCCCTCAATATGATTGTAATCTTTCACATTGGATGTCTACTTTTAGCATGTGTATTGTTTTTTCATTCATTTTTTTTCTTCCAGTTGTTCTAATTCCATGTAATTATGATGGATCGCAACTGATCTAGATTTTCCTATTAAGTCATTGTCTCATTATAAGGAAAATACTATTCAGTCATAAAATTGGCACAAAAGATACACTAGAATAATATGACATTATTATTTTTATAAATAAAAGTCACCATGCTAAGTGTTTTATATCAATGCGGATAGTTCTCATTCAACCACTAATAATAAATTTAGTATAGCATTTCCCCTCATTATAATGTAACTGCATGAGTCATGCACTTCTCTTGTTTGCCAAGGCCTTTTGGAATGATAGTTAGATATTATATTATTATGTGATTGGATCAAGGATTTAGTAAAGGAAAATATAACAAAAATCATCTTTTATTTTGTTCCGTTTGTCCTCACATTTTTGTTTTCGTTTGATTTTTTTTAATAATAAAAATCATAGTCCAAACACAACAAAGTGAAAATGTATTTATCTCTTGTATTCATTTTATGATTTCGTCAGCATCATCATCATTATTATTATAATTATTGTTGTTATTATGTCATGTATGGATGCCTAACTTTACTACGTTTCAGAATCAAAATATATATAGATAGAGTCATATTCTCCTCATGAGGGGTAAAGTGGAAAAAAAAAATTGCTCAAAGAAAATCGGGTTTCCCAAGCAATATGTGCAACAAAATAGTTTGAAACAGTTGCAAAGTCTTAGCTTTAGTCTTATGCTGTATTTGGAATTTAAATTTATAAAGATAAAAGCAAAGAAAAAAAGAATAAATAGAGAATTTTTTTTATCTTTTTTCTCTCGTGATTTACCTTTTTTTTTTTTTTAAACTTTTCTATTACAAAAATATTTAATCCAAACACAAGGTGGGAGGTCAAATGATACAAAAACTAATCAATGTAACGTCTTATTATATCCAAACACATTAGAAAATGCAGCAAGAAGTTCACATCATCGAAACTCCAACCTTCCACAAGCTATTTGGGTGTCGAAATTCTCCTCATTTCTCGGGATATCCTCAATTTTTTTAATGAAGATCGCTGACGTGAGAGATCAGATACTGCAGTGCTATCTCTAAGCTAGCGCTTTTTATTCTCAACTGAAGAAAACGCGGTCTAGGGTTATCCTCCCCCAAAGATTTTGCTATCCGGCAATAAATTATTCAGTGCTCTGAAGTATCATCTGATTTTGCTTCTCTTCTCACATAAAACAAGTTCTCACTTAATAAGTGAGATATTTAATCTCATGTAACAAAAAAACTCCGCTTTCATATGAGAGAAAGAGCAAATATGATATAATGCTATAAGAGTATTAAATAATTTTTTCATACCAACTCTAATGGTTGTCACATTAGATGTGGGCAATAGTGTTTTCCCTGGAAGCCCAGCTCATTGGGCTTCTTCTGGACTCATTTTTTAAGGCAGGTGTCCACTTCATGCAACAGAACGAATAATAAAAAAGAAAAATACTATTTTTTTAAAAAATTTATACAAAAAATTTTATCAAAATAACGTGACAATGACATTATTATAATTAAAAGTCATTATAATAAGTATTTGGTTCTAAACTTAATAGTTCTTATTTAATTATATTATTTTAATAATAAATTTGTATGAATAAAGAATGTAAAACTTTTTATTTATTTTATTGCTTATAAAAGGAGCCAATTGAGAAGGGGATGATGGCAGACGCCAACAAGCGGCTCTAGCTAATTATAATACCTGTAACAGATAGCCACGGACAACAACGTGGGAGTATTCCAAATTTCTAATCTACACTGATATCTGACATCACTGATAGAAAAACAAACAAAAGAAATTTTTTTTTAACTTACAAGTTATGTTTGGTATAAAAAAATAGAATGAAATAAAATAAAATAGTTATTTTTATTTTTATTTATAATTTTTATTTAGTATCACTATTTAAAGGTGGAATGATCATTCCTATAGAGTGACTATTTTTATATTTTGTTAAAATGATTATTCATTATTTTAAAAGTAAAAATGATCATTCTATTTCTACATGAAAGTGTTAGGAACTGTGAAATTTTTTAGGACTTGACTATTGTGTATATGCATAACAGTAAAAATTCTGATCTGATTAGCATAACCTAATCTATTTGATTTGACTCATATATTCGAGATCTATCTAGTTTGATCCCGAATAACAAGCAACAACAAAAAACACAAATCAATTGTTTGAACTCAACCTTCGAACTTTTGCTGTATCCCTCGTACACGCCTTACTCTAGATAGAGAGGACTCACAGCTGTTAGAGTTTCTCTTCGTTATAAAAACATGCATCTCTTAATTATGAGTAAGTCTAACCCTAACTGCTCTTAGAGTGTTTATATTTAGAGGTTACAGTAGGGACCATATGATTAGTATAATTAAGACTTTCTACGCAAATAAGGATTCCTAATCCAACAATGATTAATTCCTATTTACGTAAATTATAATTTATACCACTAATAAATTACAATTGCACTCCCTGTCATATTAGGAATTATATTTCGAGCTCCATATCATTAAATATTTATTTATCTCCTCACGTTAAGATTATAGATACCTGTCTATTAAATTAAATTACTGACAACTAAATTTAATTGACTTATTTAATTCATTAAGACTTTGTACTTAAATTATTTGATATGTTGGATTCATAATCCATTTGTAGGGTTTGATATAATAAAAATTTATAAGCTTCCTCAAAGAGGTATCATCAATCCTTATATCGGAATATGGATTTAATTAATAATTAATATTCACTATACACGTAATGTTATTGTCTAACTCACTGAATTTATTGACCACAAAAAATCACATTTTTCTATGAATTAAAATAATAAATACTATATGTATGTGTCTATTTATTATATTAGGATTAAGAATATAAGTACTCATAATAATCATGAGGTATTAATTATTTTATATAGTTGTATAAAAACCTGATGTATTAATTGTTTTATATAGTCAGTATAAAAACAATTAGCTCAATACGATCCCGTTTAATATACACAAAGTGTATTAGTACAAGGAGTTTGAACTATACCGTTTCCCATAATTAAGACATACCTATTAAAATATTGTGCTACAATCTTACCGATGATGTGTCAAGTTTCATTTAAAACTATAAACGATAAGCTTATATTTTATGAGAATCGATAATCTGATCTTCCGTGTGTAAGCCGTACTTTACACATCAAATTATCTATTACATAGAATAAAAGGCGCATATGCATAATCATTAAATAACTAACGCAATGCAAATATTACTCACATAGATTCTTAATAAAATGGAATAACTAATTTATTAATAAATACTGAAATCATTACACAAAGTATGTCTTTTAGTATAAATTCTTAACAGAAAGAGCATAAAACAAAATTTAGTAAGATTTTTATTGTCAATTTTTTTTTTTAAAAAATAAACATGTTCTGTAATTATTATTTTATTTTAGAGTTTAAAACTTAAAAAAATTTAAAAAGTTAAAAATTTTCACTATCACCGCCACCACTAACAACCACCATCTTCAATCATCGGCCACAATCATCTGTCATTCACCAACACCGTTATCTCCCACTGTCGTCACTGTCTCACCACCATCACCACCTACCATTGGCTACCACCCCACCACCGCCACTAATCACCACCACCGCTCTGCCACCGCCACTAATACTAATAATATTTAGTAAATAATATATAATATTAATATTTTATATATGACATAATATTGAATTTTCATATTATACTCAAATTTCATTTCATTTTATTCTATCATTGTTCATTGATTTTATCAAATAAGAGAATGTAAATGATTATTTCATTCCATTTACATTCCATTTCAATTCTCATTCCATTCATTTTCATTTCTTTATACCAAACATAGCACTAGTACAAATGAGCTATAAGAAAAAACTTTTTAATAAGTACAAGGTTGGTATATGCATGTAAATTTGTAGAGTATACTTAAATTTGTTTTGCAAATGAGACTCAGAATTTCCAAAGGAGGAGCTTCTTGTTGGCATAATTCAGTCCAGATAGAATTCAAACAAATGGGATTTGCTTGTGGTTGACAAATACGAGCTTTGTTTAACACCTTGTTTGGCCATTGATTCCTGTGAATCAGTAATGGGGCTGTTTCAAGAAATTATCAGAAGTACTTCTCTTATTCGTTCACAAGGAACTTTGGGTAAATAAAACTGATAAATCAATATGCAAGATAATGTGAAGATTTTACAAGCTAAGCTGTTGGCATCTTTTTCATTTTTCGTTAGTTTGTAACTTAGTAATAACTCTTTTGAGTTTCTTACGAGTCTTTTTTGTTTTTAAATTCCCTAAATATGATGATCTGATTCGGGGACATTATGGGTTGTAAGTAGAACTAGAATTCACTGAGTTAAAAGTCATTTGAATATCATAGAGCACCATATAGCAGACTAGCTTCTTGTAAAGCTATTTTTTCTATGAACAACTGATGCAGATGGCATAGTCTTGTATCACAAGTGGCAGAGTAAAAAATTCTATTCAGGGCAACCATTAATCATAACAAAATTATAATTAATAATATGACATTTAACTTTGATACATATATATAATATATACAACTTTATATAAATGTATATATCTTTAAAGTAAAATTACTATTTAAAGGAACATTAATAAAGTTTTAGTGGACAACAATTAAAAAATATATCTAAAATTGTAGGTAAAAATAAAATGTGAGAAATTTTGAGGGGGCATTTCTAGAATCTTATAAGGAAAAATTGAAAATATTTTTTCAAATTATAGATAAAAATAAAATGTTTCAAATTATAAGGGGGGGGGGGCATATACTCTCTTTAGACACATGCTCCCTCCGCCACTGTTTAGATAGAGCATTTGGACCTATTGTGTCGCCCAGATTTTTTGCACTCGAGGAATACACACACAAGCGAGAAAAACATTGTACTCTCTCGTTAGAACTCACCCTCCTAGAAAAATGAGTGTGACTATGTTTGAATTGAAAATTGGTTTGAATAAAGGGCTTTTAGAAAACATTTAGATTTGCCACCTAACTTGATTAAGGTGAGTTAGGTTACCTAAAAACTAAGTGCAATCCGAAGACTACAATTAGGGGTTTTAAAAATAATTTTGAAAATATCTCCTCAAGAGAGGGTTTTTAAGAAAATAAGTTGTTTGGCAACCTTTAAAAAAACATTTAAGCCCTTTTTAAAAAATAAACTCTATTTTGGTCTTTGAAAACAGTGATTTTAGGTTCGGAGGTTGGTTACGTGTAGGGAAGACGCACTAAGCTATCACACTACCCCACCCTTGCGTTACCTACATGTCTATTTACCCTAAATTCACCTGTAAAAGTTTTCAACTAACAAATGTCCAATCCTATCCACTTTAGAAAAAGAATGTTTAAAAAGACATGATGCATGATATGCAAATGCAAGAAAAGAAAATTAGAAATAGATTTGAAAATAAATTAATTTGATTTAAAAGATATTTGAAAAGATAGAATTAAAATTGGATAGTCTTAGAAATTGGAAAGGAAATAGAAGCTTGGAAGTTTGAAATAGATTATGGAATTAGAAATTTGAAAAAGATTGTAATTGCACCCATGAGGGTTGCTTACGTATCTTTTTTGAGGAATCAGGTTAGTCGTAATTCGGATTTGAGTCCGATAGAAAATAGAAGATTGGATTTGAAAAAGAGTTTAATTGGAAAAAGGAGTTTGATTTGAATTTAGAATAGAGGATTGGAAATTGGAATTGAAGGATTAGGAAATTGATTTGGAAAAACAGAAATTGGAAGAGGGATTTGGAGTTATTTTAGAAAGATTGAGATTTAGGAAACCTAGACTTAGGAAGATAGGATTTAGGAAAGACTCGAAGTTTAGAAAAGATTTTACTCGAATGTTGGACTTGGAAGATTGGAGAAAGATTGGATTTAGGAAAGATTCAAATTAGGAAAGGTTCGAATTAGAAAAGCTTCGTTTTAAGAAAGTTCTATTTTAGGAAAGTTTTGAAATAAGAAAGGTTTCATTTTAAGAAAGTTTTGAATTAGGAAAGTTTTGATTTAGGAAAATTTTGAAATAGGAAAGTTTTGAAAGTTGGAAAGTTTAGAATTTAGAAAGTGTTTGAGTTTTAGAAATTCTTGAAGTTAGGAAATGTTTGAATTTAAGAAAGATTTGAAAACTTATATTTGGAAAGTTAAGATTTAGAAAGGGATGAAATTAGGAAGGAGTGAATTAGGAAAGATTTAGAAGCTTGAAATTTAAGGAAAGATTTAAAAGTTTAGGTTTAAGAAACTTATGGTTTAGGAAGATAGGAGATTAGGAAGGATTTGAATTAGGAAAGGTTTAGACTAGGAAGGATTGAGATTTCTATTTCCTAAAACAAGGGATTGGACTTTGTTTCTAAAAGAGATGTTTTGATTTTGTTTCTAAAAATGGATGATAGGATCTAGTTTCCTAAATGGGAGATTGGATTCGGTTTCCTAAAGGAAAGATTGGATTTGGCATGGATTTGGGAAAATGAAGTTTTAGAAACCCTAGAATTGGAAGACTATAGTTTTGACGTAGAAAATAAGTTTTGGAAATATATATAGTTTTGATGTGGAAAACAAAAGGTTTTGGAAACCTAGGTTTTGAGGCCTAAATAAGGGATTGGAAATCATGTTTTTGCGAAGGAAAATTAGGGTTTCATAATCGTTGGCTCTTACGTTTAACTTGGACACCAAGAAAAGGAATTTTTGGAAAGTGAGATTTTTAGAAAGGGAGATTTTTGGGAAAGAAATCCTATAGAGGAGTTTTTAGAAAGTGAATTTGAAAAGGAGTTTTTTAGGAAAGAAGATTTTGGAAAATAGATTTTTAGAGGAAGTTTTTAGAAAATAATTTTAGAAAGGAATTTGAAGAAGGAGATTGGAGAGAGTTTTTTAAAATGTGTGTTGGAAAAGAGGTTTTTAGAAAGAGGGATTTGAAAAGAAGAGTTTTTAAAAAGTATATAAAATATCTCACTTTCGTAAAGCGATTTTAACTATAAGAAGATTAGAACCACTTTAAGATAGTGGTTTTGAAAACAACGAGGATTTGAAAATATGGACCGTATTTGTCACTTTAAATGTAACACTTTCATAAAGCAACCCTAGCCATGAAAAGGCTTGAATCACCTTAGGATTGTGATTTTGAAAACAAGTTTTGAAAAAAAAGATTTTGATGCAAGTTTGAAAACGATGCAAGTTTTGAAAACGAGTTTGAAAAAGAATTTTGGAAGAATACAAGATCATGATATGCACAATGCAAAGAGGGTCGTGAACATACAAGGTTAAAGGTTTCACCACATAATCAAGAGCGCTGAACCCACGTGGTCTTCGGTTAGACTAAAAGAAAGCCCCCAACACGGTGACTCTCCAATAGCCTAATCCTACACACGAACGGGGAATTCGCTTGTTTCAAGCATGCAAGAAAGGGGGGGAAGAAGATGGGGGATTAAAATAGAAAAAAACCCAAGTGGGTTTAGAGGAAGAAGAGAGGGGGAAAGATGCGTAAACGTAAATAAGAAGCCTACCTTGTGTCTTCTTTATTTTGCTTAGATTTGCGTGCTTTGCTTTGCTTGCTTCGCTTCAGTCTTCGCTTCAGTCTTCAAGAGTTTGTCTTTGATCTTCAAAACTTCGTAGTTGCAACAATCCAAGTCTTCAATGGAGGGTTGGAGGCTAGTGTATGAGTATATGAGAGTGTATAAGTGTATAGGAGGCTAGGGTTTGTGTATGGAGGCTAGGGTTTGAAAAACCTAAAGGAGACTAGGGTTTTGGGGAGGCTACGAGCTCTGTATATCGAAAAGTAAGATTTTTAGACAGAGTTTGCGAACCTCTTTCACGCTGGAGGAGGATCTGTATTTATAGAGAACAGAATCACCTGGCGCCTGTTGCAGTGACGCTAGGGCAAATTTCCTCTTGGTGCCACTACTGGTGGCACTAACAACTTAGGAAAGTTCATTAAGTCGGCAAATAACGTATCTTTGGAAGATTTGGGCGCCTGTACTAGTGACTATCATGCAATTTTTAGCCTGGCTTCACTAGGAGTGACTCCAGAAAGCTCAGGAAGGACTTAAGGGACTGGGAATGGCCCGGAAGGCCGGAAAGGACAGGAACACTTAAAACAGTGTCTCAGAGGTAATAGACTTGAAAAAGGATGACAAGATTTGTCGGACGGATTGACCGGGTCAATAGGGGCAAAACGGTCAATCAGGACAGAAAGTTGCCGGGACGGACTCAAAATGTCCCAGAAGAAGACTTGAGATTTAGAAACATTATTTAGAATGTTCCTAAAGGTTACCAGTTTGATACTCATAGCCGGTGTGGTCGGAAAAGGTGACCGGCCCACTAAGGACAAAACGGTCATTTTGCACCGAATTTGCTGTAACTGACTCGGAATGATCTTAAAAGATAAAAGAAGGTTGAGAATACTATAAACAACATTCTCGGGAGGTTACCGGTTTGATACCCAGAGCCGGTGTGGTCCCCGGGGCGTTCGGATGCATTGGAGCAAAATTGTCATCTTGACTGGAAAGTCTTGGATTTAGCCCGAAACTGACTAGAAGGCATCTAATCATGCTGGATCGTATTTAAGACGATCTTGGAAGGGCGGACTTACCATTCTGAGAACTTAGGTATTATCTCGAGAAACTTGCCGAAAAATGGCCCTAGGGGCAGTTTGGTCATTTTTCACCGAAGTGGACTAGCATACACTGGTGTTGACCTGGGTTTTGAATGTTTCTGCCACTCTGATGGTGGTCTCGTGATACAGGGGTTTGTTGGCAATTCCTTATATCGACTTGCTTGTGAGTATTTCCGCTTTTCTGACAGTTGCGATGTTTATGAGTACTTCCGCTACTCTAACGATTCGCGATCATTCTTGAGACTGCCTGATCTCTGGAAGATGCTAAAGGGACTTAGTGCCTAAGAAGGCGTGCTGAAACAGACATTTTTACATTGGCGGGTTAGCAGGCGCCAAAGGTGGACCATTCTACCATCTAGGGGACTTGGAGTCTCGTCCCGGTCGACAGGTTTAAAGGGACTTACCGTTCTGAAGAGACTTTCTTCGAAAAACGTGCCAGATTGGATAGACTTACCATCTCAAGGAATCAGCTTTCTCGAGAGAGGGATTGAAATTGGAATTGGAAAGGAGTTTTACCGTCTTTGGAAAGACGTGCTTGTTAGAATTGGAAAGGGGAGTTACTGTCTTCAGAAAGACGCGCCTATTGGAATATGGAAAGGGGACTTACTGTTTTCGGAAAGACATACCTGATTTGGAATTGGAAAGGGGACTTACCATATCCGGACAGACACACCTGATTTGGAATTGGAAAGGGGACTTACTGTCTTCGAAAAGACATGCCTATGGGAATATGGAAAGGGGACTTACCATCTTCGGAAAGATGTGCCTATGGGAATTAGATCGAATAATGCCCCTAAGGGCATTTTGGTTATCTTGCCTTTATTTTCGGGCCCCCTGATGGGTCCGCGAAGCAATGGATAGACGAGATTAGACTTGAAAAGTTGATTTGACTCAAAATATGTCCGCATTGACTTGAATACAAGTTTGGAAGGACTGAAGACTGCCGAGCTGTAAAAAATGGGGTGCTTACACCCATCAAAGAGCAAATTAGGCATCTAAAGAAGGTCGCATAAAATTTGACAAGTTAATAGAAAATGCAATTCTAGAAATAACTCATTGCGACAAAGTTGCGATGGCGATGGTGGACGTTGAAATTTTAAAAAATTTCATTGTTTAGGACCTCAAATAAGAGATTTTGCCCTTTTTGAAAAGATTTGCTTGACCAATATCTTGGCTGATATGAATCTGCTTTGGTCTATGTTTTTTATGAAACATTTCTGTAGGAGTCTAGTTATCAATTTTGGGCTTAACTCAATTTTTTCTTTTTTGGTAATTTTTAGTTTTTTTTTTTATTTTGGTTATTTTTGAATTATATTAGGGTTAGAGTTTGTTTTTTTTTTTTTTTAAAAATATTATGTAAGGACTTTGTCCTAAATAACTTTGGATGAATAAAAAATAATTATTTTAGAGAATTTATTTCTGTCTTCTTGTATTTTGTTTGGATTGGCATTTAACACTTATGCCTTGGTCAACAACTATTCAAAAGAAAAACACATACGTGCAAGCATTCTAGTATAGGTCAGACTAGCATAGTCTTCTTTTCTTATTCCCTCTCTAACTTGGTAATCTACATATACACTCGGGCTTTTACATTAATGAGTCACATCCCTCTATGGGCTGAGAATGAGAATCTCTCTATCTCTCTCATATGCACATATTAGTGTGCTAGCAGTGAAGCAATAATTTGAAAGAGACGTAACTTATCATTAATGTTTAAATTAATTACAAGTTTAACTCAACTAAACAATGTTAAATATTTAACTTAATATTAATTTAATTTTATGTAAGAACTAAAAAGCACACATAAGGCATTTTTTTAAAATAACAGCAAAAGAAAAAGAAAATAATAAATAAGCTTCAGAGAGGCTCGTTAGGATTGTTAGTGATAAATTTTAGACTAACTCTATGCATATATATAATAAAACGTTTTTCTCAAAATGACTACTATTCACTGCCAAGCTTAGTAAAAAAATAAAATTGTATTAGAGTCACATAATTAAAATAATTGAAATACTTTTTATTTCCTTATTATTTATATAGCATACTTCAAAATTTTGTTTTACTTCCATTAAATGTTTAGAAAAATAGAATATTTTGAAGGCACTACAAATATAAAAAGGAAAAAAGTTAAAAATGGCCTTATATTAATCTACGCAATTTGCCTATGGGTCATTTCAATTACTAATGCTAGACAACTTTATCACTTTTAAGTACTTAAAAGTATATAAATTACTCTTTAATTGAAAAAATAAATATTATAACTTAAATTTCAGTGGGGCTTGCGAAATTTTTTATTTATTTTAATTGTTATTTTTAAACATATTTGAAAAGATGTGATTGATAAGTATTTCAAATCGAAAGCAAATTGACCAATAATTAGAGAAATAACAAAATAATAAATGATACATGGTTAATAAATTTGTGACTTGTTTTTCCTATCATAGGAACTTAAATTAATTTTATTTATATTAAATATTTTGTAAAAGAACATATTTGAAGGAATTTTGATAAACTTGCCATATTAATCAAAAGTCAATACAGAAAAAAATTTAAAGACAATTCAATAACTTCAAAAATTAAATTAGGACTTTTAGCTTCAAAGACATTATAATCAATTTTTATGGGATATCTATGATCAATAGTTATAGATAGATAGATATAATATGAATACTGATAATATATATAAAATTGGGGAGAGAAACTTTAGAGTTATTTTGGTTGTTGTTTTCTATTTATCGTTTCTTTAGGTTTTTTGATGGATCAAAATTAGAGATCATATAGTTGAGAGCATGAAATCCAGGAAAATAAGATACTAAGATTGAAAAACAAAATTTCAGGGATAGTTTTTTTTTTTTAAATTTTTAAATAGTTAATTTATCTAGTCATAATTTGGAGCCACAAAATTAGACATTTTGGAATAGAAACATTTATGGTAGCACGTAATAAATTTTTGTCTAAATTTTGATATGATAATTTAAAAATTAAAAAGTAAAAATAAAGAGTTGAATGTTTTAATCTCAATGGCCTCATAGTAATTGAAAAATTTATACTTTAGATTTATTGATATTTGTATTTCTAAAAAGAAAAATTAAAAGGATCTAAATACAAAATTGGATAGTTTTGATCTAAAATTATAAGAGAAAATTTTAAGAAAATTGAAAATAACAATACTAATGTCCTTTTTAATTTAAAGAAGAACTTTCTAAAATGGTAAGATATTTGAAATGTAAAGATAACAATTCTAATATTTTTGAATTTTAGGTAAAAATTTACAAAGTAACATAAGATTACCTTAGTTTTAGCAAAGATTTACTAATACTTAATAGAAAGTAAAAGTTTCTATATTTTATGGCTAAACCAACACTATTATGACACATGTAATATTAGTAATTTAAAATTCAAAAAACCAAAAAAATTAGATTGAGCCTTTCAACATCAAAGATCCAATAACCAATTGCTATAATATATAACTAACAGTGATCCCGTGCTATGCATGGATCGTAAATATAGAATTATAACACGGTTTTTTACTAAAAAAAAAAAGAAGATTTACATGAAGCCATTGATTCCGTCAACCTCCTGGATATCCTCACATTCACTAGGTAGTTTGGCAACCGAAAAGATATTCAATTCAAAAGTGGTGTTGCCAAACGAAAGCTTCACTAACCCATTCCTACAATGGATGATAGCATTGGAAGTAGTTAAGAAAGGTTGCCCTAGAATGACAGGGATTTGGTTGTGAGTTATACAATTCTTCACGGGTTGAGTATCCAACACTATGAAATCAACGGGGAAATAGAAGTTATCAATTTGGATGAGCATATCCTTAATGATACCTCTAGGAACCTTTACAGACCGATCCGCTAATTGTAAAGTCACCTGTGTAGGTTGTAATTCTCCTAAACCAAGTTCTTTATCCCTAATGGTCTCACTCAAAATATCAAAAGAAGTAACAACGGACTCCTTGTTCGCTTGATGCCCATCATTCTTTCCCTCCTCTCTCGATTCTTTCTCTTCCTCAACCTTTTTTTCTTTTCTTTTCTCCTCTTGGTCAACACACGATTTAGAAGCTACATCCTTTAAGGGGATGATTTTGTCAATGACTCTACCACTTCTAAGAGTGGTGATGGCTTGTACTTATTCATGACTTGTTTGAGGGTCCATGCCACCCTCGGTGATGTGTACTTGCCTAACCACTAGATTGGGTTGAGGTTGAGGTTGAGCTGGGAATCTCCCCGGGACATTTTGAGTCAAAACTTGTGTCAATGTAAACATTTGCTTTTGTATGTCCTCAAGCATCCTAGTATGTTGGTCCAACACCCTATCTTGCTTATCTACCTTTGCGTTAACCCCTCTCATGTCATTGGATAATTGATAAAAATTATCTTCCATAGACTTCTTATGAGGAGATTGATACATTTTGGGTTGATTTGGAAGTTGTGCCATGGGTTGAGGTTGGTAAGCTTGAGGTTGAGGCGCTTGGAATGGAGGAAGATGTGTGGAATAGTGTTGAGGGTTTTGATACCCTCCTTGGTAAGGTTGGGAGTTTGAACTCCCCTCATTCCTTCACTTAAAATTCGGGTGATCCCACCATCCCGGATTGTAAGTGTTAAAGCAAGGGTTGCCCCTTCCTCTTTGAAATTGGTCAATCACATTGACTTAGCCATGTAAAGCTTTTTTCACTCCCGAAATGATTGGACATGAAGATGTGTCATGGTCAGTGGTGTCACACACTATGCAACAAGTCTCCTTCCTCACCTCATTCTCGACCGTTAACACCTTTTTCCCTTTTAAAGCCTTTAGTTTATTGGTTAAAGTGGCCACTCTCGCATTAACATCATCTACCTCTTTTAATTGGTATCGCCCTACCCCTTGTTGAATAGAATGACTCTTGAAATTTTGAGTCTTAGTAAGTGCCCAATCCTTAGCCTTGTTTGCTAAGGTGTCAAAGTATTCATAGGCTTCATAGGGTTGTTTATCAAAGAACATCCCAACACACATTGACTCAATTAAGTGCTTAAGTTGAGGGGTTAGAGATGAATAAAAGGTGTTGATGATATGTCAATCGGCGAAACCATGATGAAGGCATGTATTCAAGAGGTCTTTAAACCTCTCCCAACATTGAAAGAACGTTTTTCCCATCATAGGAGAAAATTTGAAAATTTGCCTTCGGATGCTTTTCGTTCGGTTCTTGAGAAAAAACTTCTTTAAAAACTCTCCTTGGAGTATGGCCCATGAATGAATAGACATAGGCTTCAAAGAATTGAACCAAAATTTGGCCTTGTCTTTTAAACAAAAAGGAAAGAGTTTTAACAAGAAAACCTTCTTCAAGTAAGAATTATCCATGTTAAGTGAGCATGCATCTTCAAATTCCTTAATGAAATCATAGGGTTGTTCGGAGTCCATGCCATAGAATTGAGGAAGTATTTGCATACTTCCCGGCCGAATGTTAAGCAAAGTGTAATGTGGTGGGAATACTATGCATGAAGTTGGGGCCTGACATGCAGAATTCAAGTAATCCCGTAAGGTTCTTTGATAGGGGGGCACCATGTCGCTATATGGCTCCCTCTTTCCATATCATCATCGCCTCCTACATTGGGATCTACCCTTGGTGGTATGAGTTGAAGATTAGGGTAGAGTTGTGGATTAGGTGTATTCGGTGTAGCATTAAGATTTGGAGGGAAGACGTTGGGTCAACCTTGATCATTCATATTTGCCATTGGAAGAAATCTTAAGTCCACAACTAATAGAAGTCCCGATGTGAGTGATGATGAACTACTCGTGCTCTCAACCCTCACAAGTCGGTTATGAATGTCGTTAGTGAAATGTGGCATGTGAAAATGAATGCAACAAATAATAGACCGTCTAGGTCATACAACACATTATACACAAACATGCATTGCCAGACAATGGCTTTTTCTCTTGTTCTCTAACCGATTCTCCAATCTCCTTATGCAAAATAATACCACCAATTTGTAAATTAAGCACACTATCCTACCTCCACTAAATGTCTCCTCACAAGAAGTCCTAGCAAAATGCAATGCAACTAAACCTAAGTCAAACAAAATAAACTAAGCAAAGAAAAACAAAAAATCTAAGCACATTAAGAGAGAAAGCGATTACCAAGGCCCGAAGCTGTATATGCTTTCATCGAGAGTGAGTGACCAAATCCCACCTGTTTGCAATTTTGCTATTCTATTTAGTTTTCTTTTTCTCCTTTATTTGCTATTTTTGTTTTTTTTTTATATGCAATTCGCCAAGTGCTTCTCTAATTCGCAGCTTGTTGGTGTTCGCCCTATGTTTTTGATCTTTGGCAACGGCGCCAAAACTTGAATCGCTCCTCCCAAATGTGATGAAATTGAGCATCCCGCAAGAGCACGAGCATACGATTGAAGTATAAATCCGGCAAGTACTGGAATTGATTTCCACGAGGATCAAGCCCAATATAGGCGTCAAGTAGGGCAAAATAACCAAAAAATTAAATTGAATTAGAAAGTCACTTAACAAATTGAAACTATCTAAAAATGAAACCGAAAATATGTTGGTTGTGAATGTTTTGCTTGCAAATTGAATTAACTAAACTAAGTACAAAAAACAATATTATGTAAATTTGTAATCGATTGTTAGAAGACTTAAATGCAATTAAAGTGACCTGAATGTAATTGATCTAACTATCAATTCTCTACAAATGTCTCAATGGAGGATTTGATAACTCAAATCAAGGAATCACTCTGTGGATCCTTGATTCTGATGAAGATTTAGACCATAAATATGACCGTTTATACTCAATTGGATGTGAATTTGTGTTCAATGTAAAGAATCATAGAAGTAAATCATCAATTGTGCAATATTTATACCAATTTAAGAATTGTGCATAGAGATTACCAATAGTGATTATGAATATAGGTTTTCTATAGATTTACAACACAATTGAGATGAATATGAAAAAATCATAAGATAATTTATTGAAATTTATATACCTCCATTGAAGACTTTGAAGATCCTTTGTAGATTTCACAATTGCATCCAAGGATGAGTTTAGCTACTTGATTCCATGATAGAAAGTACGAAGAAATTGAGATCTTGCATTAATTGGAGAAGAAATTGATGTTTGTTTGCAAGGAAAATGGAAGAAAATGGAGGAAAATACAAAGGAAACTAACTTTCTCTCTCTAGAATTCGTACTAACTGCCAATCCAATCTAAAATGGTGATAGATACAAAAAATCTCGTCATTTTCCAAAGATATAGTAGTGAAAATCACATAGAGGACGTCGATACCATACGTATGGTACTGTTCATCGTACGTATAGTGAACATACCGTACGTACGGTTAGTCTTACGCTAATCCAAGCTCTCTGAAGTTGGGAAATCAGTTGCAGGCGTGCGTATGGTGGAACTTACCATACGTACGGAGAGACCACGGTATATACGTTGACTCTAACCGTACGTACGGTCCAGGCACATTTTAGCTCCTTTTGCTCTAAAACCACCATTTCTTCACTCCAAACCTGTAAAATACTTAGAAACACATATTAGAACAATTATTATACTAAAATAAGGCATATATACAACCTAGTTGGACTAACAATAGCTATTTATGGACTTTAGATTACACTTTTGGAGTGTAATCAGCTAAACAAAAATCTTACTCCTTGGTGTTGAAAGTGTAAACTGGACCCAAGCTTGGGAAGCCTCTAGAATTGAGAAGGAGCAGTCATGAAAACTTAGGGATAAAACATTTAAAGATTCAACCGTGGAAGGTTGCAAAAGACTAAAAGCTTCAGATGGCTGGGAGTCAAAGCCGTGTTTGCTACAGTGGTCCACCATTGATGACTAACAGGGAAGAATCCTTAACCTTCTTGATACTTCATTTGAGTAGTAAAAATATAGGTATTGAGTTGTGCTTGTACAATATATATATCAATGAGAAAAGAGGGTGAAAGTGCTTTGTAATTGTTTGAAATTTTATGAAAAATTCATTGTGTTTTTTTTTTAATCTCCAATTGATAGAATAAATTGTTCTCTGCCTAACATATGATATCCAAACTAGATATGAGTCATCACAGAACACAAAATATTACAAAATTTAATTTTTATGCAAAACATAGCATAAAGCCATCATCTGCCCAGAATTCAAGTTGGTCAAAACCAACTTTTGATCACACAAGAAGATTCATCTCAATAATGAGTCTAACGCTGCAAGCGGCGTTGAAAACAAAGGTCTAACGCTTCGTAAATCTAAAATTAAAAGTTTTAGATTTTTAGCAGTTTTTGCCGGAGAAGACAAAGTGACGTCAACAGACATCATCGCTACAGTGACAATATAGTGACACTATAGTAATCTACCGACACAAGTTGTTGAAATTGTAGATCGGCTCCTAAGTTTGGCTTAATTGCAAATTGGCCCCTAAAATTTGGCGTACTTATAGATTGGCCCTAAAGTTTTGCCTAATTACAAATTGACCTTCAAAGTTTGGCCTAATTTTAGATCAACCCTAAAAACTAAAATTATTCACTTAAGTCCTTCCCATGACAAGTTCAAGTAATTTCTTTCAACCTCAATTTTTGCGGTTAGACAAAGAAAATTATGAGAATTGGAGTTTTCAAATGAAAGTACTCATTGGTTCACAAGATTTATGAGAGATTGTTGAACGAGGTTATTCAGAACTAACCTCCAATGTTGAAGAAGATGCTTTGAATGAGACGACAAAGGCAACACTTAGAGAAGCAAGAAAAAAAGGACAAAAAGGCATTGTACCTGATCTACCAGGCCCTTGATGAAGCCAATTTTGAAAAGATCTTCAGTAACAACTACTAAAGAGACATGGGAAGCCCTTCAAACTTCATTTTGCAACATTGAGAAAACAAAGAGAATTCCTCTTCAAATGCTAAAAATTGAGTTCGAATTACTGGAGATGCATAAGAATGAGTTAATTTTTGAATTCTCTATCAGAACTTTGACTCTGGTGAGTAAAATCAAATGCAATAGAAAGAAGATAGAAGACATTCAGTTAATCGAAAAAATTCTTCAATAACTTCTAAATTTGATCATATGGTTGTGGCTATTGAAAAATCAAAAGATCTCGATTCTATGACAATTGATGAACTAGTAGCCTCGTTGGAAATTCATGAATAACGAATCAATAAGAAATCATCATCAAAGTCTCTTGATCAAGTACTCCAATCAAAATTGATGCAGCAAGAAAATAAGAAAGAAAAAAAAGCAATGTCACAAACATTTCGTGAAGGAGGTCGTGGTCAAAGAGGACGAAATTTCAATTACAGAGGAAGAGGAAGAATGAGCTATAACAACATTAGTCGAAATAATGAAAGATTCCAGCAACAATCTTTCCAAAGAGGACGAGGACGAGGTAGAAGAGGTGGTTTAAATGATCATCAGAATATTGATAAAAGAAATGTGCAATGCTATAGATGTCAGGCGTATAGACATTATAATAATGAATGTTATACACAGACTTCAAAAACTGCAATTGGCGGGCAAGCCAATCTAGGTGAAATAAGTGAGCCAAAGTCCACAATATTAATGGCTTATCAGATGACTACAAAAGATGAAGATGTATGGTTCTTAGATATAGGAGCTAGTAATAAAATGTGCGGGAGAAAGCATATGTTTATAGAGCTTGACGATATTATAGAAGGACATGTCTCCTTTGATGATCTTTCAAAAGTTTCAGTGAAAAGAAAAGGTAACATTCTTATCAAGCTTAATAATGGTAGTCATAATTATATTTCTAATGTTTTTTATGTGCCGGATATAAAGCATAACTTGTTGAGTCTAGGACAACTCCTAGAAAATGGTTATGATATAAGATTGAAAGATTTTCACCTATTAGTTAGAGATGATCGTGGTAATCAGCTTATACATGTCAAAATGTCCAAAAATGAATATTGGCTCTAAACATTCATCATAATTCACCAAAATGCCTAAGTGCCATTATCACCGACAAAAGCTGACTGTGGTACTTGAGGTTCGGACATTTAAATTTTGAAGGCTTGAGATTATTATTAACAAAGAAGATGTTAAAGTGGCTACCATACATTAATCATTCTAATCAAGTTTATAAAAGTTGTGTCCTCGGCAAGCATGCAAGAATGAATTTTACAAGATAGATAAGCTGGAGAGCAAATAAGCCACTAGAGCTAGTGCACACCGATGTATGTGGTTAGTTGAAGCCAATATCAAATGGACAAAACATGTATTTTCTCACGTTTATTGATAATTATAGCAGAAAAACGTGGATGTACTTTCTCAAAAGAAAATCTGAGGTTCTGAATATATTCAAAGAATTCAAAACCAGTGTTGAAAAGTAAAGTGGATACCAGATAAAGATATTACGGTCCGATTAAGGAGGAAAATACGCTTCTGATGCATTCAAAGATTTCTGTAGAGAGCATGGCATCAGACACCAGTTCACACTAAGACACACTCCTCAACTTAATGGAGTTGCTAAAAGAAAGAACCACACTATTCTTGACATAGCACGCTGTATGCTCAAAGACAAGAAGTTGCCTAAAGGTTTTTGGGCTGAAGCAATATCAACAACAGTATATTTGTTGAATCGATGTCCCACTAAAGTTATATGAGATGTAACATTAGAAGAAGCTTGGAGCATACACAAACCTAGTGCCAACCATCTACGTGTATTTGGCTGTGTTGCATACGTGCAGATTTCGGAGACAAAAAGGACAAAACTGGATGAAAAAGGACAAAAATGTATTTTTATCTGATATAAAGACAAGATAATAGGGTATAAGTTATATAACCCTGCTACAAAAGAAGTAATCATGAGTTGCAATATTATTTTTGAAAAAGATAAAGATTGGAGCTGGGACAATGCAAAAGAAATTGGGAAAATCAATTTCTTTCTTGAAGATGAAGAATCTCAGCAATTTCAATAACCAAGAACAGAAGAAATGGATCCACAGACTCCTTTACCAGGGTCACATACATCAGCAAGAGTATCACCAGCATCATCCTCTAAAGAAAGACTTAGAAAAACGAGAAGCCTCATAGAGTTATATGAGGTTACTGGAACAAGAACAAAGTAGTGTGTTTGAATTATTCTATTTATTTGTTGATAGTGAGCTAGTCTCTTTTGCAGAATGATTGTACTATAAAAAGTACAAATTAGAGCCCCTAATTATGAGAAATTTTTCCATGCTCCTGGAGCAATACTCCACCTCTCACATGAGAGGTGGGCCCCACTTCACTTAACAAGTGGGTCCCACCTCTCATGTGAGAGGTGGAGCAATGCTTCATGGAGCATGGAATAATTTTTTTCCTAATTACAGGCTAATTTTAGCTATTATTTATGTGTTATTTATCATTTTTATATAAATTTAATATTTTTTTTATGTTTTACACGTCTTAAGTAGATTTAAAAATAAAACCAAGAAAAATGAAGTAAAGTGATGTATATTATATGAGTGGGCGTATATATTATAAAATACCTTTTATTTTTTCTATATTATATTATAACTTATTATTAATATATACATGCATTATGTAGGTTATATATATGTGTGTGTGTATATTATATATATATGTGTGTGTGTATGCAGGTGAATAATGAAGCAAATGAATGCAAATAGGCAAATAGCCGACAAGGACAAGCAAAGAAAAAAATTAATAAATTGAAGTGTTTTTGTCATGATGCAATAACATTGTCGGCAAGGGATTAAAAAAAAAATAACAACAATGTAAGGCTCTTTAAAGCTTATAAATAGGTTATAAAGAGCCATCAGGAGGAGAGCAAAGAGTTAGAGAGAAAGCTCTTTCTTTCATTTTCTTTTAGTCAATTAGTTTGTTAGTAGTTGTTTAGTCAGTTAATTTTTTAATCTTTTATTTTTTTTTACAGTTATTATGCTGTAATAAATATTTTTAGTTGTGAAGTTATTTTTCAAGCCTTATCTTTTCAATACTATGAGTAGTTAATTTAATTCTTGGAGTCAATTGTGAAGATCATCTGAGAATCTTGAAATATCAATGGAGGTAATTAAGTTTTCATTATTTATATTTAAAATCTTTCAATTCTTAGTAATTAAATTCTAAATGTTCGAGAAAACGTAGATCTTAACTATGTTTGGTAATTTCTATGTACAAATCTTACTTTGGTATAGTTATTGCACAAATCGATGGTATGAATTTATAGTTTTAATTTTATTATTTTAGATTTAATTATTATAGAATTTCTGTTCTAAAAGCTAAATCTTCCGAATCAAAGGTTCAAGACGAAGCCAATGATTTGAGTTATAAAACTTTCATTGAAATTTCGGGTGAATCAGGTGATCAGATCAATTAGATCTAAGACCGTTTTATTAAATTTTATTTAAAGTCTAGTTTCACAACAATCATCAGCTCTCCCAAAAATATCAATTTTATTTTGGTTACTATTTTATGCTCTAATTGTCCAATTCTCATTAGTACTTTTCTAGGTGAAATTCAAAACGATGAGCTTAGGTTCCAACTGAAATTATTGCAACACTACGGTATTTAGCATGACTTAGTAGGTATCTAATATTTTACCGTTGGTGAATTTTAGCACCTAATTTTGCATATTTTGTTATCTGTTCCCTGTGGATCGACTCCGGTCTTACCGAATTTTATTTACTATTTCGTCGCACCTGCACTTGGGTGTTTTAATAGATTGTCATATTTTGGGGTGAACCAAGTATTTTGGCGCCGTTGCTGGGGAATGGCTTTAATAAAATTATGCCAAAAAAATAATAAAAAATTCAAAAATAAAAAAATAAAAATTCAAAAATAAAAACTCAAAAATAAATAAATTCTAAAATAAAAACATTCAAAAATTATAATAAAAAATAAAAAATTCAAAATTCAAAATTCAAAATTAAAATAATAATAATAAGAATAATAATTCTGCTGCAGATTTAAGGATAATTTATTGCTTGCTTATCTTGACGAAGGAATTGGAAGGTGTATACTAACTTATCATTGGTATATGCACACTTATCACTTTTTTTCCATTGTTAACTTGTATATTTGTGTATATTTAGTTATTTTTATTTTTATTATTTTGTGGTTAACATATTTGGTTGGCATACTCGCCTAATACTGGACAAAGTCAGTTAAGTTGGTTACTGTATTTTTTGTTTTTATTTTTTCATCTAACCCATCTAACTCATCTAACTTACTAATTATTTAATATTTTCTTTTATTTAGTGGATAACTAACATTGGTTTCTATTCTAATATTTTATTTTTTGCATTTTATTTCAGACCTTTTTCTTTTTTCTTTATGGTTTACATTTCGAGTTGATTCACTGCCTATTTAGGTCGGCTCCGCTCAATATGGTGACCATGTAGCTTTATATATATATATATATATTATTTTTTTTAAATTGATTATTGTGGATAACCTTATTTCAAGCTAATTCACTACCTATTTAGGTTGGCGTCGCTCATTAAAGTTACCATAACGTTGTAACTAATCTGTCTAATATTATTTTTGTTTGTTGTTTTTGTATGCAGGTATTTTAGTATATTGTTGTAATTTTTTATTTTACTTTTGATTTTATTTTTTATTAGTGTCTTATTGTTAGTCGACTCTAAAAGTGTTTCAATCCAGTCGTTACTCTGCTCGCATCCTTTAAGTAGGTGACCTTCTATGTCCTTAGCTCTGAGAGCCATTAATATTGTTTCTCTCCTCATCTCCATTTTGTCGGTGGCCCACTTGGGTTTTTAGCTTGGCATTCTAACTTGTAAGGTTCGTATTGATGGTTCAAGAAGGGTTAATTTATATTTTCATAAGGTACGTATACTTTTATGAAATATTTCATTGGAGATGTGCATGGATGATCGGTGAGCATTGACTCTTTTAGTGATTTTTCTCCCATCTTCCGTACTTTTTTCTCATTTAGGACTCTTATTCCGAACATTTAGTTTGTTCATCAAGGTTCTAATTCTATCCCAATGGCCAAAGAATTTGATCCTCAACCACTTGGGAATCCTAACCCGCTAAATCCAAATAATGTACCTAAAGGTGGGAGTGTTCATGGTGATCCTTCCCATAGGTTTCTCAGGGATTATCTGAATCTTGTTAGGTAAGCACCTATCTCTTGTATTGTTCTTCCCACGCATCACACAGCGATGACTTTAAAGTCGGGAATGATCCAACTGATAAATCCATTTTATAGTTTGGATTTTGGAAAACCATATTGACATATAAAAGATTTCAAGGACGTATGCTTTATGTTTTTCGATAATTCTTACCCAAGGGAAGTTGTACTTTTAAAACTTTTTCTGTTTTCTCTCAAAGATAAGGCCAAGACATGGTTCAATTCATTGAGGCCTAGGTCCATTCATTCTTGACAAGATTTTCAGATAAAATTCTTGAAAATTTTTTTCCCTGAGCATAAAACTGAGGCTATTCATCGCCAAGTCTCTCAATTTGCCCCCTGTGTCTAGTGAATCGTTCTTCCAATGTTGGAAGAGATTCAAAGATTTGTTGAGTGCTTGTCTACATCATGATTTCACCAATTAGTATATTATAAATATTTTCTATTCATCATTGACTCTATAATTGAAGCAATTCGTTGAGTTTATGTGCGTAGGAACTTTGTATGACAAAGACTCATCTAAAGCGTATGATTTCTTTAATTACTTAGCAAATTTGGCTAGAGATTGGGGCCACAACTGGGACCCAAAATCATGAGTCTAAGCCTAGGGTAACATTTTAGCTTAATTAAGTGGATGATCTGAATGCTAGAGTTGCTGCACTTATCTAAAAGATAGAAGCCATATAGACAAGTAAGGCCAATGTTGTGAATACTAAAAGGAAGAGAGTTGTTTAATATGTGGTACAATGGAACATGACACTGCTGCATGTCCAATTATACTAAGTTTCAAGGAGGTTTTGCATGGCCAAGCTAATATGGTTGGCTAATATCGGGGTACATATAGTGACCAATGAGTTGGGGGGAACCCTTTCTCGAATACACATAACCCTAGATGGCAAAATACCCAAACTTTGGATGGAGAAATGAGAGTCCTTTGACTCCTTAAGCATTCCAAAGAGCACTTCAAAACCCTCAACCTTTTCAATCCTAACCTATTCAAGCTCAACAATCCATACCATTTTAACCCCAGCCTAATATATATCAACCCTCTCATAAGAGACCTTTAAAAGATAATATTCATCAATTGACAAATGAAATGAGAGGAGTCAATAATAGGATGGATCGGTAGGACAAAGTGTTAAACCATTACACTAGGATGTTGGAGGACATAACAAAGCAAATGTCTAACTTGACATAAGCTTTGACTCAACAAGTGTCAAGGAGATTTTCATCTTAGCCGCAACCAAATCCAATCCCACAAAACAAGCGAACATGACCGAAGTGAGGACTGATCCTCAATCCAGTCATGAACAAGTCCAATTCATCACAACCTTAAGGAGCTGGATAATCATTGATAAAACCATTCCACTTAGAAAGGAAACTCTTAAGGTTAGTGAGGAAGGGAATGGAGATGTGAGAGAATAAGAGAGAGAAATAGATGAGAGTGGGAAAGAAAAAGAACCAGTTAAGCTAGTCTTAGAGCCAACCAAGGCATCTGAAGACGAGGGTATTGATATTGTGAAATTTGCCCCTTTTTCTCATAGATTAACCAAACTAAAACATGAGCTTCTGAATTTTGAAATTTATGAAGTGTTTAAGCAGGTTAAGATCAACATTTTGATCTTAGATGCCATGAAGCAAATTCCCTCCTATGCCAAGTTCTTGAAGGACTTGTGTACTATACAAAGAAGGTTGCATGTCAAGGAAATTGCCTTCATGAATGAGAGCCAAAGTGCGATTTTGCAATGTAAGTCCCCACCAAAGTATAAGGACCCCGACTGTCCTACTATTTCATGTCCAATAGGGGAAAACAAGATAGATCGAGCCCTTTTTGATCTAGGAGTAAGTGTTAATCTACTCCCTTATTCAGTTTATCAACAACTCGGATTAGGTGAGTTGCGGCCTATACGTGTCACCTTGCAACTAGTTGGCAGATCTATTAAGGTTCCTAAGGGTATTATGGATGATGTTCTCATTCATATAGATAAATTCTAATATCTAGTGAATTTCATTGTTTTAGATACAAAACCGGTTAAGAGCACTAGTGCTTATTCCCAAATTCCTATTATTTTAGGAAGACCATTCCTAGCCACGTGTAATACCATAATTCATTGTGGGAATGAGCTGTTAAAATTGTCATTCAAGAATATGACTGTGGAGACAAATATCTTTTTAGTTGAAAAACAACCAGGAGAGTATGAGGATATTAGAGAAGTAGACTGCATTGAGTCTATTGTGTAAGAGTACTTTGAGAATGAATTTTTTTAGGATGCTATTGAAAGAGCTCTTGTTTTGATCAAGCCTAATGACCAGTTAGATTGTGACCGTATCAAGTCTAATGACACAATTTTTAGAGGGATAGAGAGAGAACAATGTATACAAGTGGGTCATTGGATCTCATCATTTGAGCCTCTAATTCCTAGTATCATAAAGCCTGTCCCTTCTGAACAAAAAGCACCCACTTCGAAAAGAAAACCTTTGCCATTTACATTGAAGTATGCATTCCTTGGTGATGGTGAGTTTTATCCTGTTGTTATATCCTCTAGCATCTCTGAAGGCCAAAAGAAGAGCTTTGTGAAAGTACTAAAGAATCATAGAAAAGCCTTAGGTTGGACCTTTGCAGACCTTCACGGTATTAGTTCTCTTGTATGTACACATTGCATATATCTTGAGAAAGACTCTAAATCGGTGCGCCAGATGCAAAGACGTCTAAATCCCAACATGAAAGAAGTTGTGAGAGGAGAAGTATTGAAACTTCTTGATGCGGGTATTATATACCCCATCTCTAATTCAAAGTGGGTAGTCCAACTCAAGTTGTTCCTAAGAAATCTGGAGTCACTGTAATCCAAAATGATAAAAATGAACTAGTGCCCACTAAGATTCAAACTTGGTGGCGTATGTGTTTTGATTACTTACTAGAAAAGACTACTTCCCACTCCCATTCTTAGACCAAGTCTTAGAACGAGTGGCAGGACGGGCTTTTTACTGTTTTCCAGATGGGTACTCTGGGTATAACTAAATTGAAATTGCCTTAGAAGACCAAGATAAGATGACCTTCACATGTCCTTTTGGTACTTATACTTAAAAAAGAATGCCTTTTGGCTTTGTGCAATGCACCGGCCACCTTTTAAAGGTGTATGATGAGTATCTTTAGTGATACAACGAAGAGATTTTTGAAGCTTTTCATGGATGATTTTTCTGTGTACGGAGATACCTATGAAAGTTTTTTTAGAATAGTTCGAGAAGGTATTGAAAAGATATGAAGATAGTAACCTTATCCTAAATTAGGAAAAGTGTTACTTCCTAATGACACAAGATATAGTGCTTGAGCACATCGTGTCCAGCAAAGAGATTGAAGTTGATAAAGCTAAAGTTGAACTGATTCAAAAACTACCTACCCCTAGAACTGTGAAAGACATTCGATCTTTCTTTGGGCATGCTGGTTTCTACCGGTGATTTATAGAAGGATTTAGTACCATCTCCCGTTCAATGTGTCATCTATTGTCAAAAGACATTTCATTTGAATGGACGTCTGAATGCCAAGAAGCTTTCGATAAGTTTAAAGAGTTGTTAACAACTGCATCTATCATTCAGTCATTTGATTGTTCATGACTTTTCTAGTTGATGTGTGATGCTAGTGATTATGCTGTAGAAGTAGTTTTGGGGCAAAAAGTGGACAAGAAATCTTATATTATCTATTATGCAAGCAAAACCTTGAATGAAGTCCAATTAAACTATACCACAACTAAAGAGGAACTGCTTGCTGTTGTGTTTGCATTAGATAAGTTTTGATCATACTTGGTTGGGTCATTAGTCATCATCTATACTGACCATTCTGTACTAAATTACCTGTTAACCAAGCTTGATGCAAAGCCACGCCTCATCCGTTGCATTATTTTGTTACAAGAGTTCCACATTGAAATTCAAGACAAGAAAAGGGTAGAGAATGTAGTTGTTGACCATTTGTCACGGCTTCTTACTGATGGGGAAGTTAAAGATACTCTCCCTACCAATGAGTATTTTCTTGATGAGCACCTTTTTTAAATCCAAACACTTTCTCAAGCAACTGTTCCACAGTTTGCTGTTATAGCCAACTTTTTAGCTATTGGCAAGATACCGTCACATTGGTTTTACTTAGATAAATGAATTTTTTTTAGAAATGTAAGGTATTTCTTCTAAGATGATCTATACTTATTCAAGTATTGTCCTAATCAGATAATTCGTCGGTGTGTTCCTGACAATAAGTTTCATTCTGTCATGGGGTTCTGTCACTCTCATGCATGTGGTGTCCATTTTAGTTCCAAAAATAAGGTTGTAAAGATTTTGTAATCTGGCTTATATTTTCCCAGCATATTTCGCGATGTTCATACTTTTTGTACATCCTGTGATAGGTATCAACGTCTAGGAAGTCTGACTAAAAGACATATAATGTCCTTTAACCCCATTCTTACTCTTGAGATATTTAATTGTTGGGGTATTGATTTCATGGGACCATTCTCTAGTTCGTTTGGATTTCTTTTCATTCTTGTGGCTATTGATTATGTGTCTAAATGGCTGGAGCCTATTGCTTCTTGTACCAATGATCACCGCGTTGTGGTCAAGTTCTTAAAAGAGAATATCTTTTCTCGTTTTGGTATGCCTCATGCTGTCATTAGTGATGGTGGCACTCACTTTTATAATAAACTCGTTGGAATGTTAATAGGAAAGTATGGGGTCGTTCACAAGATTAGTACACCTTATCATCTCCAAACTAGTAGCCAAGTTGAGTTAGCTAACTGGGAGATTAAGCACATTCTTGAGAAAGTCATTAATCGTAACCGTAAGGACTGGTCTTTAATGTTAGTGGATACATTCAAAGGTTATAGAACTGCTTACAAAACTATGTTAGATGATTCTCCTTATAGGCTTGTGTATGCGAAATCATGTCACCTTTCGGTAGAAATTGAGTACAAAGCCTATTGGCCCATTCGCCAAGTAATGAGAACATGGGTGCGGCCGGTCAAACTAGGAAGTTGTAACTTAATGAACTTGAGGAACTCCAAAATGATGTCTATGAGAATGCAAAGATCTCTAAAGCCAAGATGAAAACATTCCATGATCAATACATCCTTTGTACGTCTTTTCATGTCGGTCAAAAAGTATTGCTTTACAATTCCCGATTACACTTGTTTTCGGGCAAATTGAGGAGTAAATGGTCTGGACCTTATCTGGTAAGAGAAACGTCACCACATGGAGCAGTAGGAATTGAGAATTCCAGTAATGAGAATGTTTTTAAAGTCAATCAGCAAAGACTGAAGCCCTACTTAGAGAACTTTGTAAGTTTGATTGAAAGTGTGGATTTTATGGATCTATCATTGCTTGAGGAAAAACGACACCCAATTAGTTTGTACAATTAGTTTAGTCTATTATTTTGGTTTGATAGCTAGTTTATCTTTAGTTAGAGGGAAGAGACCTTTCTTCCCACCCATGTTTGTCTCCCACCCCTTCCATTTTTGCCTCGCAGTCATGACTATTATCTGGTTTTTTTTTTTTTTTTTTTGGGGGGGGGGGGGGGGGACACGTTCATTTATTTATGTTATTATTTTCTATTGTTTTGTTTTTGTGACCAGTAGACGTTAAAGAACTGAATAGTGTCATGTCTTCTCATATAGATGGTCGAGTGCTTATATTTGCATGTCGCATCTTCTGGATATTTCCATTTGGTATCAGGGGCGAGATAATTCGTCGTGTAAAGATGGTGAAGAGAGTTGAGCTCTAAAAGAAATAACCTCAACCTCTTACTGGTTGTAGTATTCTGGCCAAAAAGAGAAGAGTAAATAGACTAAATAAGTGTTGCAGTTGTGCTAGACACACGTGTGTGGATAAATATTGTAAAGAGAGTAGTCGACTAATATTAGGGAATTAGATGGTTTACCTAGATATTATTATTAAAGGGTGAGTAAATGCTTAGGGTGTGTTATGTTTAAGGTTTTTTATTTGTGTGTTTATTTTTATTTGTAAATATAACTAAAATTTATTTTGCAGATGCATTTTATTTTTTTTAAAAAAAAAAAAAACAAACATGCGTAAGACCGAGAAGTGTACAATTTGAATACACTTGAGATCTACAAAAGAGGTATGCGTATCTTGTATAATTTTGTATAGTTTTATGTGAAATGCAAATGTGAATTTTGGAAATTTGTTGAAACATGTTTTCATTCACTTTAGTATAATTTCTGTTTTATCCTTTCTTTTTAATACAATTGCAAGATTTTATCTTAACACATAGACAGAGGCTATCTTAGATCACTCATTATCATATCATGATAAATTTAGTATTTTGTATATTATACAGTTTTATCCTTATAAAAGTGGAGATTATTTACTAAGTGAGCTTTAAAGCCAATAACGCCTTTCTAAGTGTTTACATTTACTCTTGAAGAATTTTTTCCGTATCACTTATTCAATAGCTCTATTATATTTGTATTTGTATAAATTGTTTTAGTTGCTTGGTAATTGAATATGTTAAATGCTTAAAATTTTGAGCTGTTGTGAACTTAAAAAAATGAATCAAGGTCATCTTTGATTTTTTGAGTCACAGACTTCTTTGTTGACATAATTCCTTTGAAATCATCTTTAAGCATATTTCTTTTTCTCTTAATACATATATCATTGCTAAAGTTTTGTCTCTAAAAATGAAAACACAAGTATTTTCACCTGTGTAAGTTGAATCGAGAAAGTGGGTGATTTATTTGCAATATAAAAAAAAAAAATTAGCAACAAAGAAAAGAAAAAAAAACAAAGAAAAAGGGAAAATTAAAAAAAAAATGAAGAAGAAGAAGAGGTTCTCTATTGAAAAAAAAATATCAAATAAAATAGAGAAATTGAAGATTTGTATTCATTGATTAATTTATGCTTTGATCACACATGTTTTGAGCATTTTATCATTTTTTTCTCCCTACCTTAAACCTCATGATCAAGTTACAACCTGAACAAAGTCCTCGAGAATTTGATGTGTACATTGCTTGTTCATTCACTTTGTAGAGAATTCACTTATCAATTGGTTGTGTGGTTTTAATATTGAGTATTTTTTCATAGAGCTATGTCAAGTCGTCTCCTATAATATATATTCACGTCATCTCCCTACATTTCTTTATAATTTCTTTCTTTCTGAAAGAATATCCAGCGAGGTTGAATCAAAATTTAAAGTATGACACTGTGCTTTTATATTACCTTTCTTGTTATGTAATGAACACACACACACAAAACCTCTCATATGCTGTTCTAAGGCATTATCTTGCTTGTGTATTAAAAAGTAGGATAGACAGAATATGCTTGTGTTTGATACATGTCATACTTTGTCCTCATTATCCTCATTTGCAGGCTACATTTTGATATTTATGGGTATCATCACTGAAAACCCTCACGAGATTATACTTGTCTACTAGGGGTAACCTAGGGGTTTAAAGGCTTAATATATATGCTAAATGCACTCGTGATCCCTACGAAAGTGGAGTATTTTTTTTCAAGTGTGTTTATTGTTTTGCTAAAGAATAACAAAAGTTTAGTTGGGGAATGTGATTGTATTATAAAAAGTACAAATTAGAGCCTCTAATTATAAGCTAATGTTAACTATTATTTATGTGCTATTTATTATTTTTATATAAATTTAATATTTTTTTATGTTTTACACGCTTTAAATAGATTTGAAGATAAAACAAAGTAAAATGAAGTAAATTAATATATATTATATGAGTGGGTGTATATATTATAAAATATCTTCTACTTTTTATATATTATATTATATCTTGTTAATATATATATATATATATATATGTATTATGTAGGTTATATATATGTGTGTTTATATTGTATATTATATATATATGTGTGTGTGTGTGCGCGCGCGCGCGCGCGCAAGTGAATAATGAAGCAAATGGATACAAATGGGCAAATGGCTAACAAGAACATGCAAAGAAAAAAGTAATGAATTAAAGTGTTTTTGTCATGATATAATAACATTGTCGGCAAGGAATTAAAAAATAAAAAAAAACAATGTAAAACTCTTTGAAGCCTATAAATAGGTTACAGAGAGCCATAAGAAGAGCAGAAAGTTAGAAAGAAAGCACTTTTTTTTTATTTTGTTTTAGTAAGTTAGTTTGTTAGTAGTTGTTTAACCAGTTAATTTTTCACTTTTATCCTTACTGTTATTATGCTGTAATAAACCTTTTTAGTTATGAAGTTATTTTTCAAGCCTTATCTTTTCAATACTATGAGTAGCTAGTTTAATTCTTTAAGTCAATTGTGAAGATCATCTGAAAATCTTGAAATATTAATGGAGGTAATTGAGTTTTCATTATTTATATTTAAAATCTTTCAATTCTTGATAATTAAATTCTATATCTTTGAGAAAACTTAGATTCTCGATTAGGTTTGGTAATTTCTATGCACAAATCTTACTTCGGTATAGTTGTTACACAAATTGATAGCATGAATTTATAGATTTAATTTTATTATTCTAGATTTAATTATTATAGAATTTCTGTTCTAAAAGCTAAATCTTCTGAATCAAAGGCTCAAGACGAAACCAATGATTTGAGTTATAAAATCTCTATTGAAATTTTGGATGAATCAGGTGATCGGATCAATTGGATCCATGACTGTTTTATTAAATTTTATTTAAAATCTAGTTTCACAACAATCATAAACTCTTCCAAAAATATCAAGTTTATTTTGGTTACTATTTTTTGCTCCAATTGTTCAATTCTCAGCAGTACTCTTCTAGATGAAATTCAAATCGGTGAGCTTAGATTCCAACTGAGTTTATTGCAACACTACAGTATTTAGCGTGATTTAGTAGGTATCTAATATTTTACCGCGGGTGAATTTTAACACATAATTTTACATATTTTGTTATTCATTCCCTGTGAATCGACTCCGCTCTTACCAAATTTTATTTACTGTTTCATCGCACCTGCATTTGGGTGTTTTAATAGATTGCCATATTTTGGGGTGAACCAAAAAGGCAGCAATAGATAAAAGATAGAAGAAATTAATGAATAAAGAAACAACTTCTATTGAAAAGAATGACACATAGAAGCTCACCAATTTATCTAAAGGACAAAAATCAATCAGTGTCAAGTAGGTGGACAAGAGCAAGAAGAATCCAGTACATAATGAACAAAACAAACATATTGACATACGGTTCCATTTCATTCGAGAACATATAAAGATGAAGGAAATAGAACTAGTATCATGCAGAACAAATGATCAAGTAGCGGATATCTTCACTAAACTCTTGAAGCTTGGATGTTTTACCAGATAGAAGATCTTATTTGGTATGGTCAAGTTTAAGAGGGATATTAAAAGTGTAAATTTAACCTAAGTTTGAGAAGCCTCTTAAATTGAGAAGGAGCAGCCATGAAAACTTAGGAATAAAGTATTTGAAGATTCAATCATAGAAAGTTGCAGAAGATTAGAAGCTTCAAATGGCTGAGTCAAAGCCGTGTAACTTGTGTTTGCTACAGTGGTCCACCATTGATGACCAACAAGAAAGAATCTTCAACTTTTTTGATGTTTCATCTGAGTAGTATAAATATAGTTTTTGGATTGTACTTGTATAATATATATCATTGAGACAAGAGAGTATGAGAGAAAGTGAGAGTGCTTTGTAATTGTTTAAAATTTTATGAAAAATTCATTGTGTTTTTTTTGTCTCCAATAGATAGAATAAATTGTTCTTTACCCAATACTTGGGTGGGTTAGCTTCTTCAAATACACGTATCTCTCTCTCCCTCTCTCTCCTTCCCGTAGACTAACCGGAAGACAACCGGTCCAGCAGACCAATGGTTCGAAACAGCCTCAAAGCAGCAGCGACCCTCGAGCCGCGGAAGAGCTTGGGGCGGGTGGCACCATGCAAAGGATCTTCCGGTATGTTAAATGGATTTGCAGGATCTGGGACATGGTGATGAACCTTGTGCAGTGCATCTGCACTTACACTCAGGAAGAATAAGTACTGTTTTAGATAAAACAGTTGTTTTGCTGCATGAATCCATCGTTTCAAACGCTTAGTTTATTTTCTTTTGTATCTGATGGTTTAGTTTGTGGGTTCTCTAGACATGTTATTATGGTTTAGTTTGTGGGTTCTCTAGACAGCTTCCGAAGTCATGTTTGCTTGGGTTCCTATAACCCTTTTGTACACTTTTGATATGAATGAACCTTTTCTTTTTTTCCCTTCCTTTCTTTTCTTTTCTTTTTTTTTTTTTTTTTTTATGCAGAGAATGAAAGCTCTTTATTTGGCCAAAAAAATAAAAAATAAAGTTCACATATCTGGTATTTGTGGTGTTGGAGGAAAAAGATTCATAACAAGGGAAAGGGAAAAAAATGAAACACTTAAATGTGTTTTAGTTACTGAAATCACTTAAAAGAGAAATCACTTGTTTATCAATAAGCAAATACTCCAAGATTTTTGGCTTTCCAATAAATCCCAAGTAGGAAAATTTGTGCTCGAAATGGTAAATTATATATATGCTCTATTCTTGTCTCGACACTCAATTATTCCAATTTCTATATTCTTTTGTGTTAGATCGTCTATTTTGTGGGTTGTGTAGCTATATGTTTAGGGTTCCTTTCTCGTTGCCACAGCTTAATTTGGAACTCATGTTTTCTTCTATACCTAAGACCCCTTTGGAGTACTTTTGTACTTCTAATTTTTTGACTTTCTAATAAATCTCAAGTAGGAAATTTTTAACTCAGAAATAGGAAACTATATCTTCTATACTTGTCTTAACTATACCCACAAATTTTAGTCTCATGTAATCGGAGTAATGCAGTAAAAGCACAGTTAGATTTAGCCACGTAAATCCCTATCAACACTCTTTTTTTTTGCGATTTTTACTCAAAAAGTATTCAGATATATGTATACTAATATGAATCTAGCATCAAAACTTGAAAATTACAAATTTGATAGCCCAGACTATTTCTAGACATTTAGTGAACTAATTTGCTTTCATCCCCTTTCTGCAATAATACCGTATGTAAATGTACCCACTTGTTTCCAGTAACTTTGTGGCAATTTGTCTATTATAGAATCAAATAGGGTTTCAATAAGAGCCTCCTGCACATTCATCTCCCACATACATCTAGACCTCCAAACCGAACTGTAAGAAAGAAATAGCAAAACCACGTTCTCCATAACCACGCTAATTTTGTTGTTATCTGAAAGCTCTAGAATTTGTTTGTTAATTCTACTCCTGTTATCTTTCTTCTTCTTCTTCTTTTTTTTTTTTTTCATTATGTTTGCCACGAATTTCATTTTTATTGAAATTTTTTGCTTTGTGCATATCCATGTTGTTCATCTATACTTTTTACATGTTAATACACACACCTTCTCCCTCTAGAGACCCAGTTTTCTCTCACTAAAACTCACACACATACACAGACACCTCATAAACACCATAACTTCCCCCCTCCCCCCCAACTGACTGCTACCTCATGGCAGCACAACCAAAGCCCAGCTGCTTCTTCAATTACCCCTTAGCCCATAGTTATATATCCCTATTTGAGTCTTTTACTTTTTTAATTTAGTTAGCTCTGAAGAATAATCTTACAATATTTTATGTCTTTATTTTCTTCCTTTTGGGTTACAGCAAATGAACATCAGCTCTTAAGGGTGAGGAACACCACTCTTCCGGTTCAAGCGCTTCATTTGTGATTCTTTAAAGCAGAGTGAAATATGCTCAATCAATTGTTGTGCAATGTGACATCTTCAATTCACTTTTTGCATCTGAAAAATTATTGAACTTTTTTTTGGTCTATAAAGAATTTCAATTCAATTCAGAATCTTATTTAATTGTCTAGTAGACGATATTTTTGAACTCATTCAATGGTTGCGGAGGCTTGGGAAATTCAGTAGTTTCCTTTCGCTGTCAACCGGTTGGAACAATTACAACATTAGATAGCCCTGAACAAAAACTGAATTGTGATCAGGTGAAGCTCAATTACGCTGTGACAATGTGTTGGTCAAAAGTATCTTTAGTGTTATTTGCTTCACAATGGATTCTATTATTCGAAGTTATTACAAACCTCATATTTTATTTTCTTGCACCTTTTCCATTATAAGATTAAGTTGGTTTGGGTGAGGAGAAACTAAAGAGTTTACTTTCTTGATTCTTTGTTGCTTAGTCATACCTTAAATTATGTTTATATTTTGAGATAGTTTATTTTCTTTCCATGTTCGAAAGAGCTGACACTTTGCACTCTGATGTTGTTGATAAGAGCATTTATAAAATACTGTTAGTGCCGCAACCCCTCAACAACTCTAACAACTATGCTTATGTTTTGAGATAGTTTATTTTGTTGTTAGTCATGTGATTTTAGGTCGGTGGGAAAAATTTTAGTGTAGACCCCCCAAAAATTTAGTGTAGGCCAGCCCGAAAAATTGGCGGTGTAGTATGTTGGTAGAGAGAATGTGGGATGGGGATGGTGGTACAAATGGTTATGTCTTAGAATATAATTATATTTTAGACATTAATACTACTTGGAGTTTTGTTGAGAGTGCCGTAAGCAAGAGTTAACACTACTTAGAGTTTTATTGGGAGTGTTGTAGTCACAAATTATTATAGGCATGGATTATTTCTAGTTGTAAACATTGTAATGCCTAACCAGGAACCACACCTTGGGACCAAAAAGTGTACTTATTTGATTTAGACCAAAATATTGCAAAAGAGAAAAGCAGACTCATGTTCTAATAGCTACAGGTCTACAATATGTTCATGTCTGCAAGTCAAAAGATCTCCATTTCCCTACCTTGCACCAAAATAAATATATATCCATTTCTATTTCAAGCAACAGTGACATGTCAATATTTTAAAGCCATCAGCATTTTACCTGAATCAAATAAGCACATAAAGCAAATCAAATTCAAAAGGATCAAACCTGAAAAAAATATAAATAGAAGAGTAGAAAAAAAATTTGATATTTATTGATGTGTGATGCTTTAGAGGAAGGTGAAACATAAATCTTAAAAAAAAAAATAAATGAGATGAAAAAAGTATAGGGGGAGAGAGAGATTACCCTTCATAATTCACAGCACAGGTGAGACCGTTAGCATTGAGCTGCATTGAGCTCAACCGGAAAGGAAGACAGTGATAGTTCTTCATTTGTTACAATTTCCAAGCAACAAAATCAAAACAGGAAAATAGAAATGCATGTAACCCCAACTTGAGAATACCTCAATCCAAGCACAAATTTATAGAAACGAAGATTGATAGAAAGAGAGGAAAAACTTACCAGTGGATTTGAGAGAGGAGATTACCAAAGGGTTTCCCGAGAGAGGAGAAGTTTGATTCGGTATGGGTTTTGTTTTGGTTTTCCTTTCGGGTTTTGATCTCTATTCCTTTCTCCCAACATTTCTGTAGTTTGCCTCCAAAATGAAAGACCTCTTTGGTTTGCTCAACCCACCATATTTACCTTGCTGCGTTAAGCGTTGTCCACCTCTCGAGGAAAAGACCTACCATTGCCGTTGGAGACCTTTTCTCATCCCAACCATTAGATCTTGAGATATTCGGTGGAGAGAGGAAGTGAGGCATTAAGGTTTGAGTTTATCCTCTGGGTAAAGAAAGGTGAGAGGCTAGAGAGAGAGAGAGAGAGAGAGAAGAGCCCGACTGTGGGTCTTGGACTCTTGGCCAAAGTGGCCTAATGAGTGCATTCAATGCCTTCACCAAGAAGAGAGAGAGAGAGAGTGTCCGTATAACCAAAACCAAAATAAATTGTAGCCGTTGGATTGAGTTGTGTTAGAGAGCTATTTTAAAAAACTGATGTGTTTTATTATATAGATATCTAACATATATATAAAAACAACGGAGACTATGAATTTATCAACAGCAGGAGACATACAAGTTATAGAAAGGTACAACACCACCTAATCGCTCCATGTTCCTAGAGCTGAGCTGGGTACTTGAATAGTTGAATGGATATCAAAACACAATGTTATATGTATCTGCTGAGCCAACGAAAACTCGTGCGAAAACATAGGAGATATGAGTAGTTCATCAGCCACTTGAAACATTTTAAGCACAGAAAACACCTCATTCTATGTTAATAAGCAATTCGGACATACATGACTAATGCTTACTATTTACAATGATATAGTGCATATCATAGATCACGCAGACCCAGCATCACCAGGATTTATCTTCTGCTTGTTCTTGTTGATCGATGAAGTAACCAATTGGACCACACACTCAGCCATCATCGTCTTGACCAGCTTCTTTTTTGGTGGAATCAAGCTCTCACCCTTGCTTTTGAACCTTGGCCCCATCATGGCTTCGACCTTTCCTTCACGCGGATTCACTTCCTTATCTGCCATTACTCTCTCTCTCTCTCTCTCTCTCTCTCTCTGTGTGGTGTTTCTTAGTAGTTAAAAGATGAGACATTTATAGAGGATGAACTCAAGCTTCTCCTTTTGTTGTGTGGGTGATGTGGAAGTGAAAGTGCGAGAAACATGGTTATGCAGGAATTAGAATATTTTCAATTTGTTGAAATTCCGTAAACGTCAACTCAAACCATTTAGTCATACATTAGCCTCGAAAGCACGTTGACTACTGTTTGATCTCGCAATTAGAAATTTGTCATTTTGTCGGCTAGAGTTTATTATGCCTTGGGTTATAATATCTTTTTCTTAGTCATTAAGGTGTTAAAAAAAATACGTAGATTTGAACATTAGTAAGTCCTTGGTTTTTGCTGCAGAAGAACACTTTCAAATTTCCACCAAATACTATTTTGCGTGTACCCATTTAGATCATAATTTTTTTCTTTTTCAAAGTCATGGAAATTTCATGGTCAATAATAGCCTAAGAAATTCATAGATAAGTTGCTGTTTTACTGGATGTTAACGTATGTAGTGGTGTAAAGTCATGCATCTGATGTAAAATATGGTTTGGTAAGGCCTATTCTTCATGGGAGACTTACTTTTGAGATCTTGAACAAAGATTTGACATTACTTGATGAGGAATTAAACAATACAAAAAGGTAAAGATCCTCATACGAGAAAGAAAATTACCTACCTTTCTGTGCTTCAGTGAAATAAAAAGATTAGAGTAATAAAAAAAAAATAAGATCACTTTTTACTGTTGAACATACATGAGTTTACATGATGGTTGTGGAGTGAGAGTTTTGGTGAATCTTCTCAATTAATCCATTAAGGGGGAAAAAAAAAACTTCAATTCTCTTCATCAAGGAACTGTAAAATATCTATATACATACACCCAAATATGAAGAATAACTATTAACTAATAAGCTTTATCATTTGATAAAACTAGCGGTGCACTTTTCAAAATCAGATGTTTTGTTCTCGAGTTAATATGTCTATCAAGAAGTTTATTCATCATGGTTCCAATAGCTGATCAACCAGGTTTCAGAATATGACCATTTTTGTAATCGGATGATTGAAACATCATATAATTTCTATTCCTAGAAAATTTATTTCCCCATAATTGCATCAAGTAAAGATATTTGAACCTCTTGCTTTCGTGGGATTTATATCTGTCTTATATATTCAAAATAGTTAATTATCGTGTTGAAATTAGTGAATGGGAGTTCATTCTGATGACGCATCTCCACACTCACTATTAAGGTAACTGATGGATAGGGAAAATAAGCTTCAGTGAACTATTAACGAGAAATCTTGTGCTTGCTATTCTCAATTAATGTGCCTTTAGTAGCATAATCTCTATTCTCTAATGTCCCACACTAAAAAGCCACATGCTTCTTCTTCATCATCTTCTTCTTCTTCTTCTTCTTAAAGTAGTCAAATAATTTTGTAAGAAAAACTTCTAATGTAATGTTTAGTAGCTGCTTGGTGAGCCTTTATTTCTCAGTTTTAAGTTCATAATAGAAGAGTACAAAATCAGACTGGGATGGTTGCGAATGGATCATCTAAATTGAGAATGGATCATCATATATGAGGTGAGCCCTTTTTTCTTCATATATGAGAATGGATCATCTAAATTGGCAACACCATTTTTGTATCCGTAAGTTTCTTTTTAATTGCAAATGGTAGAGTATGGTGGTTCTATAACATTGATTTTCTGTCTCTTCTTTTTTTTGTAATTCAATAGTATTGGTTTCATCTTGGCAAACAATTGAAAGGAAGTGGGATGGTTGCAGCTTGCACATCATACTTTGACTTGAGTGCATGTTCAAATCAACTGAAAAAGAAAGTGAAAGAAAAGAAGTGGCTCCCAAACACTAGATGGCAAAGAAACACTTTTTCACATACGGATATGGATCATGACCGCTAGAACATTCTACCGAAGCAGACTTCAAAACTTGTATGCCAAGTATCCTTCAACAAAGGATGTGGACCGAAAAAAGAAAAAAAAAGAAAAGAAAAGAAAAGAAAAGAAATGAAAGATACTATCCGCATGAAGACTACGCACAAATATATTTTAGGACGAGTAATGCTAGAGGCACATTATTTTTTTTTATACTAAATTTTCATGATGAATAGACATAAAGTGGTGAGTTTACATTAGCCAACAATATTGTGTGAGATCCACTTATGTATATTTATGATGAAAAAATGAAGTTACCTGTAGCCTTTTGTTTTAGGATAGGCGGTTGGCACAATTGATTTGCATTTTTCTGTTAGTAAAATTTTACATAAATTATTTTAATGCAATGTGGGGGTAATCTTAGTCTTGTTATATGAAAATGGACATGCAATGATGGACCACAAAAAATAATATAAATAGGTAGGCCTAAGATAAATAAATAATACTACAATAAAAAATAAAGTAGAGCGTAGAATGCTTCACGAGAAAATTGTAAAATAATATATATAGAAAAAAAGGAAGAGCCAAAATACTGTGTTCTTATCCCATTAAATGACAGGGTTCCTAGACTTTGAATTGAATACATTGGTTGTGCGCATAGAGAATCAATTTAAGGATAAGACACCTCATTTATTTCTTGTATTGCTCGCCAAAACGATGACCAAAATTTATTATTAGAATAAGGTGGTTGAATGAGAATTTAAAAACAAAACATTCATCGTTATGACTCTTATTTATAAAAATGTCATAATTATATTATTCTGATAAAAGTTTTTTTTATAAATTTCATAATTGAATAGCTCAATTTTTGTGACTTGGATGACGTTATAGAGTAAGTCTAATGACACCAAAAATGGTGAGAGAGAGAGAGAGAGAGAGAGAGAGAGAGAGAGAGAGAGAGAGAGAGAGAGAGAGAGAGAGAGAGAGAGAGAGATGTGTATGTGAGAGAGAGCGATTTCTGTAAATTCTTGCATCAACTATGTGGATGGGAGGGCTGCTAGGGGACAGCCGCCTGATCATGAGGCGTGACTGTCCTCAGCAGAATTCATATAGATGGAAATGAAAATTGTCAGATGACTCAAATTAGAGTCCAACAAGTTTCCTCGAGTTTACAAAATAGAGCCCTTTCATCAATGAACTTCAATTCTAGCTAGCTGCCTAATTTGATACTTGAAAATTGAAAATCAAATGCTCCAATCAATTGGTGAAACACTTTAGAATCAGATAAAATTTGATAGAGCCCAATCCTAAGATGCCTCCTTTCAATCCAAGTAGTTTTTTTGGTTGAGCTAAAACCATACAAGTTCATAGAATGTTTTCATGATTATTGATTAGGATAAAAAAAAAATTATTTCGTGAAGGTTATCATTTGGAGTTAAAAGACCTCGATTACCTTTCACTTTCAATGCCATATACCTTGCCGATCGCAATCCTTAGGTCCATTAATCAATCGTGATGTATAAAAGTTCTACAAAAAATGGGACATATGTCTTTTAGTGTAATAAGAAGGAAGACTTATAGACACATACCAAATTTTGGTATCCCGCTTGCCTAAACATTTATATTGTCAAGAGACCAAAATTAAACTCTAAGCTAAATAAAGAGTTGACAAGAAAACTGTCTTTTATTTTCTTGGTTCCTCACTATTTGTTTGGGCACACATATCTTTTATTTTTTTGGCCTCACAAAAGGAACATTAAGATCTCCGCAAGCAGAACACCAAGTGTGTGTGCATAACAAAAAGGATCAAAAAAAAAGAAAAAAAAAAGGAAGCAAGGAACTTATGGATAAAAAAATTTAAACAAAATTAGGCACTCTGATGACAATCAAATTTCTTGGGTAATCTGGCCAACATTTATGCAAATGAACCATTTATTAAAATGAGAGTATGAAAACATTTTAGCACAAATTGAATTTTTAATAAGTAAAACTGTGAGTTGGGATATATAATTTGAATTTTTTTTTAAATGTTGATAGCACAAAATCTACAATGATATTGTGTCCTATTATGTGGGGAAATCATTGCACGCGGCCAAACGTTCCATCATATGAATTTCAAAGCAGAAAGGTGCATGCCCCCTTGGTATAAAACATCTAAAGGTTTGAAAAGTAGAAAATTTACATGCAAAATGGAGACCTAAAAGCTTTGAAATACCTCAGTAAAAACAGGAAGTTTCCTCATTAACAATCACGGTGTCTAATAATGCTAGCTGTACTCAAATGAATAAGAAGCAAAGCAGCATTTAGAACTATATATACAAGGTAACAACGGCATCATTGTTTGCTACTAAAATTAGCTCTCTCTTTCTCTCTCTGACGTAGTAATTTGTTCAGCGTTACATCTTTGTTCTTATCACCTAACGCCATATATGAGAAGTGACATCGACCGCCCCGTCAGAGTTAAAAAGACAATTTACCTACTTCTTAACACAAAAAATCAAACTTCTCTTCCTCTTTCCTCTTTTCCTCCCAGCCATTCCCACCACACCCTGGCCCTTTTACTTCCAACCCCCACATGCCTGCCATCAACATCACACCACCTCCCTTTTGTTGACTCCACCAATCCACTGCAGCACTACATATAGCAGCCCCTTCTTAACCATAGACCCACCCCATCTTTGGGTTTGATTTTCGAACAAGTATAAATCTTCGCACATATATGTACGTATATGAGAATTAAATAACAAATACAATAAATTTTTGAGATTGAAAAAGATTTTTACGATTTGCAAATTCCTAGAAATTGCAATTTGAATGGACAATTTGGTTCGAGATTTTTAAAGGGTAGAGGTAAGTATATGACTTAGAGCAGCTGAGATTAGTAGTGGGGGTGACATTTGGAGTTGGGATCAATACTGAGAGCAACATGAGGGGATGTGTTGGTTTGATTGGTAGGGATTGTAATATTATATAATTGGCCCAATTTCGTGACGAGTCTTATTCCTTGTAATTTAGGTTGTTGGGGGTATCTATCACAAACATTTGGGATGTACTTAATGTCTATTCATTTGAGTTCATACTAAGAGAGTCTTGAATAATATATATAGCACTTACTTTTGGATTTCGATGGACGTCGATAGCTCCTAATGGAAGAAACAAATTGGGTGTATTTCTGTTTGGGACTTCGAGAGACATCGATAAAAGAAATGATGAACCCTCGATCTGAGGATTTAGACCTCGCGGGACCTCGCTAGACGTCGTTGCTGATCACTCTAAAATAGTGCGATTGATATCCACCAGTGTGTGATTGTGATGCAGTAATAATACTCCGAAGTCCAAGATCGATCCATAGAGAAGAGGGTTAATGCATTCACGAAAACTCACCTTAGTTCAGAACTCTTAGGAAAACACTCCACTGAAGTAAAAAAAGAAAATAGTTTGAAGAAAAAGGGTTTGATTTATCTAAACTAACGTATGAAAACAATAAAATAAAGTCTTAAAGCCAATTGATCCAATCAATCGCTTTACTTGGAATTTCAACAGAGGCTTTTGATAACTCAAATCATTGACTACGCTGTAAGTATTTAATTCAGAAGATTTAGCGATAAAAACATCTATTCTTTAACAATCAAACGCAGAATAAATTAAGTTTAGAATCATAGATGCATACCATCGACTTGTTACCAAGCGTAATCAAACATCTAGGTTTTCGTAAATGTCTACTTTAGATTGAATCAATTTTAGAATCAAAGTGCATGCCATTAATTCATGCAGTATATATATTGAACAAGAGTTCATGCATAAATATTATCGAACATAGTTAAACATCTAACTTTTCATAAATATATAGGATTTGATCCCAAAGAATTAAGAAGAAGAAGATTTAAACATTAAAATTTAATTTATCTCCATTGTTTATCCAAGATCTTCAATTGATCTTCACAATTGATCCGAAGATGGAATCCAGTTACTCATCACCATGATAGATACAAAACATGTATTGAAAACTAAATCGAATTGCATGAATTGAATAAAAACTATGAAATCTGACTATGAAAAGCTATAAAAGTCTACTCTAAACTACTCCTAAAACATAGAAAAACGTAATATTGAAAAGTTCTCTCGAACTAGGCCCAAATCTACCTTAAATAGGTTGCAAAAAGTTAGAAAATCAGCGTTCCTTTTAAACGCATGAACAGTACCGTTCAAATGTGAACAGTGCTGTTCAAAGTGAGTTCAGACGATTACTGTTCATCGTTCGAACGGCATAAAAAAGAGTTCGAACGCCCTTCAGACGATTAGAATTGGATTACTCTCGAAACGTTACATGAAATTGTTATATTATGAACCCTGGTAGCCCTTGTGGTTTCAGAGATTTGGCATTTCAAAGTTTCAGCTCTGCGCTTGTACCACAGTTTTAGCATCTTATACTCTGACAGCATTCTCTTGAAACCTTTGCCCGAAATGCATTTGAAATCCTCCAGTTTAAGCTCAAAACTTATAAAAAGCAAAATAAACTTAATTAATACTAAAATATAACTAAAAAAGCATATACAATCATAAACTAATGCTAACAAAATCATAAGTTAAGGTCTTATAATTGCACTTTTGGAGGGCAATCACACCCCCCAACTAATTTTTTGATAGTCCATAGCAAAATACTAAAAATAAAAAAGATAATCTTCATTTTCGTAGGAGTCACGAGTGTATTTAATATATGCACCAAACCTTTAAACTATTAGATTTTCCCTAGTGGACGAGTAATATTTCATGAGGGTTTGTAGTGATGGTACCCACAAACATCTATTCATGTCATGTGAAAAATAATAAGAATACATTAGGCATACATAACTTACTCAAGGCAATCCATAGTTCACCCTAAATTATGAATCATACAAGGTAAAGACATAAAACATCTAAGAAAAAATCACATAAAAGTGTACTAGCAATGACATACAACTCAACTATCTCAAAATTATGCAATTATATCTTTTATGCTTTGATTCAAAATCTCACTAGTCATACACTCATTAAAAACATGAAACGCATGAGTCTTTCCATAGAAAACTCATCAATAGAGTAAATGTCAATAAAATATCAAAAGAGCAATTTCATTATAAAAAAACACACATATGTAAGTGTATTGACTTAACATAGCTTCATAAAAGAATATCTACAGTTTAAGCATTAGCTAGAGAATTGATATGTAATGACTTATATTCAAAGAATTAGCATCTTATGTACATTCCGAATAAGCTAAGGCCATTTGAAAGAAGAGTCATGAATATAAAGAAAGAAAGAGATAGTAAAACTTATCACATGTATTGCGCACTATATGTAATAATCAATAAACATACACTTTTAACTTCCTAACTTTTTAGCAAATTCTTTTTCTTCTCTTGTTTCCACTTCTATATTGTTTTTTTTTCCTCTTACTTTCACATTTATATATATATATATATATAATTTTTTTTCCTGACATTATACATCTTCCACTTTTACAAACTCTCATAAGTAATGATATTAAGTTTTCGTCATGAGAAGTATTTCAACAATGACATATATATTTTTTTCAAGGATCATATGTGTATGAGTATCAAGAGAAAGAAACTAGACATGAATGGCTTAGAAGGGCTAGAATGACCTCAACTTAATATTTGAAACATGTAAAGTTAAAATTCAAGAGAGTACAAGTGTTAATACCTCCAACTACTACCTAACATATGAATCAAAATCAAGTATAAAGAATGGAAGATCAATAAGACATTTTTGAGTAAATATAAATCAACTCCAAAAGAAGATAAATTGGTTCTAAAGCTTACAGAGTAAAATCTCCACCCTTTAAGGATATGCATGCACAAAATATCAACATAATATATCATATAGTATGCTAGTGTATAACGATTTAATATCCCTCTTATAATAATTTTATGATAAAAACTTGTAATACATCATAATAAGAATGTGAATCAACAATTAAATTCAAATTTAGTCCAATGCATGACTCAAAATACCTTCAACATCATAAGTGTATTGACATGAATATTGCTATGGTTCCTTATAATGTAATTCTCAACACATCCAATAATCACTAATCAAGAAATATATGAAAACATGTGTCAAAGATACAAAACATAATATTCAAATCATATGATACACAAATCTTCACCGAAGAACTCAAGTGATCAAAAGATAGTCAATATAGAGCAACATATGAAACTGATCTATCAAGCATAATAAGGATTGAAGTATAACACAAAAAAAAAATAAAAAAAAATAAAAATTCAAGAAACCAAAACAAAACAAAAACAAAAACACACAAACTACCACTAATTCCCTTCCCCCCCCCCCCCCCCCCCCCCCCCCCCCCCCCCCCCCCCCCCCCCCCCCCCCAAAAAAAAACTAAAATTATGCAATGTCCTCAATGCATGAAAACAAAAGCAAAATAAATAAGGAATGGGGGAAGGAAGAGCAAAAATGGAAAAAATGCTATAAAACTAAAAGCCTTAAAATAAAAATAAAATAAAAATCTACTGACTACCCCCATTACTACAAAAATTAGAAAAAAGATCACTCAATACCAACTCGTGAAAGTTTATTGTCATCCAAGACATCGACTTTTGAAATTTGTAAAGAGTTCAAACAAGCTGTATAATAAATAATTTTAGAATCCACGTTGAACTCAAGAATATAAAAGTTAAGCACATAAGAATGAAAAAGATCATAGAATGTAAAGAAACTAAATAGATTATGCACAAAAGTGCCAAATAAGCTTATGTTAGGAGTCCCATTAGTGTTCCCTATTTGTTTATCAATATAAAAAACATTCAAAATAGGAATTGCATCCACAACAAATAGGTTATTATCTTTAAAATTCTCTATTTCCTCCCCTTTCTCCTCACTCGTGTCTTGCTTGGAGTCCTCAATTTTGGGCTCCTCTCTCTTGGATTCTTCTCCCTCACTCTCTATTGTCTCTTCCTCCCTCACTTCTTCATTAGGTACTACTTCCTTTAGTTCAGACACCTTAGAAATGATAAATACATCTTCCTTAACGTCATCATCATCATCCTCATCCACCCTAAGAACTTCTTTCCTTAATTTAGATGCCTTAGGAAGGATAGTTTTTTCTATAATTATCTCACTCCTAGGGTTGGTGATGGATTGGTCTTGTGCCAAAATGCCCTTTATGTTTGTTGAGCCAATAGCATCTTACGCATGTCTCTTAACAAAACTGTAGTTTCCCTAATTATTTGCTGCCACCTATCCACCCCATTAACAACCTCTCTCATATCAATAAATAATTAGGTGATATTATCATCCACAATGGGTCCATGAGGGGGTTGGTATTGTGTAGGTTGGGGTTAGGAAAGCACAGGTTGTGAAATTATGTCATTTGAGCTCTCTATTTAAGATGTGTAAGTGTAAGGAGAATGTGTGTAGGATGTGTATGTATAAGGTGGAGGAGAAGGTGCTTAGTAATATGGTGATGGTGGTTCATAGTTGTAAGCACCCCATTTTTGCCTGCTCCGAAATCTCCGGCCCGACCGGATTCGGTTTCCAACATCACAACACATGCAAGCTCAAGATGAGCCTTTCAATCTCCAATCCAACCAACTGGTCGCTTTTCGGGTCCACAAGAATTCGCTAGAGCCTTAAGCACCATTATTCCAGACAGTTTTTCAGACCGGGCGGTCCCAGAAACCAACGCCATCCAGGTAGCTTCCCGGGATTAGGCGATCTCAGGGACCAACACCTCATTAAAAATTCCAGACGATTCACTTCTGGCGCCTGCTAGCTCGCCAATGTAGAATGTCCGTCATTCGGTAGTTCTTCGAGACCAGGCGTTCTCGAAGACTAACACCACCCTTCCAGGTAGCTTTTTGGGACCAGGCGTTCTCACGAACCAACACCACCCGTACAGGTAGCTCTCTAAGAACGGGCGTTCTTGGAGACCAACACTGCACAGGTAGTTTTTCTAGACCGGGCGGTCTCGGGAACTAACACCTAGGTCAACACCGGCGTCTGCTAGCCCGACTCGGTGAAAAATGACCAAATTTGCCCCTTGGGCCTCTAGGCATGTTTTGGGAAGGTTTAAAATCCCTCAAAACGATAAACCCATCCCTCCAAAATGTTACTAAACCATTAGGCGTCCTCTGCACGCCATTTGGTCCAAATTCGGTCCTATTCTGGCCCATTCCGGTCAAAATGACCGTTTTGCCCCCGAGCGCTTTGGCTTGGCACAAACCCCGCTGAACGATAAAGGACTCTCTCAAACCATCCCTGAACAGTCCTACGCACTCAACATAGCATACCAAACCATTCCTGACCATTTCCAATCAACTCCGATCAAAATGACCGTTTTGCCCCTAGAAGCCCAAAAATGCCCCGAAACAATACCAGCATTAGGTTTTCGAGCAAAGGGTTTCACCACACGTCCTTGTTTAACCCAAGGAGCACTCTACGACACTAAGCCCACACGACGCGATAAAAGTTCCCTGGAGTGTCTCGCAGACGCTTCGCTTGAATTGTCTTTTCCCCCGATTCCCTGGTTATAACGCACCGTCAAACGACTTGAGAAATGTGTAAATCAGGGAATTCTCGAAAGCTCGTCCATAGATCTTTCCATCGATACGGCTCGATCAAGTAGATCACCTCTCGAAGCCCTCCATGTACGGTGCGATAACCATAACTTTCAGCAACCTCTGGAGCGTCTCGCAGACGCTCCGCCAAGGTTGACTTTTTCCCCGATTCCCTAATCAAAACGCACCGTTAAACGACTTGAGAAATGCGTAAATTTGGGAATTCCAGAAAGTGTTTCCAGAGTACTTTCCATTGGTACGGTCCGATCGAATAGATCGCTTCTTGAAGGCCTCGATCACACGAAATGAAGACAGTCACTTTTAAACACCCACGGAGCGTATCACAGACGCTCTGCGAAAGTGTCCTTTTTGGCACACTTCCCAAGACGATATCACTCACCTCCAAACATAATTCAAACTTTTCGAAAACATGAAAGTTCATTGGAAGCACTAGGAGAACATCCCGAGTGCAACCGATTCCCTCGGAACCTTCCTGATTGACCTAATTATCGAGGCAAAGTTTTAACGAACCTTCCCGGTGATGGAGCGTATGCTATATGCACTCAAATTTTGATTAGATCGACCGACTTTCGATCAACGATCGAGATTTAACCAGTACACAGGGTGCCACGTGTTATTCTGACAATGGAACAGTACCTGCGCATGTCCTATATATGCAAGGCCAAAATTTGGCCATGCGCATGTAGCACATGTGCACGGCCTATTCTAGATTGCCTATAAATAGAGGCCTCCCCCTTTGCATATTCTAAATCCGAAATTGATACGAAACTCTACTGAAATCACTCTAGAAACTCTAATCTCTACATATATTCCTCCTCTCCAACATTTAGGCTAGATTCTACCCCTTCTAAGCCTATACACTCCACATACAAGGCCTCATACACACTTATACACTCCACTCTAGCCTCTCAAGCCCTCTTGAAGTCACTAAAGCTCCAATCAAGACACCCATTAAAGACTACAATAGTGTTGAAGGCAAAAGGTGGTATCCCTTTTACATTTATGCTCTCCCCCACTCTTCTCTTCTCCCTCCTAGCCTACTTAGGCTATTCTCTATTTTAATCCCCATCTTCAACCCCCCTTTTCTTTCATGCATGAACCAAGAGGGCTCTTAGATCATGCCTAGAGGAAAGCAAGTGAGAGCTACCGTGTAGGGGGACCTCTCAGTAGCCTACTTTAAGACGGTATGGCCTAAGAGCCCCTTGTTTATGTGGTGTAGCCTAAAAGCTTTGTAAGTAAATCATGACCCCTTGCATATTGCTATTTTGATTATGTCTTGTGTGCTTGGCTTCATTTTATGCTTATTGTCATGCTCCACAATGCTTGCATTACTCTTAATTTTATGACATTTTCAAGTTCTACATGCCCTTCAAAAATTGTTCCAAGAGTTGGCCCTTTGAAGTTTAGGATGAGACCTTGGGAGTCATGCCTTAGAAAATCCCTCACTACCCCCTAATTCACACTTTTGCATCGTTGCATTTCAACTTGCACAAAGGTTGCTTTCAAAATCCCTAATTTTCAAGGTTTCCATTCTCTCAAATTTAGTGGTTAAAATGGCCCCATGGAACCCTCTCTTGAGTGGTCTCCCTTTATATTGGCCATAGGAGCCCTAAATTGTTAGAATGGTTCCCTTTTCTCTTTATGATCACCTAAGAATGATGTTCAAACCCTTTGACTTCTATGGTTCCTATTCTCTCAAGTTTAGTGGTTGGAATGCCCCCATGGAACCCTCTTTTGAGTGGTCTCCCTTTTGTTAGCCATATGAACCCTCTCTTGATGGAATGGTTCCCTTGAAAAATGGTTTTCAAAATCCTTCTCTAAAGATAATTTCAAAAATGCATTCTTTCCATCTTTGCATCAAAAATGATTTTCTAAAAATTATCATCATTATGTTGATTTTTGACCCCTTGTACTCTTATCAAGATAGTGGTTATAATGGCCATGAGGAAACCTTCCTTGGAATGGTCTCCAAGCACCACCTATGCAAACCATACTCTTGACTAGAGTCAAAATTCTCATGGAAATGATCTTCGAAGAGATGGCCTACTAAAGTCCATAACATAACATGTTGTGTTTTCCAAAACTCTTTCCAAAAATGCACCAAACCACACTTCAAAATCATTTTTCAACCTAACCTTAGGTTAACTTGACCTTAGTTACCAAAGCCTAGGTTAACTTGACCCTAGCTTACCAAAGCCTAGGTTAACTTGACCCTAGTTGTCCAACCCTAGGTTAACTGGACCCTAGTTACCAAACCCTAGGTTAACTTAACCCTAGTTAGTTAACCCTAAGTCTTCTCAACCTTGGGTCAACCTAACCTAAGTTAGTTAACCTTAGGTTTCCCCTAACCCTAGGCTAACCCAACCAAGGTTAATACACTTCAAGGTTCCAACGCTTGAACCCTTTTTTTTTTCAAATGATCATTCAAACTTTCAAATTATCTTTATAACCTTTTCCTCCAAAACCTCCTACCCTTACGTCTTCAAAAAACCAACTCCATACACTCCTCTAATGTTCCTACATTTCATCTTTAAGGCAATTCCAAAAACGTTTTCAAAAGGTCACAAACCTAAGGTGTCCCTAGCCCTCTCATGGTTAGGGATTTCAAGGACAAGTGACAAATCAAGAACAACTTCTAAGGTTGTCCATATTAGGATTCCAAACACTTAGCCATTTTCAAAAACCACTTTCAAAAACTAATTCATCATAACATTCTAAAGTCGTGCTTCCAAGGTTTTCAAAACAAGACTTCAAAAACACTTTCAACTTCTCTTGAGTCTTGCCAAAATTTTTTTCCAAAACTTCCTCAAGTTGATCCAAAAACATTTTCAAGAAACACTCCACCATTCAATTTCAAGTCAAAACATCCAAGACTACAAAGTATTTTAAACTTTTCTAAAGACCCCAAAATTTCTTCAAACCTTCCAAAGGCCCTAATGCGCCTATTTTCCATCGGGCTCTTGCCCGAACTACGAATGACATGATTCTCACCAAATGAGATACGTAGGCAACCTAAAATGGTGCGGCCATAACTTTTATTTCAACTCCAATCCCTTTTTTCAAAAATTCCAATCAATTCAAAGTTTTTATTCCAAACTCTTTCAAATCCTCCATGATTTTCAAACTTTTCCAAAAACTTGCATTATGCATCATCCATCCATCCGAAAAGTGATGACTAAACCCCATTTTTCTAAAGTGGATATACAGTGGACCATGGTAACCGGTTATTCTAGTGAGTGAACAAAGGGTGATTAGACATGTAGGTACCAAAAGGGCGGGGTAGGGTGATGATTTTAGGATATCTTCCCTACACGTAACCAACCCCCGAACCTTAGATTTCTATTTTTGAAAGACCAAAATGGAGTTATTTTCAAAAAGGGCTTAAACATTTCAAAAGGTTGCCAAACAACCTATTTTCCTAAAAACCCTCTCTTGAGGGAGTTTTCAAAAACCTTTTTCAAAAACTCTAAGTTTAACCTTCGGATTAACGCTTAGTTTTAGGTACCCTAACTCACCTTTATCAAGTTAGGTGGCAACTCCTAATTTTCTAAAAAGTCCTTAGTCAAATCAATTTTCAAATCTAGTTGCACTTGCCCTTCTAGGGGGACGAGTTCTAGTGACAGAGTTCCGTGCTTTAGGGTCTCTGAGCTGAAAGGATCTTAGACACCCCAAAAATCGGGGCGCGACAATAGTAATTGGATGGAGCTTGAGAGCACCACCTCGGATAGTAGGTCAGTGCATAAGAGTTTGGTGGTTAGGCCAACTGTAAATAGGGGTCACTCCAATAATTATCCATGAATAATTCTAACTTAACCTCCAAATTACAATACAACAAATCACCAATTAAATAAATTCAAACCAACCTATCCTCCAAATTCTCAACAAATATACCATCAACTAGCAAAAAACACCACTTTAACCCATTAAAAAAAATAAAATAAGATAGATAAAATAATTGCTCAAAAAAAAAAAAAAAATGGAATGAAGTTACCCAAGTAAGCTATTAAGTTTCCTTGTAGTTGTAGAATGATGGTGAAGTACTTCCATAGGAATTAAATCGCCAAAGTGGTCCTACAACACCAATTGCCAAATTCTCGGCAACGGCGCCAAAAAATTATCACTCTAAAATAGTGTAATTGGTATTCGCCAATGTTTGGTTGTGATGTAGTAATAATACTTTGAAGTCCGAGATCGATCACAGGGAAGAGGGTTAGCGTATTAAAAAACACTCACCTCAGGTCAAAACTCTCAGGAAAACACTCCAATAAAATAAAAAAGAAAATAGTTTGAAGAAAAAGGGTTTGATTTATCTAAACTAAAGTATGAAAACAATAAAATAAAGTCTTGAAACCAATTGATCCAATCAATCGCTTCACCTGGAATTTCAATGGAGGCTTTTGATAACTCAAATCATTGACTACATTGTGAGTCTTTGATTCGGATAATTTAGCAATAAAAACAACTATTCTTTAACAATCAAACGTAAAATAAATCAAGTTTAGAATCATAGATGCATATCATCGACTTGTTACCAAGCATAATCAAACATCTAGATTTACGTAAATATTTATTCCAGATTGAATCAGTTTTAGAATCAAAGATGCATACCATCGATTCATGCAGTACATATATTGAACACGAGTTCATGCATAAATATTATCGAACATTGTCAAATATCTAACTTTTCATAAATATCTAGGGTTTGATCCCAAAAAATTAAGAAAAAGAAGAGTTAAACATTAAAATCCAATTTACCTCCATTATTCATCCAAAATCTTCAATTGATTTTTACAATTGATCCTAAATAAAATTCAGCTACTCATCACGATGATAGATATAAAACATGTATTGAAAACTGAATCATATTGCAGGAATTGAATAAAAACTATGAAATCTAATTCCAGGGGATGGAAAAATTATGAAAAATTATAAAGTTCTATTCTAAACTACTCCTAAAACATAGGAAAATGTAATATTGAAAAGTTCTCTCAAACTAGGCCCAAATTTGCCTTAAATAGGCTACAAAAAATTAGAAAATCGGTGTTCCATTTAAACACATGAACAATACCATTCAAACGTGAGCAGTATCGTTCGAAGTGAGTTCGAACGGTTACTGTTCACCATTTCAAAGGCATCAAAAAGTGTTTGAACACCCTTCGGACTGGTAGAATTAAATTCCTCTAAAAAAGGTTTATAAAATTGATATATTATGAATCTCGGTAACCCTTCTGGTTTGTGAGATATGGCTTTTCAAAATTTCAGCTCAGTGTGCTTCAGCAGCTTATATAATAGTTTTAGTAGCTTATACTTTGACAACATCCTCTTGAAACCTTTTGTCTGAAATGCATTCGAAATCATCCAATTTAAGCCCAAAACTTATAAAAAGGAAAATAAACTTAATTAATACTAAAATATAACTAAAAAGATATATACAATTCTAAACTAAGGCTAACAAATCATAAATTAAGGTCTTATAATTGTACTTTTAGAGCGCAATCAGCGGCCGTGAGATTTAAACCATAGGGACACACGTCGCAAGCTATTTTTGACCATTTTGGAAGTCTAAAAACCCTAGTTTGACTCCTCTATAAATATGAGGTTATGGAAAAGTCAAAATACAAGTCTAAGGAGGCCAAAAACCTTTGAAAGAATTGATTGCACAATTGCTTTAGATTCAAAAAATTTCTATCAGAGTGGAGCTGCTGAGAAAATTATTCTAAAGGCTTCTGCATATCTTGAAGAGGCTTTTAATTAGATTCTTAGTAAGATCAATTTTCATTTTCGTCAATTGATAGCTTGAAGGAGTTCAAGACGGTGGTGGATTATAGTTTAGCTCTTGGAAGATTCTAGAGGTGTTGTGGATTATAGTTTAGCTCGACCCTCAATTAAGCATTAAAGAATTATATCAAGGGATAAATACATAATCGTGGGATTCAATCAATATAAGAAGAGCACATCTGCAAGCACGTGGATTCGGCACCCATAGATTGTGAGTATCTAGAGTTAGGTGTTGACTCTTTTGTATTAATTTTTCATAGTGCTTGGTTGGCTAGACTAAATCCTGTGATTTTTTACCCAAATTTGATTTTTTCACGCTAAAATATCATGTGTCTTGTTTGTGAGTGATTGCTTTCATATTTACTTTTGACATATGTGTATTGCTTGCATTAGATTAAAGAATTATGGTTAAAATTGAATAATTGAATTGTGACCAATTCATACAAGCCTCCAAAAGGCATTTTTGTATATCCATATATTCATAATCACGTATATATATTTTTTCCAAAATGATTGAATGGGTTGAGTATGACCAAAAAAAGTGGTAGTAGGTTAAAAGGAGAGGTTAGGACCACTAGCTAGGGTGATAGGAAGGGAGTGAGGTAAAGAGTTTACAGAAATGCTTGGATTTGGTGATGGGTATGACATGGAGGCGCTAGATTTTGTTGTGGGCATGACAAGAATAAATGGTGGTGGTGGTAGGGGTGGTGGGGGTGGCCAGGAGCTCAAGTTCTGGCTTGAAAATTTTGTTTGAAGCCCGGCTAGTCCCGAAGTATATATAAAATAACATATTTGTATATGTTAATATATATATTAATATATATATATATATATATAATTAAATTTTAGGTTATTTAAGTTTATTTTTAGAGAAAATATTATTTATTATAAAATTTTTGATTAAATGGGCTTATTTGAGATTTAATAATAGGCCAGATAAGAATTATTTCAAGTGTAGGCTTGGCCTGACCTATGTCCACTCCTAAGTGGGGTTGAAGGGAGGGGTTGGGATCAATGTTGAGGTAATAAGAAAGGAGTGGGAATGGGGATGGTGGGAGAGGTTGATGGAAGGGGTTGTGCTTAGTGGTGGGGCTAGTGGGGAGTGACAGGAGGTGTGTGTATGTGTGTGTGTGTGTGTGTGTGTGTGTGTGTGTGTGAGAGAGAGAGAGAGAGAGAGAGAGAGAGAGAGAGAGAGAGAGAGAGATAACATTTGTTAATTATGTTTTTGAGGTTTTAAGGGGTCTATAACACTTAATCAAGAGTTGGGAAATCTGTTATAAGTTGTAAAAAATAAGGGTATATAGTATAATATATCATACGTGATAAGTATTTTTTTGAATAAACCTAAACCTCAAGGGTGGTTAGGATAATTTCAAATGTAGTTATTGGTGAACTTTGTCTCGATGGGAGTGCCTCTTTCATAGTATGTATAGTTCGAATTTGCAGCCTTCTTTCTGGACACCACCTTTTGTTTGTTGTATGAATGTCGACGCGTTTTAATCTTTTTCGGTTTGAGGTCCAATCGACGCGTTTGACGTCTAACTTTGCATGCATGTATGCATACAACTCAACTACATAAATTATTACGTCACTAATTATATGGCAAATTTAATTTTAATTCAGTGACAATGTAAAATTTCTTATGCAAGCCGAAACGTATCAATGATTCTTTGTTTTATGCTACAGAGATCAAAGTAAAACGTATCAACATATTAGAATTAAAACCACAGAGATCAAAGTAAAACTTATCTCAAGCTATAAGAATAAGAAGTGTAATACCCTTAGTAAGAATGCTAAAAGGCACTTATTGCTCATGTGGCATTGCTACTTATTTTAAGGATAGATACTTAAATCTGTTAAAAATATGCAATTGCCGTAGACACGATGGATGCTGACATGGCAACTAACCGGTATAGAATTATCGTCTTTGTTTGCTATAAATATTTTCTCTTGATTTTGTTGACATTTTATCTTGTTATAATTTTTTTAATGGTAATTTTCTACAAACAAAAATGTCAACTATTTTAACTGATAAGTAATTTTTTGCGGTAATAGAACATGTTTGGATTTGAATCTCCTAATGAGATTTGAACATATACACACAATCATAAACATTAAAATCCAATCATTTATGATAGATCCATAGCTTCTCTTTCACATGCTAGATTTAGCAATTTCTAAAATAAAAAGCAAAGAGTAAATTTTTTGGATATGGATTTCCTCCAACTTAGGTGGTAGGAATTGCTAGCAACATACTATTTAGCCATGTATTCATATATTAATTTTTTATTTGAATATATTTTACGGATATGGTAATCTCACGAATGGTGCCTAAGATCTAGGAAGAATTTAAGTAAATTAATAAAACAGTTTTAATATGTGGCAACTTAGTATACTGCCGCGCATAGGGTAGGAGAATTCCTCCAACTCAGGTTGGAGGAAATCCTTGTCTATTTTTATAACAAAAACATCATGGTTTGGGTCTTGTCCTTATGTTAAACATGAGGTCTCAAATTTAATCTCTCTCCACACCTCTTTGTGGTCAGCCATCATTCATACAATGTATGAAGTTTACACAGTTCGTGTAGATGGTGGCCCTGCATGAGATTAAGGGAGTAGTCGGTTGAAGACCTGAACATCAAGTAGTACAGAAAAAAAGAAAAGAAAAAAAGAGGGAGCTGTGCTCATGTAGCCAATAAGGCAATAAAGCTGTGGATACAACAATTTTGTGAAATTAATATGTTTGTTTTGCATTTTGGGATCTGCTAATATCTAGAATTGTTTTTTTAGATAAGCATCGTAGCTTCTCTGATTCTTGTTTCCCCCTGAAATGTTTGTCTTTTAAGGAAATTTTAGATTTTAAGGCCAAAAAATCATATTATAGCTGTTATCTGAACTCTGAAGAAAAGATTAAAGCTCTAATAAAAATTTCCAAGACTAAGCTTTCTGCAGTAATTTGTGTGTGTTTTTCTGAGAGTTTCGAAGAACTATTATTTGATCATAAATTGGACCTGCTTAAAACTTCAAGATGAAGATATATATTAAAAGGACCAAGGATGTTAAAATGATAATAAGCCCAATTGGACATAGAAAACACCAAATCTACATCATAGTTTTAGGGATTAGGCATAGGGCCTGCGGGCCCATCTACTAGCTAGAAGGTGCAAAGGAGAAATTATTCAATGCTCTTGAAGCACTATATGTCCTTACTCTCCCTCTTAAATAGGAGAGGTAGGGTATTTGACACTACCTAGCAGGGTATCCCACCACTTTATGAGAGGTAGAGTAAGAATGACATACTAGTGCATACTCTTAGAGCACTAAAAATTTTTTTGAGCACATGCCCACTCAACTTGGTGCATTTTTGGATTCAAATTTAAATTATTTTCAAATACTAATTAACCTAAGACCAATTTTTCCTTTTCAGATTCAACAATAGATAAGGGTAATTGAAGAATTCATTCCATAACTTTCCATGCTGACTTCATGCATTTCGTTGCTGGTTTGATTTCAAATAATATGACCATAAATAGTTATATCATTATGTATAAAAATATTATTTGTATAGCATTGCTCACTGAAAAGAGATCCTTTACAAGACCAACCAATCATTCATTGTTAATGCTACCTGTTAGAACTAGTAAAAGTACGAATGAGAAATAAAAAAAAACACACACACAAACACACAGATATATATATATATTACATTGATGAGTAGATTCCGATCTAAGCCCTACTTGCACCTATGTTCCTCGGCAATTATCTAAGGACAAGTTAGCCAAACTCCTTCCTACTTCTTGGATCACTTCCTACGAAACACAACATTACGTTCCACAGCAAATTCAGATAACAGACCGTCTTTATAACTAAAGTTGACGGCACTGTGAAAATTGGATTTGCAAATGTTGACTCTACTCCTACAGCTGTCAACATTTTCCCCACTGAAATCAATGCCATTTTACTTGTCGCCATTTTCAACATTGACCATAATGGCCACCCCATGTTTTAGGGTAAAGATGCCTCTGGCTATGTTTGTTATGATGTTTGTGATTGTGATGATTGTCTCTATGGTCCTATGATTACAACCTCTCGACAAAGGCGCAAAAAAGAAAAATCTACTCAACAAAAGTTTGCTGAAAGATACAAGGCTGGAGATCCAATTGTTAATCTTCTAGGTGAACTTAGTGATCAGTTTGACTACTATGTTGAATATGGAACTCCCAAACAGCAATCCACATTGTCCTCCTCTTGCAAACCAAGTCTTCTTGGTCCCCTTCCTGTACCACCAGTTCAAGAATGTTTCATGTTCAGCCCAACTTCTTTATCTTATCAAGCTGAGTTTCCTTCTCTTGACGATTTTGACATGCCTTAAGAACATACCCATTATGTTTGGAAAATCAAGAATCCTACCTCCCGAGGTCCTAATGGAAGTCCTTCCAATCTTTTTGCTGCTGAAGCAACTCTTAACTGGCAAGACGAAAATGCCCATGCTCAGAATCAAGCATTATAACATCTTCAAAAAAGCCAAAACCAATTAACCTCTATGGTTACCCACAAACTTGGCTCTTTGCAAGCCTTGATCATTGATCTTTTGCACCAAACTCTTTTGCAGATTGCTACAACAATTCTTGACTTTGATCAAGCTTCAACTCTTATTGCTGAAAAAGAGGCTGAAAAATGCTCTCTTCAATTTCAGATCCAAGATCTTGAACGACAAGCCAAAAAGCAAGCTACTCCACCACCATTATTTGCACTTTCTCCCATCCAAATGGCTCCTTCACTCTTACCATCTACAAATGAGATGTTTCAACATACTTTTCCCACTCGACCAAATCCATATGCTTATATGCAGCCTTTGACAACCATTCCTCCTGAGAAAAATCTTTTCAATATGGATTCTTTCTTCCCTGCACCACTTACTCGCCCAAAGTGAACTCTCCTAGACCTCTTAGTCTAGATTCTAATACAAGTCCAACCTATTCCACTATTCCTTCTAGTTCCTCTTCCACTTCCAATGCTAAAGACCTTGCTCCTCTTGCTACAGACAATTCGAGTTCTTCTTTTCTCCATACCTTGGTCGAGCCTAGCCCCACAGTGACTCCTTTGTTTCCCTTGCAGGTCTCTACTACCTATGACACAGAAGCGAACACTGTTTTGTCTGATGTTGAGTTTCATTCTTCTGATATTCAACCTCTTCACATGGCTAATCCTTCACCAGTTGACCCAACAAACCCTACTGACAATCCTGTTGTTGAAGACCCTCTTGAAGAAGACTTCACCCTAGCTGGTCCAACTCCCATGTCCTATTCCAATGCCATTTCTGACATCAAAAAGTGTTTTACCCTCGATGACATTCCACCCTCTAAATGGCATGATCATAACTTTAAAATGTATTCCTGGTGCATTGCTGAACTCTAAAACACTCATGCCACTTGCCCTATAGTTCTGGCTCAGTTAATTGCTCATTTTCAAGGCTAATTATGTGTTTGGTGGATTGCTCTTGGTCCTTACCGAAAATTACAAGTTCAGCAACTTCCTAGCCTTGATAATTTTTTGGCCTTTCTATATAGTGAATTTCTTGGCACTCCAGATCATCATGTGGTTCAAGCTTGTGAAGAATATCTGAAAATGTGTAGTTTCTCATTTAAACGCAAAGATTTGGAATATTATTAGGACAAAATGACTAAGTGCTTTTATGTGCTCAATGGCATGGATGATGCGAACCTCAAGCAAGCTTTTCTCAACTCATTACATGATCCTCTTGGAAATGAAGTTTCTAAATTCTTGGATCTCAAAGGCACAACTCTTCAAATTGTTTCTCTTGGTGAACTTTTTCAACATAGCCTTGTTGACCTAGAAAAATTATGTAATTAACACAAGTTCCTCATTAAAATTTCTCAAAATGGCAAATGGCTGGCTACTTCTTGTGAGCGCAAAGATCTTCTCATCAAATGCCCCTCATGCAAGTCGTGTGATTACCGCTCTGGCAAGAAGAAGCACCACTTCCACTCTACCTTCTGTTTCACTGGTTCAGCTCCATCTCAATGACTGTTTCGTAAAAGTCGCAAATGGAAGTTCCTCCACAAGAAAAAGTCTCGTGGGCGAACCTCTGATGGATGTTTTCTTTGCAAACAGAAATGATATTTTGCAAAAAACTGTCCTAACAAAAAGAAGAAAGGCAAGTTACTTAACCAACTTCAGGCATTTGATGACACTCTTAATCTCTCTGATCTTGAATTTGTTTTCTCCCTTGATGTTGATTACTCTCCAGAGTCATTTCTTGCTATTGGATATTCTGATTCTAAATCTGAACTCAATCCTATCCAAGTAGACGAAACTGCTCTTTTCCTCTTTCTGTCACAACCTCTCCCATTGGTAAAAGTTCACATCATCCTCTCCAAATATGCTCGGCCTCTCCCAGTCATAGCCTTTGTTTGATATTGATGCTAGTTCTACAATCCTTAACCCATCTCTGCTTCTTGAGTCATATTGGGAACCCCATTATCAGGCCTTTAAAGTTGCTAATGGTGAAAATTTTGGGATTGACTGAATTAGTAAACCTATCCTTATTCGGCTCTTTCCAAACTTGACTATTCGCCATTGCTTTCTTTCCTCTCATATGCCTAATAAAGATCTCTTGATTTGATTTTATATTCTCCATAATATCCCTCGTCTTTGTTAGACTTCTCAAGGTCTCTCTTATTGAAACCATTCTCTTCCCTTGACTCAAATTCCACATTTCTATTTAACTGAAGTTTTTACCCCTTTTCAAACTCAGTTAATAGAATCTTCTTGTGCAAAATCTAATATAGAATTTGTTACTAAATCTTCTACACCATTGTGGACCAATTTTGACTTTTTTTGTTTCTCTTCCTTTCAAGGTCAATGAAGATGTTAATCCTACCAAAGCTAGTCATCCTAGTATGGCCCCCGACCATCTCATTCTCACAGTCAAAGAGCTTGAACAGTTACAGTGTAATAGAATCATTGAGCCTCCATGTTTGCCATGGGCGTGTGAAGCATTTTATGTCAACAAAAGCATAGAATATATTAGAGGAAATGAGATTGGTTTAAAACTATCAACCGTTAAATCATTTTCAAGTTGATGACAAATTTCCTCTTCCAAACTACCCTACGTTGTTTTCCTATCTTTCAAAAGCCAAATTCTTCTCTAAATTTGATTTGAAGTCACGTTTTTGGTAACTTGGTGTTTTACCCTCCGAAAGATACAAAAAACCTTTCTGCATTCCTGACCATCATTTCCAATGGACAGTTATTCCTTTTAGCCTAAAAACTACTGCATCTTTACTTCAGAAAGCTATGGTGAAAATTTTTGAACCTCTTATGCCCTCTGCCCTCATCTACATTGATGATATCCTCCTATTCTCTCTCACTGTTGATATGTATGGTCAACTTTTGTCTCAATTTCACGGCCTATTGAAAAAGTTTGGTATTATGCTTTCCCAAAAGAAAATGCTCATTGGCAAAACTTCTATAGATTTTTTGGGCATGACAATTTCTGATGGTAAGTTTCAGTTACAACCTTACATTGCCACTTGCTTTTCCTCTTTTCGTGGTGTGCTTATATCAATTAAAGAGATTCAGAGTTTTCTGGGAATTGTAAATTATATATTGGAGTTCATTCCTAAAGTTTCTTCATACATTACTCCATTGTCCCTCCTTTTAAGAAAGGACTCACCTCCTTGGTTCCATCACTATGACAATTTGTGACATAGGGGGTTTGTTGGCATTCTCGTTGTCGACCTATTTGCAAGTGTTTTTGTCACCATAACGGTTGCGATATTTCTGAGTGTTTTCGTCACTCTGACGCTGTGTGTTCATTCTAGAGACTGCTTAATCTTAGGAAATTGTTGGATGGTCTTATTGTTTGAGAGACTAACTTTCTCAAAAGACTTGCCAGATAGTGGCATTCTACGTTGGTAGCTAGCAAGCACCAGAAGTGAAATGTTTTACCATCTCGGGGACTTGGGTTCCGTCTTGGTCGACCCGTGTAAAGGGACTTATCGTTTTGAGAGATTTTGTGCTTTTTCGGTAAATGTGTTATACTGGATGGACTTACCGTCTAAGGGATCAACTTTCTCAAAAGACGTGATGTGTTTAGTTTGACTGGTCTGGATTGGAATTGGAACTAAAATGAGGTTAAAATATGGACTTACCGTCATTAGAAAGAAGTGCCAATTGGAATTGGACCGAGTAGTGCCTCAAGGGTATTTTGGTTATTTTACCTCTATTGGGCCTAGCGGGGCCCATGAAGCGATTGATTGACTAGATTGAGTCTGGAAAGCCAGTTTGGACTTGAATCTGTCTGTGTTAGTTTGAATGTGAGTCCGATCAGGCAGGAGATTACTGAGCGGGCAAAAATAGGGTGCTTACACACTATACCACTACTGAGAAAGAGCTTTTAGCTGTGGTGTTTGCCTTAGGAAAATTTTCGTTTTACTTAATCGGCTCACTTGTTATCATTTACACTAACCATGCCACTCTTAAGTATTTACTTGCCAATGTGGATGCAAAATGATGCCTCATCCAGTGGATTGTTTTGTTGTAAGAATTTTATATTGAGATTGGAGACAAAAAAAAGGAGTTGAGAATGTAGTGGCGGATCACTTGTCTAGGCTTCCCCTTGAAGAGAAAGCCATTGATCGACTCCCTATCAATGACCACTTTCCGGATGAGCATCTTTTCTAAGTCCAAACTTTAGAGCACCCGTCAATCTCTTGGTATGGGAACATAGCAAACTACCTAGTTATGGGTGAGATTCTATCCCATTGGACTTTTCTTGATAAACACAAGTTCTTTAGGAACGTGTGACTCTTTGCTTAGGATGAGCCTTACCTATTCAAGTATTTTCTGGACCAAGTCACTAGGAGATGCATTCCCGATGAGGAGTTTCAGAGTGTCATGGAGTTTTGCCACTCCCAAGCATGTGGTGGACACTTTTCTTCCAAGAAAACCATGGCTAAGATTCTTCAATGTGGGTTGTATTGGCCCTTGATGTTTAATGACGTCCATACTTTTTGTGTAGCATATGATATGTGTCGAAGACTAGGGACCCTTTCTAAGTGGCATACCCCATTACTATAATTGAGATTTTTGATTGTTGGGGCATAGATTTCATGGGACCTTTCCCTAATTTATCTGGCTACCTTTTTATCCTAGTGGCTATTGACTATATTTCTAAGTGGGTTAAAGCCATAGCAACCTAAACCAATGACCACCAAGTGGTGGTTAAGTTCTTAAAGGAGAATATATTTTATCGTTTTGGCATGCCCAAGCCGTCATTAGTGATAGGGGCTCTCACTTTTGCAATAGGTCATTTAGTTTATTAATGGAGAAATATGGTGTTGTGCACAAGGTACGACTTCCTTATCACCCTCAAACCCAATGCTAAGTTGTGTTGGCCAATCGTGAGGATTTGACGCTTAGGTTGGTTGATGCTTTGCGGGTAATGCACAGCTTATAAGACGGTCCTTGGCACATCACCCTATAGGCTAGTTTATGGGAAGGCATGTTAACTTCTGATGAAAATAGAGCACAAAAGCCTATTGGGCAATTTGCCAATGTAACTCTAATATTGATGATGTAGGAACCCATATGAAGCTTCAACTAAATGAGCTTGAGGAACTTAGGAATGATGCCTTTAAGAATGCTAAGTTCACTAAGGCTCAGATGAAGGCCTTCCATTTGAAAATTAATTTGAATAAGGGCGTTTAGAAAAGATTTGGAATGGCCACCTAACTTTGTTAAGGTGAGTTAGGTCACCTAAAACTAAGTGCAATCCGAAGATTAACTTTAGGGTTTTTGGAAACTTTCTTAAGAGAGGGTTTTTAAAGAAAACAGGTTGTTTAACAACCCTTGGAAAGATTTAAGCCATTTTTTAAAATAACTCCATTTTGGTCTTTGAGAACAGTGATTCTAGGTTTGGAGGTTGGTTACGTATATGGAAGATGTGCTAAGCTATCATCTTATCCCGCCTTTATGATACCTACATGTCTTATCACCCTAGGTTCACTCATTTAGAATCTTCGATTGCTCAATGTCCACTTATATCCATTTTGAGAGCTTTAGAAAGAGTTTTGATATGATGCATGACATGCAAATACAAGAAAAAAAATTTGATTTTAAAAATAGATTTGAAAAGAAGACTTAAAGTTTGAAAGAGGTTGTGGAATTGGAAACTTAAAAAAGGTTATGACCACACCCATGAGGATTGCTTATGTATCCTTTTGTTGGGAATCAGGTTAGTCATAGTTCGGACTCGGGGTTCGATTGAAATTAGACACTTTGAGGTCATTGAAAAGTTTGACTTGAAAAAGTTTGATTTTGAACTTTGATTAGGAGATTGGAAATTGAACTTCGAATTGAAATTGACTTCGATTTGAAAGGTTGGAATTGAACTTTGAAATCATCTCGCCCCGAATTGGAGTTTGAAAATCATCTTGGTTTAGAAAAGAGTTTTTAAAAAAGAGTTGAAGCCTCCTAACTTTAGGGTTAGAGTTGAACTGGGGTTTAGGTATCCTATGACTTAGATAACCTATAGTTGAAACATGCTTTTCAAATAAGAAGGTTTGATTTAGACTTAAAAAGTTTGATTTTAGAAAGTTTTGAATTAGAAAAGTTAGATTTAAGAAAGATTAAGAAAGGATTGGATTTGATTTTAATAACACTTGATTTAGAAAAGACTTACAAAAATTTGACTTGATTATTTGATTTGAAAAAATTTAGAAAGTTAGGGTTTAGGAAAGATTAGATTTTAGAAAACTATGTATTAGGAAAGTTTTAAAATAGGAAAGTTCCATTTTAGAAAAATACCAAATTAAGAAAGTTTAATTTTAGGAAAGTTTCTATTTTAGGAAAGAATTGATTTTGGAAAGATTTTGAATTTAAAAAGATCCATTTAAGAAAGGTCTTGATTTAAAAAAGGTTTAAACTTAGAAAGATTTAAAATTTAGAAATAAGATTTGAAAGTTTAAAATTAGGAAAGTTTTGGAATTTGGAATGATTTGATAAGTTGAATTTAGAAAGTTGAGTTTAGGAAGACTTGGAAGTTTTGAAATTAAGAAACATTTGAAAGTTTGAATTTAAGAAATATTAAAATTAGGAAAGATTAGAATTAAGAAAGATTTGATAATTTGAATTTTAGAAAGTTGAGATTTGAAAAGGTTTGAAATTAAGAAAGATTGGAATTAGGAAAATTTTGATTTCTATTTCCTAAAGTTAAAGATTGGATTTTATTTCAAAAATAAATTATTTGATTTTGTTTTCAAAATTGGAGGATTTGATTTGGTTTTCTAAATTGGAAGATTTGATTTGACATAAAATTGAAAAGGTTAAATTTTGAAAATCTTGGATTTGGAGATCTAAAATTTAGTGTAGAAAAAGAGGTTTTAAAAAGTCTTGATTTTAATAAAGGAATTAGGGTTTTCTAGTCATGGATTTTAGGGCTTAGCTTGGACTTCAAGACTTATAGTTTTCAAAAAGTAGATCTTTGAAAAGAATTTTTAGGAAGTAAATTTTTAAAAATAATTTTAAAAGAGGTTTGAATATAGATTTTTACAAGTCTCTTGAATATCTCACTATCTTAAAATGATTCTAACCATAAAAAGATTAGAACCATTCTAGGGTTGTAATTTTGAAACAAATAGGGTTTGGAGATATGGACCACAATGACCACATAGAATATAACACTTTTCTAAAACAACCCTAATTATGGAATGGCTAGAATCATCTTCAGATTGTGATTTTGGTAACAAAAATTTTGAGTTTACGCCCAAATTTTGGACCTTGATAGTCATATTGAATGTAACACTTTCCTAAAATAACCCTAATCATGGATGACTAGAATCATTCTAGGAGTGTGAGTTTGAAAACAAGTTTGAAAGAAACAGATTTTGAATGCAAGTTTTGAAAAAGAACTTTGATGCAAGTTTGAAAATAAATTTGAATACAATGCATAAACATGATAACTACAATGCAATAGGGTCTTGAACATACAAAGCTAGGCTTCACCACATAATCAAGGGGGCCAAACCCACACTATCAAAGGTTAAACTAAAAGAAAGCCCCCAGCACGGTGACCTTCAACAGTCCTTCGTAGGCATGAATTGGAGAGTCCCTTGTTTCAAGCATGCTAGAAGAGAAGGTAAAAGATGGGAATTAAAATAGAAGAAAACCCAAGTGGGTTAGGAGAGAGAAGAGAGAGGGGGGATTACATAAAAGTAAAAATAAAATAAACCTCATCTTCTTCTTGCTTTGATTATTTTGTTTGCTTTACTTGACTTGAACTTTGAAAGTTTTGAAGATGCTGCACTTAATCTTCAATGAATGTTTAGAGGCTTGTGTTTGAGTGTATAAGGTGTGTAGAGGCTAGGGTTTGAGTGTATAGAGGTTAGAGCTTGAAGAGGCTTAAGAGAATTAGTGTTTGGAGAACTTCAAGCTCTGTTTTAGAGCGACAAAGTTTTTGAACTAAGTTTGCAGACCCTTCTTACATAAGGGGAGGGTCTGTATTTATAGGCAACTAAAATGACCTTAGCGCCTGGTGCAGTGGCGCTAAGGTAAATTTTCCCTTGGCGCCAGGCCGTTTATTGGCTTGCACCACTACTAGTGTTGCCAGCCACTTAGGAAAGTTTTAAAGCGGCAAGAAATGTATCTTTTGACCATTGGGACGCAAGGCAAACGATTTGGGAGCCTATCCTAGTGACTACCTTGCAATTTTTGACTTGGCTCCACTAGGAGTGACTCTAAAAAGTTCAGGAATGATCCAAAAGGCCGAAAATCGACAAGAACCCTTGAAGGAATGTCTCGAAGGTAACAGACTTAATAAACAGTATTGAAATGTTCAAAAAGGTTGACCAGCCTACCAGAGGCAAAACGATCAATTGAACTAAAAAAACATTGGAATGGACTCAGAGTGACCTTTGAGAAGGCTTGAAGGTTGGATACACTATCAAAAGTGTTTCAAGGGGTTGCAAGTTTGATACATAGAGCTGGTGTGCCTGGAAAAGGCGACCGGCCTACTAAGGGCAAACGGTTATTTTGCACTAAGCTTGCTAGAATAGACTTGGAATAATCTATAAAGGTGTTGGAAGGTCAAGAATACTATTAGAAGCATCCTCGAGAGGTTATCGATTTGATAACAAGAGCCGGTATGGTTCCCAAAGGCGATCGGATGCTTAGGGACAAAATAGTCATTTTGACCGAATGGTCTTGGAATTGATCTAGAATTGACGGGAAAACACTAGAACATGCTAGTCTTGGAAGGGTGGACTTACCACTCTTCGGACTTTGGTACTTTCTCGAGAAGTGAGCTAAAAGGGCCCAAGGAGCAATTTGGTCATTTTTCACCAGAGTGGGCTAGTAGGCACTGGTGTTGACCCCAGTTTTGAGTGTTTATGTCACTCTGACGGTGTGTGACGAGTTGGTTTCCAAAAGTATCTCGTGCTTCGGTAAACGTTCCACGGCCAAGAGGCGTGTTCGGTCTTATGACATAGGGGATTTGTTGGCAATTCCCAGTATTGACCTGTTTACGAGTGTTTTCGCCACTCTAACGGTTGCAATGTTTTTTAGTGTTTTCGTCACACTAACGGTGTGCTTTAATTCTAGAGACTGCCTAATCTCGGGAAGCTACTAGATGATCTTATTGTCTGAGGAATTAACTTTCTCGAAAAACGTGTCGAATAACTGACATTCTACATTGACGGGCTAGCAAGCACCAGAAGTGAATCGTTCTACCATATCGGGGACTTGGGTTTCGTCTTGGTCGATAGGTTTGGAGGGACTTACAATTCCATGGAGTTTTCTTGGTAAATGTGCAGGACTGGATGAGCCTACCATCTGAGGGATAAATTTTCTTAAAAGACGTGCTAGTTTGAGTTTGATTGGTCTAGACTGGGATTGAAACTAGAATTGAGGTTGAAATAGGGGCTTACCGTCTTTAGGAAGATGTGCCAACTAGAATTGGATCGAGCAATGCCCCAAGGGCATTTTGGTCATTTTGCCTCTATTAGGCCTGGCGGCCCCGCTAAGCAATCGATTGGCTGGATTAAATTTGAAAAACTGGTTTGGACTTGAATGTGTTTGTTTCGGTTTGAATGTGAGTTTGCTTAGACTGGAGATTGCCAAGTGAGCAAAAATGGGGTGCTTACAATGACATGCTAATCGGCAAAACCATGATGCGGGCACAAATGTAACAACTCTTTGAACCTCTCCCACCATTGGAAGAAAGATTCACCCATCATTGGAGAGAATTGTGAGATTTAGAGTCTAATCACCCTAGTCCTATGTTCAGGGAAGAAATGCTTCAAAAATTCCCCTTGTAATGAAGCCCAAGACTGTATAGAGATAAGCCTCAATGAATTGAACCATATTTTGGCCTTATCGTTGAGAGCAAAAAAGTTTCAAGAGAAAAGCCTCCCTTGGACAAGTGTTGTCCATAAACATAGACCACGCATTCTCAAATTCCTTGATGAAAGAATATGATCGTTCGGATTCTATACCATGAAATGAAGGTATCAATTGCATCAATCCCGGCTTGAGATTTAACATGTTATGATAGGTTAAAAAAATTATGCACCAGATTCAAATAATACCAGAGGGTCCTACTTTGGGGAGCACCTATGTCTTCTCCCTCTCTCAAAGTAAATACCGACACTGTCGTTGGGGTTGGGATTCAAATTAGGAATAGGGTTAAGATTAGGGTTATTTCCTTCATTGAGGTTAGCCATTGGAATTGGGTCTAAATCAACAACTAAGGGTAGACCGGGATAAGGATTTATAACTAAAGAAATGGTATGATCATGATCAATTCTCACTAGACATTTTTGAATGTCCCTAATGTATAATGACATGTCAATGGCATCCAAACCCTCTAATATCCACATAAATAAACCACCAATTCAATCAATTCAATATCAATTCCCTAACCGAGCCTCTAATCTCCACATGCAAAACAATACCACCGATAATCAATTAGTACACACAAGCCTATCCATCGATTGCTATCAAGCAATTGATTAACTAAGCAATGCAATTCAAAACTCTACATTACTCAAACAAACAATCCTAAAGGAAATAATAAAGAAACAAAATCTATCATGTTATTCACATAAAGGGTGGAACGAAGTTACCTGTGGCCTTAGCTGAAGATTCATTTGTCATGGTGGATAAATGGAGATCCAATCCACCAATCACTCTTCAACCAAAAGTTGGTTAGTGCTTTGCTTCGTGCCTTTGATCCCAAATAACGGCCCCAAAACTTGGTTAGCCCTCAAAGGTGTGTTGTTGTTCCATAAGTGCACGGTTGACAATTGTAGTTTATCCGGGAAGTCCGGATATCGTTTTCCCAACAGATCAAATCAATATGATAATGTCACTCTACTCACACTAAACTAAACTAAGTTTGACTAGTAATTGATAAATTGGACTAAAAATAAACCGAAAATCATTCAATTGTGGGGAATTGGTTTAATTAAACAATTTGAAAGCTATTAACAAGCAATTAAACTAAATTTGATTGATAAAATGGAAAGGGGCTTTAATGCAAATGTTCTAATTGGCCAAGACTCCACAAGATTTCAATGGAAGCATACATATAATTCAATCAAAGGTCACTCCATGGACCTTTGATTAGGAAGACTTTGACTATGAAAATTACGGTTCATTAACAATAGAGTCTAGATTTGCAACTAATTAAAGTTTTATAGATTCAATTCACTGATTTGCGCAATCCCTATACCAACCCTAAGATTGTGCATAGAAATTACCAAACAAAACTTTGAATGTAAGTTTTATAACCAATCTAGGTTTCTATTGTAATGAATATAAGTAATATGGAATAAAATCAATGAGAAGTATTATACCTGGATGAAGGCTTGAAAACCTTAGGCCAATCTTTACATTTGCATCCAAGATGAAGTTAGCTATTACAATCCATAGAAAAGAGCATGCTAGTGGAAGGATTTTGCATTAAAATATAAATCTAAGTGCTTGAATACAAGAAAATCAATGAAAAATATAAGAAATCTACCCTATCTCTTTCTAGAAATCTCTCTTTAACCCTAAAAATGAGCCTAGCTCTCTTTAGAAAGCTCTCTCTAACCCTAAAAATGAGATATATAAACCCTAAAAACTATTTGTTGCTACCAAAAATGCTTAAATTTGCCTTAAATAGCTGTATGAAACATGGGGCCGTCGACCATTAGCACTCCCAAGTCAACTATTCGAATGGCCATTGGCAGCGAACAGCTATCAAACAGGAAATCAGTCTCTCTGAATCTCCCCATTTCTTTTGCACACTATCAAACCTGATTCGAGCAGCAAAATGAGCTCTTTGAATCTCCAACTTGTGTTTATACAGCTCGTGGTTGGGCTGGAATGGTCGTTCGCACGATGTACTCCCCCATTCGAACGCTCCTCATAAATTTGGCTCAATTTGGATCATTTTAACTCCATTTCCTACACAACGTTCAATAAGGCAATTTTAAGAATAAAGCTAACTAATAAAATAATATTAAATCTAGACTAGGACTAACAACCAACTAAATTGGGCAATAGGATTTCACTTTTGAAGTGTAATCATTCGTATGCTCTACGGTTGTCATCTACATAGATCTTCTGATATAAAAAATACATGGCCCGTCAAAAATGGCAAAAATATCCTTTGTTAGAAAAACATCGTTTTCTCCAAAAAGTAGAGACCAAAGTTATAGGCTTAACATGTTTGCTCTACAAATGCCATTACATGGATCTTCTATTCTAGAAATGCTAAAACTGCCAAAATGATGAAAATGCCCTTTTCTTGAAAAATGCTCATTTCTTTTAAAAATAGCCCTAGCTTCAGTTCTGAGTTTGTGTACGTATGCTTTATGGTTACCGCTAGCTAGAACTTCCACATCAAAAATACCAAATTCCTCTATGGACTAAGACAGCCTTTTTAAAAGTGGAACGAACCTGCCAAAATTGTATAAAATCGGGAAAGATGCATTTTCAAAAGCCAGTCTCATAACATTCATCAAAGTCATGCAAAAAGAACCATATCTTCTTATAACCTTTCTGTCAAAGCCGAGAAGCTCTGTGGCGTCAGGATACGTAGGCAGTTTGGGTTTTCTTCCCAAGCTTGGTCGCCTTTCCCCGAGTAAGTAAGGACCCTACCATTTTAAGCCAGAGTTATGTCCATGAACTCCAAGCCATTGAAACCATGTCGAACTACGCCTGATTTGATCTCGCATAGTCGAGATATGTAAGCAGCCTAAGCAAGGGCTTGATCATTTTTTTCCCAACAAAGGGAGAATCATACCCTTTTAAGCCGAAGTTTTGTCCACAAACTTTGGGGCACCAAATCAACTAAAACTACTTTCAACCCAATTCCTACATAGTTAGGATACATAGGCAATTTGGGTTCTCTTCCCAAGCTTGATCACCCTTTTCCCTGAAGAGCGGTGTTGCGCCCTAATTTTTCGCACTCGAGGAAACACACGTGAGAAAAAATATAGTTTGGGTTTAAACTAGAAATTGACTTAAATAAGGGTTTTTGAAAAAAGTTTGGAGTCACCACCTAACTTTGCTAAGGTGAGTTAGGTCACCTAAAACTAAGTGCGATTTGAATATTAAACTTATATTTTTTGAAAATTTTTTGAAAAACTTCCTCAAGAGAGGGTTAATTTTTATATATATATAAAAAAAAAACAGGTTGTTTGGCAACCTTTGAAAAGATTTAAGCCATTTTTTGAAAATAATTTCGTTTTGGTTTGAAAACAGTGATTCTAGGTTCGGAGGTTGGTTACTTATAGGGAAGATGCACTAGGCTATCAACCTATCCCTCCTTTGCGTTACCTACATGTCTATTCACCCTAAGTTCACTTATTTGGAATCTTTGATTATCCAATGTGCAATTATATCCACTTTGAAAAGAATTTTGAAAAAAGGTTTAATATGATGCATGACATGCAAGTGCAAGAAAAAGATTTGATTTTGAAAACAGATTTAAAGGGAGGATTTGAAGTTTGAAAGAGGTTATAGGAATTGAAAACTTAAAAAAGGTTATGGAATTAGAAACTTGAAAAAGGTTGTGACCGCACCCATGAGGGTTGCCTACGTATCTCTTTGTTAGGAATCAAGTCAGTTGTAGTTCGGGCTCTGGGTTTGATTGAAAATAGACACTTTGAGATTTTTGAAAAGTTTGATTTAAAAAGATTTAGTTTGAAGAGATTGGAAGATTTGAAATTAAACTTTGATTTGAAATCGAACTTGAAGTTGACTTGGTAATAAAACTTGAAGTTGGAATTGAATTTTTGAAATAGACCTTGGACTTGTTTTGGAAAGTTTGAATTGCATTTTGAAATCACATTGATTTCAATGTGAAAATCATATTGTTTTAGATTTAGAAAAGGGGTGAAGCCTCCTAACTTAGGGTTAGGGTTGAACTAGGGCTTAGACATTCTAAGGCTTGGTTAACCTAGGGTTGAAACATACAATTGAAATATGAAGGTTTGATTTTAGAAATTTGAATTTTAGAAACGATTTGAATTAGAAAGGCTTTGAATTAGGAAGTTTCAAATTATGAAAGTTCCATTTTAGGAAAGTTCCATTTTTAAGAAAGTTGATTTTTGGAAAGAGTCAAATTTGGAAAGGTTTGAATTAAAAAAGTTTTGAACCTTAAAAGATTGAAATTTGGAAAGATTTCCAAGTTTAAGTCTTGAAAAGACTTGAAGTTTGGAAGGAATTGAGATTAGGAAAGATTTCATTTCTCTTTCCTAAAGTTAAAGACTAGATTTTATTTCCAAAGATAGAGGAGTTGATTTGGTTTTCTTTTTGGAAAAGAATTGATTTGAATTAAAATTGGAAAGCTTTAGTTTTAGAAGTATTAAATTTGGAAATATATGATTTTACGTAGGAAAAGATTTTAGAAAGCTGTGATAGAAAGTCATGATTTTAAGAAAGGGATTAGGGTTTTCTAGTCATGGATTCTAGGGTTTGACTTGGACTTCAAGATAAAGTTTTTGAAAAGTAGATCTTTGAAAAATGTTTTTAAGAAGTAGATTTGCAAAATCATTTGGAAAGGGGTTTGAATATAGATTTTTGCAAGTCTCTTGAATATCGCACTTTCCTAAAATGATTCTAATCATGAAAAGATTAAAACCATTCTAGGGTTGTGATTTTGATAACACTTATGATTTGAAATATGGATCATAATGATCACATTAAATGTAATATTTTCCTAAAACAACTCTAACCATAAAATGGTTATAATTGTCATAGGAGTGTGGTTTTGAAAACAACTTAGGGTTTGAATTCAAATTTAGACTGTAATGATCATATTGAATGTAACACTTTCCTAAAACAACCCCAACCATGGAATGGTTAAAATCATCATAGGATTGTGATTTTAAAAACAAGTTTGAAAGAAGGAGGTTTTGAATGCAAGTTTTGAAAGAGAACTTTGATGCAAGTTTGAAAATAACTTTGAATGCAATATTGAATACAATGCATGAACATGATAATCACAATGCAATAGGGTCATGAACATACAAGATTAGGCTTCACCATATAATCAAGTGGGCTGAACCCACATCGTCTTAGGTCGAACTTGAAGAAAGTCCCCAGCACGGTGACCTTCAATAAGTCTTCCTAGGCATGAACTGAGAAATCCCTTGTTTCAAGCAAGCAATAAGAGGAGGTAGAAGATGGAGATTAAAATAGTAGAGAACCTAAGCACGTTAGGAGAGAGAAGAGAGAGGGAGAATTACATAAACCAAATTAAAAACCTACCTTGCCTCTTTATTTTGCTTTGATTGCTTTGCTTGCTTTGTGTTCTTCACCTTGAGAGCTTTGAAGATGCAACACTTGATCTTCAATGAATGCTTGAAGGCTTGTATTTGAGTGTATAAATTGTATGGAGACTAGGGTTTGAGGATGCTTGAGAGAATTAGAGTTTTAGGGGAATTTGAGCTTTGTTTTTAGAGAGGTAGCATTTTTATACTGAGTTTGCGGACCATTTTTATGTAGGAAGAGGTCTATATTTATAGGTAATTGAAATAAAAACTAGTGTCTGTTGTAGTGGTGCCAGCCCTATTGGGAAACTTCTGAAGTAACAAGAAACAGATCTTTTGACCCTAAGGATGTAAGGCAAAAGATTTGGGCATCTGTCCTAGTGACTACGATGTAATTTTTAGCCTGGCTTTACTAGGAGTGACTCTAGAAAGTTTGAGAATGATCCGGAAGGCCAGGGATGGATGGGAACTTCTAAAAGAATGTCTTGGTGGTAAATAGCTTAAGAACTACGGTCGGAATAGTTAAAAAGGTTGACCGGCCTACTAAGGGCAAAACAATCAACTAGACTAGGGAAACGCCAAAATGGACTCACAGTGACCCATAAGAAGGCTTGAAGGTTGAAAACACTATTTAGAGTGTTCTGAGGGATTGTCGATTTAGTACCCAGAGCCGGTATGGTTAGAAAAGGCGATCGGTTCACTAGCAGAAAATCTATCATTTTGCATTAAGCTTGGCGGAATAGACTCGGAATGATCCAGTAAGGCATTGAAAAGTTAGGAATACTATTAGAAGCATCCTCATAAGGTTATCAGTTTGCTACCTAGAGCCAATATGGTTCCCGGAGGCGACTGGATGCCTAAGGGTAAAATGGTCATTTTGATTGAATATTCTCTGAATTAATCTGAAAGCGACTCAAAGGCACTAGAGCATGCTAGATTATCTTTGGGACAATCTTGGAATGGTGGATTTATTGCTCTGAAGACTTAAGTACTTTCTCGAAAAGCGTACTAAAAGGGCCCAAGGGGCAATTTGATGATTTTTCACCGGAGTGGGCTAACAGACATTGGTGTTAACCTGGATTTTGAGTGTTTCCATCACTTTGACGGTGTGTGATGAGCTAGTTTCCAAAGGTATCCCATCATTTGGTAAACGTGTCACAACCAAGAGGTATGTTCGGTCCAATGATATAGGAGTTTTGTTGGCAATTCCCAATGTCGACCTATTCGCAAGTGTTTTTGCCACTTTGACAGTTGCGATATTTGTGAGTGTTTCCATCACTCTGATGGTATGCGTTCATTCTTGAGGCTGTCGAATCTCGGGAAGCTATTGGATGGTCTTATTGTCTCAAGACCTTAGGTACTTTCCTGATCGACGTGCCAGATAGCGGACATTTTATATTGGCAGGCTAGCAGGTGCTATAAGTGATTGTACTATCTCGGGGACTTAGGTTCCGTCCTAATCGGCAGGTTCGAAGTGACTTATCATTTTGAGAGATTTTATACTTTCTCGATAAATATGCTGTGATGGATGGACTTACCATTTAAGTGATCAACTTTCTTGAAAGTTATGCCGGATTGAGTTTGACTGGTCTAGATTGGAATTGGAATTGGAGTTGAGGTTGAAATAGGGACTTACAGTCTTTAGGAAGACGTGTCGATTGGAATTGGACTAAGTAATACCCTAAGGGTATTTTGGTCATTGTGTCTTTATTGGGCTTAGTTGGCCCGTGAAGTGATTGATTGATTGGATTGAGTTTGGAAAGCCAGCTTGGACTTGAGTATGTCTGTGTCAGTTTGAATGTGAGTTCGGTCAAGCAAGAGATTGCCGAGCAGGCAAAAATGAGATGCTTACAAATGGGGAACCATTAATAGTCATTCACCCGAGGGATGGGAAGTCATGTCCAACAAAATGGATTAAAATACCCAAGTCATTCAAAGTCAATCCGAACTACATTTGGCTTGATTCCTATAAAGTTGGGATACGTAAGCAATTTGAATTATCTTTTCAAGCTCGCTCAAAACTCATCATAAACATCAGCATATTTTGTTATTTGATTAGAAATGCATTTCAAAATCTCCTTTAGAGGAGAGATAACTCTTTCAAGAGCCGGGCATAAGTTATTTTCAAAACAACAACATTACAATCATATTACATCCATAAGCAACATAGCAGTTATGTTGCTAGCATTTGTGCTTTCACTACACATGCACACCCGCACACAACATACATATAAGCAAAATCGTTGTCAATTGTATACTATTGACATGATACTTGTGCACAAGCACAATGACGATGATGTTGAATTTGATAGACACTAGAAAAGAAGTTTTTAGAACGGGGTTGGGTGTTTATGTTTGTATCATATATACTTCTCAACAAGTAATAAGATCCCCGAATCTAGACCCGATTACATAGACAAATATGGAGTCAAACCATCAAGGGCCTTTTAAAACCGGCACAATTACCTTTTCAAATTGATTGGAACTTTTCCAAAACTGCATATCATGTTTTCTGCATAAAACCATGTTTTTAACCTCTAAATTCATGATTGCAAAAGCACACGTTTTGGTATCCTAGCGCACCTTAATTGTCAGATGGTAGCTCTAAAGTTTTTTCAAAACTAATGGCCCTTTTCAAATCAAAATAAACCATATAAGCCAAGACAAGGACCCTAGTACTGTATGGAGGTAAAATGATTTCCAAGTCACATGTAAAACTCTATTTTGGGCCCCGTCTCATTCATGAGATGTTTAGGCAGTTTAAAATTCGGTTGTGACACGAGCCTATAGGGTGATGCTCCTAGAACAGTCTTGTAAGTGGTTCTATAGCCCATAAAGCATCCACTGACTTCAATGACCAATCCTTATGAGAAGGATTGACCATTTTCTCTAAGATGGCATTCATATCTCGGTTAACCAATTCAACTTGCCCTTGGGTTTGGGGATAGTAGGGGGTACCCACTTTATGCACAATGCTATATTTTCTCATGACTACACCCACTAGGCGATTAAAAAAGAGGGAGCCACTCATTAATGACGGCGCGATGCATTCCAAAGCACAAGAATATGTTTTCTTTTAAGAATTTGACCACCATTTGATGGTTATTGGTGCTCATGGAGATGGCCTCAACACATTTCAACATGTAATCAATCACCATGAGAATGTAAAGATGCCCAAAGGAGTTAGGAAATGGACCCATGAAGTCTATACCACAACAATTGAAGATCTCAAGGATAATAATGGGGTTAAGAGACATCATGTGTGTTTTAGAAAGACTACCTAGCCTTGGCATCTATCATATGCCATTCAAAATGGATGGACAACTTCAAACATAGTAGGCCAATATAAACCACATTGTAAGATCTTTGTTGTGGTTTTCTTGGAAGAAAAATGGCCTCTGCATGCTTGTGAACTGCAAAACTTAATAACACTCATGAACTCACTCTCGGGCACACACCTTCTAATGATTTGATTGGTATAATACTTGAAAAGGTATGATTCATACCAAAAGAAGTTTCTAACTAATAGCAAAAAATGTATTTTTTGTCCAAAGAGGATTAATGTGTAGGTATGGCCTAGGTAGCTAAAAAGTTATCCACATCGGCATACCAAGGTGAAGAGTCATAAGAGATAGCTTGACATTGCATTAGTTTCTCATCGGGGAAGGTCTCCTTAATGGGAGAGCCATCATGGCTTGGGGCCTTAAATAGGAGTCTAGATAAGTGGTCAGCAACCACATCCTCAACTCCCTTTTTGTCCTTTATTTCAAGATTAAATTCTTGGAGAAGTAAAATCCACCTAATCAACCTAGGCTTTGCCTCTTACTTTGAAAGCAAATATTTGAGGGTGGCATGATCGATGTAAACTACACTAAAGGGCCCACCTAGTATGATCAAAATTTGTCTAATGCAAAGAACATAGCTAATAACTCCTTTCGGTGGTGGTATAGTTGACTTTGACATCATTTAATGTCTTACTAGCATAGTGAATCACATGCAGTTTCTTATCTTTCCTTTAACCTAAGACGGGTCCTATGACCTAGCCACTAGCATTGCACATAAACTCAAAAGGTAAGCTTCAATTCAAAGGTTGGATTATGGGAGCCGTAGTCAAATGGTTCTTAAGTTGGTCAAATGCTAGTTGACAAGATGGTGTCCATTCGAATAGAGCATCTTGAGCCAAGAGGGCACAAATGGGATGAGAAATGGCACTAAATGATTGAATGAATAACCAGTAAAAACCGGCATGCCCAAGGAAGTATCTCGCAACTTTGACAGTCCTAGGGGTATGTAGCTTTTGGATGAGCTCTATCATAGCCGAATCTACCTCAAGACCCGTCCCGAAAATGATATGTCCTAAAACTATACATTGTGTCACCATAAAGTGATAATTCTTCCAATTTAGGACAAGATGGCTCTCCTATCATCTCTTAAGCACTTGCTCTAAATGGCCTAAGCATTTCTCATAAGTGTCCTTGTAGACTGAAAGGTCATCCATAAAGACTTCCAAAGCCCTCTCCATCATGTCATTAAAGATGCTTATCATGCATCTTTGGGATGTGGTAGAAGCATTGCAAAGCCCAAAGGGCATCCGCTTGCAAGTGAATGTGCTAAAGGGATACATGAAAGTGATCTTGTCTTGGTGTTCAAGAGCTATCTCAAGTTGATTGTACCTGGAATACCTATCTAAGAAACAATAGTAGCCCCCCATACACGTTCAAGCACTTGCCCTAGGAAACGAAGGGGGAAATAGTCCTTGCTTGTGATAGCATTAAGACTATTGTAGTCAATGCACATATGTCACCAGGTTTGGATCCTAGCGGGCATTAACTCGTTGTTGTTGTTCTTGACAACCTGATTCCACTCTAAAAGTGTAATCTTTGTCCCCTAATTAGTTGTTTGTTAGCCTCTATATGGGTATTAGAATAGGTTTTTAGCAATAAATTGATCTAAAGTGGTTTTCTATATGTATTGTAGGTTTTCGGTGACAAAATGGTAAAAATGCCCTAAAGAGAAGAAGTCCGTCCGGACGGACCATTCGGACAGATAACACCGTTCGGACTATGCGTTCGGACGGATAAATAACCGTTCGGACGGTGCATTCGAATGGGCAAATTAGCGTTCGGATGTTACGACGGAGATCGGAGTTCTAGAGTCGATTTTTCCCTTTCAAATCTATTCCAAAGTCGTTTTTTCCCTTTCGACGAAATACAGAGTCGAGATTCTACATCTGAAGACAGTCCGAATGGTGAAATAACCGTCCGAACGGTTATTGCACTGTCCGAACGCCATTCAGATGGTCTTAGGACGCACTTCGGACTGTGAGCGCAATTTGCCCTACAACCCAGCAGTCGAAGAAAAAGAGATGTTATGTTTTATTTTAGGGTTGTAGCCGCAGGTAGAGAGGGAAAAATAGGGGAAAACTAGTATTTTGCTTAGATTTATTTTACCTTGTTGTATTTAGGACTTTGGGAAGGGTTTAGTTAGGTTTCTAGTGTTGTTTAGTTGTAATCCTTCACATTTTATCTAGTTCAATATATATGTACTTTTGATTTGAAGTCAAGAATGTTGTTTCTATACTTTGGGAAGCTTTCAACCATGGAATCTTCAAGCTAAGCTCATTGTTTGGGGACAAATGTGAAGATCTACCAAGGAAGGTATAGGAAATGAAATGGGAGTCCTCAATCTTGTTGAATATCTATTTTGTATCTTTTCTCTAATTATATTGGAATTAATTGTTGTAGAAATCTTAGATCTATAATCATAGTTAGTAACATGTGATTTATTTCTAAAGAACCCATGAATGGTGATAAAACTTAATTCCAAAATAATTAGAGATCCCTAAATTTTCAAAGCTAAACTTTCCGAATCAAGGGCCTTTGGACGGTTCTTGATTTGAGTTAACCCAAACTCCCCCTTTCAAATTCCGTGCTAGAATTGGTAGATTGGAACATTTGAACCCAAACCCCCTTTTTAATCAAGTTAGATCCTTACTTGTTTTCATTGGAATATCGGGTAGATCTAAATTAATTTAGCTATAATTGTTGTTATTGTAATAGAATTATCATAGTCGTCAAATTGCCTTAGCTAGAGTCAAGTTGGTGGGTTTAATTTCAATTCAATTGTTTGCCTAATTATTAGCAAAATAACTCTTCAAACACCAAAAGATTTTCGGTCAATTTTAGTGACCATAGCCATCGATTCCACTCTTGATTTGTGACTTCAATTTGCATGGGTTTCTAAACTTTACTTGTTTCTATTGCTAGATTGACACAAGTCTCATGGGAGAACATGATAGTGGGGATACCCCCACTTGAACTAACAGCAACTCCATCGCAGTGAGCGTGAAGAGAGCAAGTCACAACCATCACACTAAATTTCTTAGGGACAACTTGGGTTGGACTAACATATTTAGAGTTGAAAATGGGGTAAATGATACCTGCATCTACAAGTTGAAGAAATTCCCCCCTTACAACTACTTTTATGGTTGGGTGTTGTCGTTACATTTGGCGCACTGTTTAGCCCCATCCTCAAGATAGATTCTATGAGTCCAAACCAAAGGGCTAACTCCATGTAAGTCGGCAATGGTTCAACCATTGGCTTTTCGAAGCCTTTTAAGCACGTCTATCAAACTTCTCTCTTGAATTGCCAATCAACATGAAGATATAACTTCCGGGTATGACTAACCCTCTCCTAAAAATGAGTTTTTAATAGTAGAGGGTAATGGTTTCCTTTCAGGTATGGGGGCTTTGAGTTCCAAGGGTTAAGGTTTGGTAGTACTATAAGTCAAAGGTTCAAACAATGAGGTCCATTGACCCATCGCCATGAGAGGTATAACTTCTAAACCACTAGCATCCTTGCTAACTTGGGCTACTCACCTTTTACACAATCTATGGCTTCACTAAACATCAATGCCCTCTCTATACATCTTCTATGCTTTGTTTTGCAAAGTGTTCTTTCACAATAGAGTTAATGAGACTCACCTCTTGGATATCCTCATACTCACCCATTTGCTTTCCCACATTGAAAATATTTAAATCCACAGTCATGTTGTCAAATGACAACTTCAAGAGACCGCCTATACAATGGATGATTGCATTTGATATAGCAAGGGAAGGTCATCCTAGGATGACTAGAATTTGATTTTGGGTACTCAATTCCGTAATCAGTTGGGTATCTAGAACTACAAAGTCCACTAGAAAGTAGAATTTCTCGATTTGTACCAAAATATCCTCCAACACTCCCCTCGGCAGCTTGATAGACCTATCGGCTAGTTGGAGTGTTATCCTAGTTGGTTTAAGTTCACCTAACCCCAATTGTTCATAAACGAAGTAGGGCATTAAGTTAACACTCGAGCCTAAGTCTAGAAGGGCTCCATCTATTCAGTGGTTTCCGATGATGCAAGTGACCATGGGACATCCTGGGTCCTTATATTTGGGAGATGTTTTGAATTGCACAACCGAATTCACTTATTGTGCAAGGTAAGCAATATCCCTCACATTAAATTTCCTCTTTATGGTGCATAGTTCCTTCAAGAACTTAGCATAAAAGGGGATTTGTTTGATGGCTTCTGGAAGAGGGATACTGATCTTAACTTGTTTCAAAGTCTCATAGATCTCCGAACTCAAAAGTTGGCTCTTAGGCTTTGCTAGTCTTTGAAGGAAAGAAGCATGTGCCAATGCCTTATGCTTTTCCCTCAAGGCTTCCTTTGTCTTTTCTTCTTTCTCTTCTTCCTTCTCTTTCTCACTTGTTTCTTTCCTAGGTTCACTCTCCTTTTCCCAAGATGTCTCGCTTAACCCTCCCCTTGATGAGTTCCTAACCTCTTTAAAAGTGTCATCCTTAGCCTTTGGCTCTTTGGTATGAATGGTTTTGTCTATAACTTTCCCACTCCTTAGGGTGGTTATGGCTTGGTCTTGCTCATAACTAGACGATGGTTGGTTGATGGTTTCACTTGAATGCACATGTCTAATGGGGTTAGGTTGAGTTTGAGTGGGTAGTTTTCCCTTTTCGGAATGGATAAGCCTTAGGTCAAAAGAGGCAATTGAATCTTTATGTCATTGTGTGTTTGGCCTTGTTTCCCTAACATCTTGTCTACCCTATAATTCATTCCCCATTGGTTATGTATAAATTATTAGAGAGTGTCCTCTAATGACCTCTTGTGTAGGGGTTGGTAAGTGTTAGGTTGAGCTTATGGTGCATGATATTGTTATTGCAGAGGGTGGTATTGTTGTTGAGGTGGTGCTTGGCATAGGTAGGAATAAGGGTTGTATGCTCGGGTAATTTCACCACCTCGAATTATATGTTAAGGAATAAAAGTTCCCTAGACCTTACCACCCTTATATATTGTATGGCTTGTTGTATTGGCCAATTGTGTTAACTTGGCCATGCAATAATTCCTTAAAAATCAGTATAGAAGGACAATCACTTCTCCCATGATCAAAATTGCCACACATGGCACATACTACCTCACTAGTGGGCTCACAAGGTACAACATTCGCACTACCCATGACATTGACCTTGGCCTGTCTCATAGGCTTCCACATTCCTAGTCAACAACATCAATTTGTTGTTAACATCCTCAAGCTCTCTCAAAGTAAGTTTTTCTCCCCCTTACACATTTAATCAAAAGTTATGATTTTGCGTCCCAGTCGTGTCCCAATCCCTCGTGTTTTCGGCTAGAAAGTTAAAAAACTCATAAGCCTCATCTAGAGTTTTCTTATAGATCTCCCCATTACACATCGTCTCAACAAACCTTTTCAACTCCAAAGTAAGAAAAGTGAAGAAAGTTTCAATCACTCTTTATATTTCAAGACCATGGTGAAGGTAAGAGTTTAACACCTCTTTATACCACTCCAACATTAGTAAAAGGTTTTGTTGATATAAGGAGTGTATTGAGAAATTTGGCAACGAATCGCCTTAGTTCGATGATCCAGAAAGTACTTTCTTAGGAATTCACCTTGAAGGTGATCCCATGACATTATCGACCTTAGACGTAAAGAATTGAACCATGCTTTCCCTTTATCCTTTAGTGAGAAGGAGAAAAGTTTAAGCTTCACGGTCTCAATAGGACATTGATTTTGGTTAGCAAGAAAAGTGACACAAAAATCAAGGAACTCCTTAAGATGATTATAGGGTTGGTCCTGTCTAACCTTCCAAACATTGGGATGAGTTCCATGATCCCCGGCTTGAGACTCAACGTATTGTGGTTAAGAGGGAGGACGATGCATGAGTGTTGGCTATGAAGAGTGGGATTTAGGTAATCCCTAAGTCGGAATTGAGGTACTTGTGACTCTCCGTAGCTATGCATGCTCTTATTTCCATGAAGATTCATGTTCTCCTCTAGGATTGAAGTTTGGTGGATTGGGAGGACAATTCTCTACATTCGGTGAAAGGTCTGGCATGTTTCTTAAATCAACGTGTAAGAACAAGTTGTGAAAGGATGAACTACTTGGGGTAAGATCTCTCCTAAATCTTTCGATAGAATCTCTTCCCCAATGATGCATGCATAATGAATGTAAGATGCTATCACAACAAATAGCGCACCATGCTTCAACATATCATACACAAGAAATTTTCAATATTTATCCTTCTGAACCTCCAATCTCCACATGCAAACACCACCAATTCAATAATCAATTTCACCAAATCGATCTTTCAGTCTCCTTATACAAAGCAATACCACCGATTCACAATTAAGGACATAAACCTAAACTCCTCTAGCAATACCACCCAAAGATGAATGCAATGCAATCCACTTTAACAAACTAAACTATTTTAAACTAGTTACACTGAACTAACTAAGCACATAAAAGGATGGAGCGTCATTACCTAAGGCCTAAGTTAAAGATACAGCCCCACTGTAGATAATGGAGAAGCAATCCACGTGTTGCATCAACTCAAGGTTCGTCCAAGCTCACCAATGCCTTTAAGTCCTTGGTAATGGCACCATAAACTTGATTCACCTCCAAAGGTGTTCCCACAAGAGCACAGTAGTGAAGTAGTTTAATCCAAGGGATCTTAAAAATTTTATTGTTTTCCTTGAGACTCGAGGTCAAATATAAACCAACAGGTTGACAAGCATCGACTAAACTCTAATTGACTACACACAATTGAATTACATCTATAAAATTAAAAGTAAAAGATGATTTGGGTTTGGAAAATGTTTTGGATGATCTAAGTAATGCACTTGGAAACTAGATTGAGGAATTTAAAAAGGGATTTGAATTCAATTGATTGAAACACATAAATGATCCAAGGATCTCAATGAAGGTTGATAACTCAAATCACGAACTGCAATCAAGGGTAGTAATTTAGAGAATTGAGCTTTAAAAATCTGAATTCCATCTCAATTGATGTTAGATTAATACTCAATTATGGGATCATAGGCTAATACCATTGATTTGAAAATTTTCAATCCACAATTTGAGAATCATGAATTGAAATTACCAAACATAATCAATAACCTAAGAATTCTTATAAATCTAACATTCAACTTGATGGAATTAACAATTCAATAAAATAATTCAATAAGATCATGAGATACCTTTAATGAAAACCTTGAATCTTTTGAGTGTTTTTCACAATTGAACATAAATTAAAGCTTAGCTACTCATGTCCATGGAAGAAATGAAGAATTGAATTGAACACATATTGAAATTACGCTAGAATTAAGATTACAAAGGAATTAGAAGTGCAACTACAATGAATTAGCCCTAATACAAAAAATTCATAGCTGTTAGCTCAAAATCAACCCTAGAGGGGGGGGGGGGTGAATTAGGTTTATAAAATAATTAAAATAGAAATGATATTCAGTTACAGAAGTGAGGCAGTGATAAAAAACAAGTAATAGAATCAGTTGATATTTAGATTTAGAAAGAAACACTTAATTCAACCAGGTTATTTATAGACAAATATGTGGGTAATAAAGATTATTCTAAAGGAATGTAAACACCAAGGATGATTAGCAATTAACTGATTCAATCAAGTAGAATGCAAACCAACGCTTGTGGTTAAAGGTGTAAATGGCAGTTAACAAGAACAACAGAAAAAGAAATGAGGGCACCAAAAATTTTATAGAGGTTTTAGCCAAATCCTAGCCTACATCATCTTTTCCTCGATCCTCTTCGAAGGTTTTTCATTATGTAAAATCCCTTACACAGCTGCTGGTTTATTTAAGTGCCCAACTCACTTATACAACTAAGAGTTTGAATATCAATTCTAAGCAACTGAGAAGCTCGATACTAGTTCCCTCGCTCTTATCAGTGTGCAATACAGCTAGACTTTTCTCTCAAAGGTGTAAACAACCTTTTACAAATATAAATGAGGATGGTATACAAGGTTTTCAGTCTTAGAATTGAGTGAATGAAAGTTAAAGCTCAGATTCTTCCTTTCAGACAATAGCAGAAAATATAGCAGTGGAGAATGTTTTGTTCTTTTTGGCTTCTTGTACTTTAAGATCCTTGTCCCTCTGCATTGAATGTCTCTGAGGCCTTCTATATATATTCTTCACTTCAATTCAGCCATTAGAGATGGTGGGAGTGCATTTAATGCGCAAGTGACTCTATCAGAACGTTTAAAAAAATGACTGTTGGAGCCCAGATTGTCAGCAATAAACCTTAAAGGTGTCGACCATCTTGGTCATCTTAACCTTCATTTGCTTTCTGAGTGTGTCAACAATTTTAGATCATTGTTGACCATGTTTGAGTTCTTTTTACTTCTAAAACTGAGGTCATTGAAGGGGTCAGCAAGATACGATAATTGTCGACCATCTCGGTCCTGATTTCACTTTGAGCTTTTATAGTCTTTAAATTGTCAACCGTCTTCCAAAGGTGTTGACAAGTTCATCTTGATTTCTTCAGTTTGTCCTTATAAGATAGACTTTGCTTAAGTTTCAGCAAAGATGAGTTAGTGTCAGCCATCTTATATCATACTTCAAGTTTTCTGGCCACGATAAGAGATCTCATATTAGGACGACTTTTAAAGTTCGAAGATTTGCTAGGGGAAACAAAAAAAATGAGGATCAAGGGTCTACTTTGAAATAAACAAACTTGTCATGATACTACAGAATATTTATCAATTTCTTCTTTGAACCTTCGACCATGTGTCATTAATATATTAAAGGTACTGACAATACCCTTATTGATTGCAAGCTATTATCTCTTCATAAGAGCTATAGAGTGTCAGCAAGGTAACTTTATTGTTGACAATGTGACCACACAAAAATTTCAATTGTTTTTGAGATGAAATACTTCATCTTGTTTCAATAAAGCTACAAACTCAAGATAAGGCATTAAACACTAATAACATGGTTTTGTGATCATCCAAATACACAGAGATCAACCATTAGGTCAACAATACCAATTCTTATGTAAAAGCTTAGATCCCTAAAAAAAAGTACAAAAACTGACTAATAGACTAAAAAATAAAATAGAGATGCTGTCGGCCATGCTCACGGTTGGGAGATGGTGCGCATGGTTATTAGACGGTTCTTTGGGCGGTGAAATCAAGTCGCTAGAAGTTCGAATGGTTGTGCAAAGGCTCTATTCTGGGCTCTGTGATTGCATACACTCTGATAACCTTATGCACGGTCATTTGACCCTTTTGCCCTCCGAAACTCCATTTTGATCCTTTTAATCCCGAAACCTATAAATCAACCATAAAATGGTATTAGGATCATAAAACAACAAAAAAATGAAAGAATACTACTAGGCCAAAGCTAACAACTAGCTATTTAGATGCTAATGATTACACTTTTGGAGCGCAATCAATGGGTTATCTCTCAGGCATGCCTTTCCATCTTTTCCCACTATTATCCCGTTATCCCCGTGACAAGAAAAAACCTTCACCAGTGACAAATAAACCTTCAGAAGTTGAATAATTTGAATTTGGGGCCCCCTAGATCCGGAAAGGAAATGGCGGGGGATTCACGGGAAATAATTTAAGAAATGGGATGTGTAGCATAGGTGTAGAAACTATGCCAAATAATATCAAAGGTCTAAATAGTTCAGAAGATTTGAGCTCTAGAGTGCCAAGTGCTTGCAATGATTTTCACCAGTATCCTCAATAGCTAAATTAGTGTTGATTTATAGGAAAAGCCCTTGAGGAGCTTCTAGATTTTCTTATATGCTCCCTTTGATGTACTTCTGATTCTTTGTTACTGGGATTTTACTCACCAATGGAATTTTTTTCCTTTTTCTAACCTTCATTCTTGGATCTTGAGTCCCCAGTATTTATGGCTGTAATGTGCTCAATTAGACTTGGAATCCTTCACCTTAAACAGGTAAGTGTTGTTTTCTTATTATTTTCATTATTTGAATTGAAAATGAAATAGTTTTGACAAAATAAACCATTGATTAGTCTCTCTTGGTGGCTTCCATGGATTTGTTTTATTTACTTTGCTACTCTGTTTTTCTTCTTGGTGGTTGATATGCAAGATTAGAGATGAAAATGGGATTTGATCACACATCATATTATAGTTTCTGCAATATATTCTTTTCTCCCAAGACTGTCCACATTGAAACTTGCTCACAAGTAACCTAGAGAAATAAAATATAATTACTTTGTTGTTGTATATTAGTGTAATATCCATACTCTTAATATAGCCAAGTTGCTTTATTGAAGTTTCTTGAATCTCTTTAGAAATTTCACAAACTCGTCCTAACATTGGTTATAGGGGTTGCATTTGACATAGGAAATTAGATACAATAAATAGTTTTGACATATAACTCTTTATGGCACTAATGTCTACCAACTTTTTGGAGGAGTTTACAGGCATTTGGTTAATCTCATGGGAGATTAGTTTATGTGTTCATAATGAACATATCATATGCATGTAAATATGTGGAGTATATTTAAATTTCTTGAGACTCAGCATTTCCAAAGGAAGGAGCTTCCTGTTTGGCATAATTGAGTCGAGACAGAATTCAAACAGGGTCATCTCCTTCTTTTTAGATGCAAGGCAATTTGGGGAGAAGGGAAGGGGCTGGTGGCGATTGAACCCGCACCAAATAAGCGGAGTCTGTAAGCCTCAGCCACCAAGGCAGACCCGTTGCTCAAAGTCATCTCCTTCAGGTGCTTTAAAACTTGTTTTTGCTTATTCTTGTATTGTTTACCAAAAAAGAGTTTATAGGTTAATTATCTTGGAAGAAATCCTAATTTTGATTCTGAAATACGTGGATTTACTTTAACCTTAGTAAGGGTGCGAATGGCCAATTTTAACTAAAAAATATTAACCTAGTAGTTATGCATATATCATAACTCTCATGCCGGCATAATAAAATAAATCACAGACAGAGATAAGAAATTTTTACCGTGGAAACCCAATGTGGGAAAAAATCACGTGGACCAACTCCTTTTAGTCCGAGCGAGCCAAGCACTATTAATGAACAGTTTACGCAAGTTAAACTTACAACCAAACACTGAACTCTACGGATGTTGTTCGAATTACCACAAACTCTAGTTTAAGTTTACTTGCTCAACTCCACAATTTTCTATTCCCCAGTCGGTTGACTCTAGCACCGAATTACCACGATGCTTTCTCTTTTTAATACTGAATCACCACGATGGTTTTTGTTGCCTTCAGAATCCACCAAGACAATCTTCTGTTTAGTTCTTTAATGGTGGAAGGATCTGTATTTTTTCTGTAGAATGGTTAGAGAGTCGATATCCACCAATACTCCTCTATCTTATCTTTATAGCCCCCAAACCCTATCTCTTTGATAAGTATATCATCTATCTTTGGACTCTTTTATTTCCACTTAGTATGTCTAGATACATACATATATCGCAATCTTTCTAAAAAAATTATTTAAAAATGATTCACAGATTTTCCCACTTGGCAAATGCCATGTGAAAGTTGGCTCAAGCCAACTTGCTACATCTGCTTGGCTAATGCCATTGATCTTACTATACGTTTTGCTAACTTTTGCGAACTCTCTGGAATCTGCATGTGAGCATGGCAAGTGCCATTGATCATGTCATTGGTCTTGCCATTGTTTAACAATTCTCTGGAATCCATTGGAACCAACATGTCAAGTGTCATTCCAAAGTTGGCTAGTGTCATCTGTGCCGTTTCACTCAAAATCACTTTCTAAGCTCTGAAAACCTTATGAATGAGTCTTTCTTCATTATTAGACCTAATGTGACCTAACAACAAGTTTGAAACACAAATCACTATAAACAAAAAAAACCTTACAATCTCTCCCTTGGTAATTTTGTGACAAAACTAAGAAAATGATCCACCCCTTACTTATTAAGCACTCAAACTCATAATTAAAAGCCCAGCCCATTACATCTTACACTCATTGCTCAGAAGTAACCCTTTGAGGAGATTAATCAACCTCTTAAAAATGCACAACCTTCTGAAAAGCAAATATGATATACCATTAAAAATAGACCTTGATTGAGGCTCCCCCTCAATTCAATAACTACACACCTGCTCCCCCTCAAATCAACATTCAACGCAAGATGAACCAAAGACAAAGATACGCATTAACATATATTCATTAAAGTTCATACTTCCTCAAACAAGATAGACATCAAAAGATATTTTCAAACTTCTCCCCCTTTTTGACAAAAAATATGAAACACATATTCAGAAATAGTTTGAGGTCGAAACAGAATAATAACTATAAGAGTTACAAGCCTAACCTGTTTATGAAAGAGGTAATGAACTTAAGAAGAGCACAAAACTACATAAAAATACAAAAGAAAAAAAAAACAAAAAACAATGCTCCCATTAACAAAGTCAACCAAAAGAAAAAAAAAACATTTACCATGGAAATTATCAGAATTTCAAAGTGTTCATGCACAAAGCATAAGAATCATGCTCAAATATTGTAAGCTAAAACCAAGTATAGGAACTAATATAAAATTCAAAACAATTTATTCCAAAATGATGAAGTTCACGACAATTTCTAAGTGTCTATAATGTAGACTCAAAGAATATCGGCATTTGTTCAAATTCTAGTTCTGATCTATGTTGCTACATCACATTTGAAATGTGAAGATTTTCACAAACTAAAAGTCAAACCTATTGTTAGTCCAAACACAAAAGTTGTTATTCAAGAGCACTTGTTCACCCTCAGTAATATAAAACCATATGAAACTTCAAGGGTTTATTCTCCTTAATGAACTTTTTTGTGTTGCAGTCATATGGTGACTTTCACACTATTTGACTATAGTAGTCCTTACTACATACTGAATATTCTTTGAAAATACATATTTTTCAATGTCTGATAGTAGCTTTCACGCACAATCATAGGTAGCCATTTCTTCATGTAAGAGTTTCATGTAGAAATTTTCATTTGAAATGACAGTTCAACAATTTGGATGGCTTATCAATACCTGGTCAATCTAGAGTATAATCATCATCAAATCCAAGAAAGACACATAGAGATATTTGATCACATATGCGGATAAATTACATCAATATCATTAAGCGTGCTTAGGTAATACTAGGTTCATAGACATGAAAATCATCACTCAAACAAAGAGTAGAGAATTAGACCTAGAAATGCACACTAGTTCTTTTTAATAAAAAAAACTCTGCATAATTATCATTATATGATATATTTAACATGTATACCATGAAAACTTCAAATTTGCAAAGTCATAAAAATCTTTTGTATTATTTTTTTGTCAAAAAAAATAGAATATAAACACTAAAATACAAAAGAGATTATAGCACTAGGACTAAAAGATAAACAAGATATATAAGATATACATCCTAGCACATGACAAAAATTGACTTCATCAAACAAGGCTTTCCCCTACAAACTTCTTAAGGGATCTCAAAATGCACAAATTAGATTTTCTTGCCCAAATTTTCATGGTCTTTGGTTTATCAATGATCCCATGACGCTTGGGTTATGTCCTACATTTACCTTGGCACTATGATTCTTTTTTATGCCATATCTATTGGTAACCTACCTTGGCATTGACCGTTGTTTAAGTCTATTCAATTCAACATTCAAAACTCTAGACTTATTAACAAGGGCACAAATCTGATTGTCTACCCTTCTATTTGGTTTTTGAGGACGATCGTAACCATGTGTCCTAGAGACCTTCCATAATTTGTGGCAATATAGCCTGATATGACCTTTAACACCACAGTAATGACATGTAGGAACAAACCTAGTAGGTTTGGCCTTAACAATATGCTTCACAAGTGCATGTGTGGTGTAGGTTTTATGAGACACATATTTGGTCTTCAACCTAGCACAATAATAAGGCCTAATATGACCCTTGATAACATAATGGTGGCACGTGGGTACAAACTTAACAATATGGGCCTTAGGAGGTATAAGAGACTTACCTTAAGCCTTAACCAAGTTAGGCTTACTTGCAAATTTGGAAAATAAAGAAGCCTTTTATGCATATTCTATTCCAGTCATATCAAAGGAGCTTCTTTGAGCATTCCCGATTTCATCGACCTTCGTGAAACTTGCAGTCATCTTTTTTAGAGTATTATTAGATTTAGCAAGATTAGATTCAAGTGTAGATACATTCCTATCTAGATTCTTATTGGTCTCAATAGAAACATGCAATTTCTTTTCTAACATAGAGACATTTTCTAACAAAATGACCTCATCAAACTTTAATTTATTAATGAGGACAATAGATTCATCAATTTGTTGTTTTAGAGTGTCTCTTTCTTCATGCAAGCTTTTATTAGTCTCTTTTGCTTTAAGATACATTTTAAACAATTGATTATATTTCTGATTAATGTTCTCATCATCACTATGAAAGTCACTTTGATTTGACTTATGTGAATCACTCAAGTCATCAATATTATCATGGGAAGATCTACTTATGTGCTCATGTACATATGGTGTGCATGCTATAACGTTATGAGACTTTCTATATCCAATTTCAAGAGCATCCTAAGCTTCTTTAGTGGTTCTACACATAGATATACAGTCAAATTTCTCAATTATGACATCGTTAAAGATAAAATTGATAGCCTTACTATTCCACATAAAATTATTCAATTTACTGTCATTCCAATGTTCTTGAGGCTTTAGAATCATCTCAGAGTCAAAGTCATCCTAGGGGGACTTCAATCATATACAACAGATAGCCAAACATGTTTATCAATTGATTTTAAAAACGTTCTCATGCGAGGGTTCCAATACTCATAAATTGAGCCATCAAAAATTAAAATTTCAATTGATGCACTCTCTTTTATTAAATCCATGTATTCAAAATATTAGGATCACACTCGAAAAACTTTTAAAATTTTTTTAGTGAACCTGCTCTAATACCAATTGAAGAAACCCTAATTTTGATTCTGTAATACACGAATTTACTTTAACCTTAGTGAGGGTGAGAATAACCATTTTAATTAACAAATATTAACCTAACAGTTATACATATATCATAAATCTCATGCAGGCATAATAAAATCAATCACAGACAAAGATAAGAGATTTTTCCAGTGAAAATCCAATGGAAAAAAAAAAAAAAAAAAACCATGTAAACCAACTCCACGTGGAGCCAAGCAGTATCAATGAACAATTTACACAAGTTACACTTACAATCAAACACCGAACTCCACGGATGCAGTTCGAATCGCCACGAACTCTGGTTAAGTTAACTTGCTCGACTCCTCAATTTTCTATTCCCCAATCACTTAACTCTAACACTGAATCACGACGATACTTTCGGTCTATAACACTAAAACACCATGATACTTTTTGTTGCCTTTGAAATCCACTGAGATGATCTTCTATTCAGTTTTTTAATAGAAGAAGGATTGTATTTTCTCTATAGAATAGTTGGAGAGTCGATATCCACCAATACACCTCTCTCTTATCTTTATAGCCCCCAAACCCTATCTCTTTGATAGGTATATCAACTATCTTTGGACTATTTTATTTCCACTTATAGATACATATCTAAGTCATATAGGAAAGATCTAATCAAGAGTCATATATATCGCAATCTTTCTAAATGAATCATTTAAAAATGATCCGCATATTTTCCCAAATGGCAACTGCCATGTTTAAGTTGGCTCGAGCCAACCAGCTGTATCCTCTTGGCTAGTGCTATTGATCTTGCCATACGTCTTGCCAACTTTTGCGAACTCTCTGAAATCTACTTGTGAGCATGGCAAGTGCCATTGATCTTGCCATTGGTCTTGCTAACGTTTAACAACTCTCTAGAATCTATTGGAACTAACATGGCAAGTGCCATTATAAGTTGGCTAGTGTCATCTGTGTCGTTTTACCCAAAATCACTATTTGAGCTATGAAAACCTTATGTAATGAGTCTGTATTCTTTATCAGACCTAGTGTGACTTAACAATAAGTTTGAAACACAAATCACCATAAACAAAAAAAACCTTACAAGCTTGTTGGCTATTGGCTTCTGGCTTCTTTTTCATTTTTCATTAGCATATCACACTAATAATATTATAATGACTTTACCATAGACCACTTGATAGTTTTTTTTTTTAATTTCCACTATTCTTTTATTTATTTAAAAAAAAACTTAATGATCTGGTAGTGGACTTTTTGTATATTGACATGATTCTGAAGAACCTTATGGGATGGAGGTATATACCTTGAACTTGTAAAGCTATTCATTGGGGGTCATTTGAATATCATAAGCTTTATTAAACAAACTAGCTTTTTGTAAAGCTAATTGTCAATAAAGTGACACCCACTCCATATGGGAAAAAAGGCTAATGGTTAGATAGTACGAGATACTCGGTAGTCATTTCTATCAAATTTTGTTTTGTGACATGTTTTCCTTGAAAGTCTATCCATTTTTTCATAAATTCAGCTTGTTGATATAATAAAATACTACGTACTATAATTTTATAGGGATGACTACTAACAACTCAATGCTACTTAACCTTAAGACTATCTTTCATCTATATGGTCTCAAAATAAAAATTTCTTCTCTCTCTCTCTCTCTCTCTCAAACACACATATTTGCAAGCCAACAAAACTGATTTTAGTGATGGATGCATGTTGCAAGCTCTATAATGTGATTTCAATAGTTCTCCATTTTTTTTCAGTTGTTCTAATTTCATTTGTTTAGGATCACTATTGACGTAGAAAATTATTACACTCCAAAAGTGTAATCTCAATCTCCTAATTAGTTGATTGTTAATTCTAGTTTAGGTGTTAGACTAGTAGTTTATCCTTGAATTGTTTTAAACATGCCTTTTTGATTTAATTGCAAGGAATAGAGCTTAACTGTAGAAGAAATAGCCAAAAGTGCATAACCCAACGATCGCCACAGCAACCGAGCGATCGGCTGAGCGATCGCCTTTCCCACCAAGTGCTCGGACGTTGAAAAAATGCACCGATAGCTACATTCTATAGGTCATTTTCACCAATTGATTCAGGAGCACCAAACTTTAAAGAGCCATGTTTACCGATAGATTCAGGAGTGCTAACCAAGCACTCAACCGAGCGATTGGTGGCTTGACCGAGCACTCACCTTACGGAGCTCTACTTTTGTCCAGTGTATATAAGGCTATTTTAGGCATTTTTTTGAGGCTATCTCTTATTTTGTATTTAGATATTTTAGATATAGTTTATATTTGAGTGCATTGTAGAGAGAGAAGATGATTTTCTTAGCTTTTCTTACACTTTCTTTCATTTTTCTTATATCCAAACACTATAGTTTATTAATTTCATTGCAAGATCTTCATTTCTTAAGGCTTTCTATTAGGAAATCAAGTAGCTAAATCCCAATTTAGGTGTAATTATGAAGATTTGCCAAGGAACTTCAAGAATTCAATGGAGGTATATGAATTTCATAGAATTATCTTTAGATTTCTCTAATTCTACTTGATTGAGTCTTGGATCTACTAGACAGCTTAGGTTCATAACCCATTTGGTAACTTTTATGCAGAATTCTTTAATTGGCATAGGGATTGTACAAATCTAAGATTTGAACCTATAATTCTATCAATAGCTTATACTTCTAATCTTAATTGGGCATGAATCAATGGTTTTATGATCGAAATCCTCCGAATCAAGGATCCATGGAGTGATCCTTAACTTGAGTTAACAAACCTCCATTGGAATTGTTGTCGAACTTGGTGAATTGAATTAATTGCATCCAAATCCACTTTAATTGCCTTAGAATCTCAATTGCTTTGCTTAGTTGATAGTTTAGTTGTTAATCGCCTTTAATTTCATTACATAAGTAGTATAGAATCATCGTTCTTAAGACTAAAAGATTTTTGGTTTACATTTGTTACCCATAGTTTCAATTTTATTTGATTTGCAATCCAATTTGAGTGAGTCCATTATGAGTTGAGAGTTCATTTCTACATTGGAATCAATCCCATGAGAAAAATGATAACGGGAAATTAACAAGTAAACTACATTGCGAAACCGCATACTTGTGGGATCGAACAGAAAACCCATTTTTTTGTCCTAATGATTCCTATTGTATGTATTTATTTAGATACCACACATACTTATCTATCTATATATCTGAACAATTACCACTTTTATCGCTCTATGAACATTGGAATGAATCAAGGACATGAACATGGTTCTAATGATTCCTATTGTACGTATATTTATAGACACCACACATACTTATCTATCTATATATCTGATCAATTACCACTTTTATTGCTCTATGAACATTGGAATGAATCAAAGACATGAAAATGGTTAACTCATGTAACGGATGCCTTTGATCCTTTGATTTTAATATTGTTGACTCAGGGATGGCAGTCCAACCTGGTTGCCACCTATCAGGGCCAACCCTGATGGTATAGCTTTAGGGTATAGCTAAGTAGGGTTGTTTACCTAACAAGAGCATATTTTTCACTTTAGCTACCACATGGATGGTTTTGAACTTAATTCAGCATTCTATGTAAAGTCTAAAATCACAGTTGGCAATAGCACTGTCTACTCTGTATTTATTTTTTATCATTTTACCGTGTAGAAAAATACAGGACATAAAATACTATTACTGACAGTGTTTTCTCTAAAAATGCTATTAACAATAGCTCTTTCCATGGGTCGTTGAACTAAGTTGAAAATCACTCTTGTGGTAGCATTAACTTGAAAAAATATCCATATCAAGTAAACACGCCACTAAGTAGCTTTGGCACAGGTTAGCAATACATTATCAATAATTTGAAAAATTATTATTTATTGCTCCAAAAGTACCATGGTAGCCTTGCTCCGCCTTTGGCATGCACTAGTCCCTTTATTAGGTGAAATTGAATAATCTACCCAGCTGATGGGGGTGATGTGAGAGGAGTAAGGCTAAACACGAAATAATTTGTCCTATACATGATTAGGGTTACGGGATAATCAAGAACCCGCCCCACCAGCTCTCCCCTATTACAAAACTATTTACAAAATTGATGAATTATCTTGTGGGTATGAATACCATGTCATTTTGATGATTTGGTGTGACGTGTCGATAATCAAGTGCCATGTGTTCTATATTGCACTTTGTTTCCGGACCATTATTAATGCGAAGATAATGAAATTAATAACTTTACTAGACTCATGTTTAAGTTTCTTAACCCAGTTATTGAGTCCAATCAGTCCAATAATAATAGTTGTAATCATTTGAAAGTTGAAATTTATAATTTTAAAATTTAAATTTACAGGTAAATTTTTTTACATAATTTGATATTTGTCATGATGAGGAATGCTAGTAGCCGGCGCTTTTACCGGCCCTTTTACGCTCTTCTCTCCACAAATCGACATGTGTACATATGAATCGTGGTGAAACCGACGATTAGCTAATGCCGGTTAATTTAATAAAATAATATCAAGCAAAAACTTTTTCTTTGGTTTGAGTAGCCATCGATGGTTCACTAAAAAAGATGGCAGCACTAGTAAGTGAGAGAGATTTACAGTGATTGGCCGTTGGCATACCACCATCACCTTACCTGTACCACCCTCAACAGCTACAGTAGGTCTCTCTCTCTCTCTCTCTCTCTAAAACCAACAATTCCCCTATTTCTCTAGACTACCCCAAACCTGCCACTGCAACCACCTCCACTAGCACTTTGGTGTGAAACCACTCTCATCGTTGGAAAATAGTTTAGTAGTTAGGTAATATTGAGTATTCAGTAGTAATCTCTATTAAATGGTAACATATGATAAGTGAATACATCAGTAACTTAAGTTAGTGAAGTGGTGGAGAGACTTTTAAGGAAACATCTTATTAGATTTTGCCATGTGGTGTTTTTCTTTGAAAGTCTCTCTACTACTCCACTAAAAAATTTCCTAATTCAAACTTTCTATATTTTAATTAAAATATCAAGTACAAAGCCCATTCAAAATTTCCAACTTCTAGATTTGAAAAAAGAAAAAAAAGAGCATGAAATCAAAAATAAAATAAGATAATCCAAAACGGACAAACGAATGCAAAGGTTCAAAAATTTTAAGTTTAAAAATCAATAGAGAGTTAAATTGCATTGTTTAATAGCTATAGGGGCTTTTTGGGGGTAATTTTTTATAATGTCGGTTTTTGTGATAAATGGCGGAATTTTATACATGGATGTTTTATATTTCTGTAATTTCAAACTTCTTCAAGTTATTTTATGGGAAGGAAAGAGAAGGAAAATAATTATTTTTATTCCTTCTCCTGTTTGATTTATCTATGAGAGAAAGCAAAGGAAAAGGGAAGACAAAGCAAGAAAAAGGAAAGGAAAATAAGCAAATACTATTTCTGTTTCTTTATCTTTCTTTTCTCTTTTCTTTGAATTTCAAATAAGAGAGAGGGTTTTCAAACCACTTTAGGTTAGTTTCTTTGCAAAACCAGGTAGGGAAAGGAAACACATTTCTCTATAATTTCTCTTTCCTTTTTATTTTTTTTCTTTTTCATGAGTTCCAAACTGACTGTAAGGGTATCATATTAGGATCGCGCTAGGCATGATCATGGGAGGAAATAAATGTAAAATCTTATTGGTTTATTTATGAGTTTAATTTTGATACACTGTCAGTGTAAATATTTTTTACGCAATAGGAGTACCAAATTACAACACTTTACTACTTTCCTTGTTTTACTTAATCATTTTTTATTTAAATTAAATAATATTTTTATTGAAAACCATATCGGATGAGGTAAGAAGTAGATTCTTTTTCTTTCAAAATTCTTCCGTTTTATTCCCCACGCAAATTTTCACGACTTCTACTCATGTTTCCCTCTCTCTCTCTCTCTCTCTCTCTCTCTCTCTCTCTCTCTCTCTCTCTCTCTCTAAGGTAACAAACTCTCTATTCTAGCAGGATCAAGCATTACTGATAAAAAAAAATTTGGAGAAAAATATATTAGCTTGAAAATAAAAATTTGTAAACAAATGAATAGGTATATAGTCGTCTCTAGGTGTTCATATAAAATAATAAAATAATTAATACTTATAGCTCAAAAACTTGCATTTGTGAGTGTCAAAGCTCAAACTTATTCAAATGTGCTTGATTCTTTGGTCGCCAAGACTATTTCGAACATGAAAAATGTCAGTTTTTTTTACTATAATTGGAACCAGTCACTCTAGAGAGTTTAGCTGCTTGTATTTATAATTTAAGGCGGTTGAGCACAAAGTATAATTTGATTCAGTCCTTTATAATTAACTTGACATTTGTACAGGCAATTTTCCGAGCAACTTGCATAAAGAAAAAGAGCAAAGCAAAAATTACTGGAATCCTACAATAAAACAAATTTCATGAGCACCGCATAGGGGATACAATGTATGGAAAAAGAACAAATAATAATTTCTTGAATAGACATTCTGCTAATATAATCGAACAAAACAAAGTTGCAACTTTTGTTATATCAATAGAGAACCAGACAGTGAGAAACGAGTGAGGCACATAAAAGAGAGAGAGAGAAGAACCTGCTGAGGCCATGAGCCATGCTTGGAAACTGTTTATTATTATTATTTTTTGTTACTAGCTAATAGAAAGAGCCATGCATGGAAAGAAAGAGTTAGAGCTCTTTTACAATCAAGGAACAGTTAAGTGCTCTCATTATTTAATTGTATTAGTTGTTTTTACTACACATTCAATGAAGCTCTTGAATGGATAGATTTAGATTTAATTGCGCTAGATACCCTTTGCTTTGCATGACCAATTCCTTTGAAGAGCGAGCATTTCGTGCGCCGAGCATTCTCAAAGGCGCATGACGAAGACGAATCTCTTTGCAATGTCTCTAACCTCATAAGAGCAGGAAATCGTGCTTAGCTTGCGCAAACACTTTGTGGAAGACTTGACTCAGAGCACTACCCCATAATGATCTCACAGGAATCAGTATTGTGACGGAGGCGGCTCTTGTCATCCTCAGTCACTAATTTCATATTAATTAAAATTCTTGTGGACTTTTGACGACAAAAGCTCAGAGGCTAAAATATAAAATAAAAAAAATATTCGTGATTGTACAGCTTTTTTTCAATTTTTTTATTTTTTATTTTTTTGACTTTCAAGTAAAAAAGTTTAAGCTTATTTGCTTTTTTACTTATCTAAATCTACAAAAATAAAAAAATAAAAAATAGATAGAAGCAACCATAAAAAAAAATAAAAATAGATACTCTCATATGATTTTCATGTCATTATTATGATGAGAAGGTCCTGTCTAATCACTACTTATATGATAGTTTGCAAAAAACAAATCTTCGATAAAAGTATAAATACAGGGGCATTTTTGTTATTTTATTAAATTTATCATTGTTTCATTCACTTTGCAAATAAGTCTAAATCATAAAAGAGTTACGTGTTCATTTTTCAATCATAGAGGGGTCATCTAATTTTTGTTCAAATCACAAGAGATAAAGTGTAATTATCTCATCGCTAAAATATTTATTGATTGATATAGATTGGAAGTTCAAGAGGTCACTATATTACAGTTTAAAAAAGTTTAGTAATATTGAGTTGTAATGTAGAATGTGGTATTGTAATTACCCAAAAAAGAAAAACAATGGTTTTGTTGTGGCTCCAAAATTTTTTATTGATGGGATCATTCAAAAACTCAAACGCTAATAATAAAATACAAAATAATTTTTTTAAAATGTACTAACATGCATATTAAATGTACTTTTACAATTGTGCTTGACGAGGTTTCATAGTTTGAAATCATATTAACCTTATTGTGCACTAGTGCAATTGTATCTCTCATCCAACAATTTTTCCAAATTCAGCCATATCATAAATTGCACCTGTGCAAATGTGTCACTATCTAATAAATTTTACATATTGGAAGGTATCACTAATGTATGTCTTTACAAATGTATCACTAATTCAACAAATAGGGTACACATATCCTCCTTCTCTTCCTTGCTTATTCTCTCTTTTGGGAGTGTGTAGTAAAAAAGATTAGTTTAGTAATCGAAGATCATCTTCACTAATTCAACTTTTGCTGTCGGATTTTACGCGCAAGTATACGGGGTGATGTAGTTATACTTGGGGAAATCCATGACCATCTTCACAAAGAGGCTTTCGGCTAGGGCTTCGATGATCACTTTAAGACTAACTAGTCCTTTTGAACAACTCACAACAAATCTAAGGGGAAAAATATAAAACCTAGGTTGTTTAGTTTGGAAGAGATTGTCTAAAGATAGAATGTTAATTTAAAAAGGAAGTCTTGGTAATAGATGATCCAACTACCTAAGCAATTTGAGAATTGCTTAAAGTATCTCTTATCCCAATTCAATCGTGGCCTTGAATCGGAAGATTTTGACAATAAATCCAAAATTGAATGTACAACAATTCAACTAGATTATAAGAAGGCAAGTTCAAGATGTTTATATCATCAATCAAAGCAGTTCCTGCACCAAAATTCAATTTGTGGATAGTAATTCGATGATATGATCATAAACACTTCATTTCAAGAGAATTTAAATTGAATTAATATAAATTCATGTTATCACAAGATAGAACATTAAAAACAATTGTATACTGCAATGGAATTAGCAATTAACCAAGCAATCTTCACATCCTTGCCAACAGATATGCTTAGCTAGCCATAGACATTGTTGAAGATACTTGACTTGTAGAAAACTTCCTTTAAATTGAGTTCAAAAGTACAAAACTACATATTTCTCCCTCTACAAGTACACTCCCTCTCTAAAATTTAGGCAAAAAGCTCTTCCAATTGAAGTGATCTGGCAATTACAATGCTTGTCGTCTGGACAACACGGAGGATTTTCTGGACGGTAAGGTGAATGATCAGATGTGCAAGGCTCGGATCATTCGGACGAGGCTGATTTTTGATCGGATGGCTACAACACTGATTTGGACTCTTCTCCGATCGTCCAGATGGGTTGATTTTTGTCCGACTGAATCGTTCCTTAAAACGGTGTATGTTAAGCTCCCGCAAAAGAATGGGTATCGCGATTGAAGTATAAATCTAGTAAGTACCGGAATTAATTTCCTTAAGGATCAAGCCAAATATAGGCTACTATCATGTAGAGAACACTAAGCTAACTTGAGTTAAACAACAACTAAGTAAATTGAATCTAAGCAAAAGACAAAAATATCTTTTGAGTTTGAGAGATATCAACTAACTATCACTATTTAAAAGCAATGAAAAGCAATTAATAACTAATGTAAGCAATTAAAATAAGATAAAACTATATTTAAATGCAATTAAAAGAGCTTAGATGCAATTGATCAAATCAAACGATTCACAAAAAGAATTTTCATGGAGGAGTTTATAACTCAAATCAAGAATTACTGCATGAATCCTTGATTAGGAAGATTTAGACCATAAAACCTTAAATTCGTACTTAATTGAAAGTAGAATTGTAATCAATTCAATGGTTCTTAGATTCAAACCTTAGATTTTTGTAATCCCTATACCAATTATGGAATTGTGCATAGGAATTACCAAATTAGATTATGAACCTAAGATTTTTGATGAATCTACAACTCAATTAAGTTGAATTAGAAAAAACAGAAATCTAGATACCCCTATTAAATTTCTTGAATTCTTTGATTGATCTTCACAATTACACCCAAATAGGAGATTAGTTACTTGATTCCATAGCAAAAAATATAGAAAAATGTAGATCAATATTAAACTGAACTAAAATGATTGTTTGGATATAAAGAAAATGAAGGAAAGTGCAATAAAGTAAGGGAAAAACAAATTTCTCCCTAAACTACTCCTAAGTACAAATAAATCTAAGAAAAACTTAGTAAAAAATGTGAGATCCCCCAATTTTGGGCTCAAAAAGGCCTTAAACATGCTAAAAAATAATAGAACTGCTACCGACCATGCGCACGGTACTGTTCATAGTACGCACGATCTTCCTATCGTTAGTTTTACATCAAAATATGCTCTCTGAATATTCAAAACTGCAAGATCGTACACACGGCACAGTTCGCCGCGTGCACGGTCACTATTCATTGTAGGAAATACTATTCATCCGCGTGCACGTTACTATTCACAGTGAAAAGCACTATTCATCCGTAAGCCTAGGTACTATTCACAATACTATTCAACTTTGTCTGAATTGCTCCAAATTAAGCTCAATACTTGTCCAAAACAAAACAAAGTAAATTAATACTAATTTCAAAATACAAAGGCATACAAAATCCTAAATTAAGGCTAACAAATAACAAGTTAAGGTGTTATAATTGTACTTTTGAAGCATGATCACCAAACAACTACAACTCTAATTTGTACTCTTCTCTGATCATCCAAACGCAACTATAATCCTTCCAAACAGTGATGACTTTTGATTAATTTCTTGTCTCTGATCGTCCAAACGGGGTTGAAACCCATTCGGACAACAACTTCATTTTTGCCTTCCTTTCTCCTTTTGGGCTCTTTTTTTTACCCTAAATCCTAAAATAAGTACAAAACCTTTATTAAAAACAAAAATATATTACTTAAAGCTATTTACACTATTCTATGTCTAACAAAACATCATATTAAGGATTTAGATTACACTTTTATGGTGTAATTATTTATGAAGTGACTAACTAAAATATAGTTGGAGGATGTATATATAAAGTAGCTAGCTAAAATGATGACTATAAATTTTAAGTATATCTTGACTATATATTTTATAAAGCATTGTTAGAGATGATCTTAAGTGGGTTCAGTGAGTGCCTAGAGTGAAAATTGTTACAACTCTCAACTAGGGACTCTAGTTCATGTTAGGGATTCGTGTTAGGGATCCACTTAATTGCAGAGATCCATTACATTGTGAGTACAGAGCAAAAGTGACAAGGTGTGCTTAACATTGATTAGTGTTTCTATAAAACCTTTACTCGACAAGCTCTGTATATAGCAACAACTTATATCAACATTTTCTATATTGGAGCTAGGGTCTCTTCCATGGGTGGACCTAAGAATTTTGTTGAAGGGCTGGTGAATCACTCCTTAAGATGTTGTATGTTAAGCTCTTACAAGAAAACGGGTGTCGCGATTTAATTGTACTCTAAAAGTGCAATCTACATACCTTAATTAGCTAATTGTTAGCTTTATAATATGTTTAGTTATGTTATTTTTAATCCTAATTCGTCATTAATTAAGTTTTGTGTTTGTTTTAGGAATCCTAGCTTAGAAAGAACAAATTCGAGCTAAAACAGAATCAGCGTTTGAAGGGTGTTCGAACAGTCATCAAGGGAGTTCTAACGGTATGCAGTTACGTTCGAACGGTACATCGAATGCTTTCACGTTAGAATTAGGTTCGAAATGAGTTCGAAAAATATAGAGAGCAAATTTTCCATCCGAAGTGCATTCGACACACCGTTCGAATGGTAGTCCGGTGCGTTCGAACGGTGGCATGGGTGTTTGAACGGTTGTGCGAATATGCAAAGTTTTGGAAGTCTATAAAAGCTAGGATTGTTGTTATTTTAGGGATCGCATTTTTAACTTTGTTTTAGGAGTAGCAGTAGCAGTAGCAGTAGGTACATAAATTATTCTGGTTTATAGCGAAGTTTTCATAGTTGTTCACGATTCTTGTAATCAGATTTTCAATTTGCAATCAATATATTCAGTTTATTTTTATGCAATTTTTGTTTATACTATGAAGATGAGTAGTTAAACCTTTTCATCTCGAAATCATAAGCAAAGATCAATTGAATATTTTGGATGACTGAAGGAGGTATGTTATTGGTTTTAAAGTTAAATCTTCCAGTTTTTCTCTCTTCATCTTTGATTTGCTCTCAAATGTGTAATTGACTTGAGCTTCCCACAAGGTTTACAGGTGTCGATCGAAATAAAATCCGGTAAGCACCGGTATCATTCTCCCAAAGGATCACACCCAATATAGGCAACACATGTAGGCAAAACAACCAACCAATTAGGCTAAATTAGTGAATTACTTAATGAATTGAAACTAACTGAACATAGGACCGAAAATGCTTGTATGGTGAAAGGTTAAAGATTACTACACTAAACTAATTATACTTGAAATTGAAGGCAATTATACTAAATTTTAAAACAATTAATAGAAGTCTTGGACACAATTGATCAAATGTACCAATTCTCTACAAGTGTCCCAATGGAAGGATTTATAACTCAAATTAAGGGTTCACTCCGCGGAACCTTAATTCGGAAGATTTAGACTATATAAGCTGCGATTCGTGCTCAATTGGTTGTAATTGATGATCAATTGCTAAGATTCTTAGATGCAAATCTTAATTTGTGCAATACCTATACCAATTGTGTAATTGTGTATAGAAATTACCAAAAATGATTATGCATCCAAGTTTTCTAAAGAATTACAACACAATTGATATGAATTTGAATGAGTTCATAAGATAAAGCATTGATGCATGTATACCTCCATTGAAGACCTTGAAGATCCTTGGTAAATTTTCACAATTGCATCCAAGGGGGAGTCTAGCTACTTGATTCCATAAAATGAAGCATGAAGAATTTATAATTGCTCATTAATTGATGAAGAAAATAGTGTTTGGTTACAAACAACAGCTAAAAAAATACAAGAAAATATGAAACAAACCCACTTTCTCTCTCTACAGTACGTCCTAACAGAAAATCTATCCTAAAGATGAAGTTAGTTCCAAAATTCACATCATTTCTTGAAGATATAACTTCCAAACTTGCACAGGCATTTGCGGTACCGTACGTACAGTACTGTTCACCGTACGTACGGTGGACATACCATACGTACGGTAAGGCTTACACTAAATGACACTCTCTGAAGTTTGAGCTTTTTCCGCAGGCGTATGTACGGTGAGAACTACCATACGTACAGTTGGGCCACTGTACGTACGATGTCTCCTACCGTACGTACTGTCAATTTGCACTGTAGCCATTTTTGCTTCAATTTATCCCTTTTTCCACTTGAAACCTGCAAATTACCCACAAACAATTATTAAAATAATTATTATATTAAAATAAAGTATATATACACCCTAATTGGACTAACAATAGCCATTTAGCAACTTTAGATTACACTTTTTGGAGTGTAATTACCACCCCCTACCTAGCTTTCACTAGTCCCTAGCAAAAACGCGAAAAGTAAAACAAAAATATATACAACGAAGATAATCTCCACTTTTGGGGGAGTCCTAGATGCATTTAGTATATGCATCAAGCCTTTAAACCCCTAGGCCACCCTTAATGGACGAGTGGTGTCTCGTGAGGGCTTGCAGTGATGACACCCACAAACATCGGCTTATAATCAACAATCCTAGATAGAGAACAATATAAGAGAAATGCATGGGAATAAGTCACAATACTTGAAACAAAGCATCTTTTCTTCCAATACAAAAGAGATAAGTCTATGAAAACAAGATGACAAGATTCATGAGTGTGTGTGTGATAGAATAATGCATAGTAGTTTACACTGTCTTACTTTACACCACCATCCTTAAAGCCTCAATCCAAACACTTCCCGGGTATACACTCAACGAATAATCGAACACACGGTAGAGCTCACTTGGTTGCTCTTAATTTAAGAATAAATGTACAAGTCATGCAAAAGAGCAATCCCAACTAAAAAAGACAATTTAATGTGAGTGTATCGACTTGGCATGACTTCATGAAAGAATGGTTTATGGCATAGATATCAATTAAGCATGTTGTGCAATTAACGTCTTACATTCCATCAATGCCTCTATTAAGAATCATGCTTCGGATCATTAAGGACTTTGTAAGGGAAGGTCAAAGGGTATCAAGGTATGATAAAAAGGAAAGGAAGGGTGCGAAATTTTCATGCATGTGTGCTTCAAGAACATGTAGTGCTCTTTAAAGGCCATCATCCCCTTCCAACTTTTGAATCTTCCAACATCATTCTCACCTCTTGTAAAGTGTTAACTCCCTTCATCTATCAATCATTCTTATTCCCCGTTTTTTTTTCTTTTAGAAGAAAGTTTCAAAGAATGGGGATGCCTTTCACGTGCCACTAATGATTCATGCTTCTTCTCTCTCTCTTTTGTTTTTTTTTGATATATATATATATATTCCTTTTTCCATGAGATTTAGAATTGTATCACAAAGGGGTGCGAAAATATGGTGTCAAAGAGGAGAAAAAGTACAATAAGACTCGATGGCTCAAAATAACCAAAGAAGGCCTCAAATCATTTCCAAAGTAAATGTTGTGTATATAGATCTTAATAGAATGTAAGTGCCAACCAATGCAAAATAACATCCAACCAATAAGCCAAAGACAAGGGTAATGAAGTCATTTTTAAATACAAGAGCCCAATAAAAATGTACTCGAGTAAGTATAACAATTCTCTCCAATAATGTAATTGGCTCTATTCTCACCGGATAATGATCTCCACTAAATTAGGCTGTAAATGTAAAGATTGGCAATGCACACTACTTAATATAAGCATGTGCTCCTAAAAACAATCATCTCATTATACTGTAATCAAAACCACATCTCATTCATATCAAAATCAAAGAATAATAGTGTTCCTTGTATTATGATCATGCCCCCATACTAACCCTTAATCATTCATGAATCTAGAATTGCATCTCAAAAGACACGTTATGCTTCCTCATTCGAAGTATCAACACATTCACTATGAATAATAAAGGTCAATCAATAGATCATTAATGAATGCTAGCAATGGAAGGTGCATAATGAGAGAAACCATACAATACCGTTAACCTCTTACCATCATGCGATAGATAAAGAAAAAGTATCCACTAAATCATATCTGAAAAAGAACCTGTATATACAAGAGATCGATATCCACTGAAAGAAATATATCATGTAAGCTCAAAACAGGTATGTACTCATATAAAACTGAAATAGACTACATCAAAATGCTACAGAGTTTTAGATACATCAATGAACAAAATGTATACATGGGATGTACATGAGATGCTATACATATGATCCTATCTAAACTCTGCCATGCCTAAGTCCAAACTCATCATCATCCTGGAAATCATGCTCCCCTAGAGATGTAAGGTCTGTAGCACTAACAGCTAAATCAGGGAAATCAGGCTCCTCATCCTTCCGAAGTCTTGCCAAGATATCAGTCAGCATCTAACTCTGTCGTGCCTGCTCCTGTTGAACCTCCTCCTTAATCTAAACTGAGAAGCCTGAAGCTTTGCAATCTAAGTCTCCAAAACTATCTGTATGGCAGTGATCTGTGTTGTGTGGGCAATCTCAAGAGTTGCACACCTATGACCAAGCTCCGCATGGGCTGCCTGAAGTCCCGCAACTGACTGCTACATCATCTAGATGGTTGCAGTCTGTCTCTCAATGTGAGCACTCTACTGGTCTATAATCTGGGCGAATGCTTGGAACATAGGACTTGCCTGGGCTGGCTGTGGCTCACTCCCAGCCTGCGGCTACTGCTGCTGATCTACCGGGGCCTCCTTACCCTCTGTGGTGACCTGCTGCTGCTACTGGGCTCATTGCTGTGCCTGAACAAGTGCCTCGACTCGTCTCTGGATGCCCGCTAACTAACCTGCCACCCTGTTCTGAGTGGACAGGGTGATAGGTGCAAGTGCTAGAGCAAGAGAATCGTTAACTGGAACTGCCACTTCGGCACATGTAATCAGCTCAGTCATTATGCCCACGAATGGTAGTGCCCCTTGCGGCTTCGTGGAAGCCGCGGACTCGTAAAAGGTGCCAAACATATATCTGGGGAGGTCAATAATCCTACCCATCCCCAAGGCATAGAGTAACTAGCCTCTACGCCTACCCACCTCTCCTCATCGCCCTAGCGAGAAGATCGACCCGCAGGTGAAAACGAACATCGGTGCATATCTCGGAGTAAGGAGTTTCTTCTCAATCTGAGAAAAAATCCACTGGGTACCAAGCATGCAAATCTCAGCAACCATAACCTCGTGCTCCACCTTGCCCTATTGAGGCCAACTCAAAGCTGGGTCATAGACCTAGGGTAGACCGAAGAACTCTACAAAGGTAGCTGGGGTAATGGTAATGGTCTTACCCCTAACAGTGGAAACTATCCATTCATCTCCGACGACATCCAAAAGTGGTCGGATGTTGGCCATCAGCTCGGCAATCAAACCGGTCCTATGTCGACCATTATACTGTGCTAACCGCAACTAACCCCAACTTCGAACATCTCTCTCCAATGGTAGGGCTAGCCCGTAAAGTGCTCAAGAGTCATCGCTCTCTCCTGCACTGGGCCCCTCCTACTGAAAATCTGATCATATCGCTGTTGGGCCTTCCCATCAACAAACCAGGAGGCATCAAACGCCACGAGAAGCTTGCGAACCTTCTTAATCTGCGGAGCCATCTACACTAATGAGCTAACTAACTACTAAACTACGAAAGAAAACAACAAGAAAATGAAAGAGGAAAAGACTCGAGAAATACCTAGAAGTGGACAAAAGACGGGCACGATCAAGAAGGGCTACGGCTAAAATCCGGCAGGGCTCCGCTGCACTATCGAACACTCCCTCACACACCCTCACTGAGTCAGCTCTGAGTTGACTCAGTTCTAAAGATGAGTTAAGGTTAAAAAATGAAAGCTTTTATAGAAATTTGGGGGCACCATACGTACGGTGCTTAAGTGCGTACGTACGATGCCGAATAGCCAGTGTACGCGCGCTCGGGCAAACGGGACTGTATGTACGCAATAAGACACTGTACGTATGGTCATGAAGAAGATGAACCACCAGCCTACCATTAATAATGTGCCACATCAGCCTACGCAAGGTGGTATCACCGTACGTATGCTTCGACAAGCATACGTACGCTTAGAAGAAAAAATCACACCACTCGAAAAATGTTTGCACTACTTTGCACAAAAAACGAAAAGAAAGCCAAAAATTGGTCCCAAAACAGTAAAAATAGGGGAGAATGCCCTGCAATCTACCCTCACCCCCCACTTAGAACAATACATTGTCCTCAATGTGACACAAGAAACCATACAAGCAAGAACGAATGCAACACGAAAGCGATGAAGCAACCTACCATTTCAGTAAAGAAGGGAAATCGAACATTACAATGCCAAAGGTGGCCTAAATAACAAGGACATGAAAGCTAAGGACCCCTATAAAAGGGATCCGAGACACAAGAACCTACATTGCAACTACCACGCGGTGGGTTACATGAGCCTATTTCTTGGAAGTGGTAGAGTCGGAAGAAGCAGCGGCCTCCTTTTTGGCTGAGCCAAAAGAAGAAGGGGGGACTCACCAAGGAGGTGAGAAGCCACCAAGCAAGCAACTGTGATGGCATCATTCGAAGGAAGGTGGGATAAAGAGGTACAAGTATAAGCCTGCAAAAACACGGCGTAATCCAAGTCCTCCATTGCATCGGAATCCGGGGCTCGAGGGGCACTTTCGCTTGCCTTGGAAGGATCCATGGAAGCCATGGATAAGGCTGAGACAAAGAGGACTAATGTAACAATGGGGCTGAATAAGATAAGAAGTGAATGCAATGAATTGAGGTCCGGAATCCCCTCCTCTTATAAACCCAAGAGGTTACATGTAAAGGAATCAAAGGTAATGTAAGGAGGTACAATGCAGCTGGAATTCCCTACACTAAATCAAATCATGTGATTCTCCCCAATCAACAAATGTTAGGGCCCAATGAATTAACCTAGCTACTCCTAACCAAATCTAAAATGGAAAAGAAACTCACTATAAATACTCTCACTCAAAAACTAACCTAAAATACTCCAAACACCACCCTATTCCTAGCTAAAAGAAGGCAACCAAAATTAAGAAAAACCAAAGAATACTTAGGGAGCTAACCTAAACTACTCCTACTCCTAAAGGATAAGAACATAGATCATCATCAATTGAAAAATGGTGGATCAATGAGATCCACACACTTCACTTCGCCTTGGAAAGTCTCAAAGTAGAGCTTCAATCTTTGGCCATTCACCTAGAAAGCCACCCCATTAGTGAGGTTCTTCACTTTTATAGCTCCATGGGGGAAATTATCGATAACAAGGTAAGGACCCATCCATTTACTCAGTAATTTGCCAAGAAACAAATGAAGGCGCGAGTCATAAAGTAGAACCTTTTGACCAACCTTAAAGGATTTATGAAGAATGTGTTGGTCATGGAACTTCTTCATGCAGGCCTTAGCAATCTTAGCGTTTTCAAAGGCGTCATTACGGAGTTCATCAAGGTCATTCAATTGAAGTTTTCGGTAGGCCCCCACGGCCTCAAAGTCCCCATTACATTGCCGGATGGCCCAATAAACCTTATGCTCAATTTTCGCCGGGAGGTGGCAAGCCTTTCCATAAACAAGCCGATATGGTGATGCACCAAGCATGGTCTTGTAGCCCTTGCGGTAGGCCCACAATACATCGGTTAACCTAAGGGACCAATCCTTCCTATTGGGATTAATAGTTTTTTCAAGGATTCTTTTAATTTCCCTATTAGTTAACTCAACTTGCCCTTAGGTTTGAGGGTGGTAAGGTAGACCAACCTTATGAACCACACCATATTTCTTCAATAGAAATGCAAAGGGTCGATTACAAAAGTGGGAGCCACCATCACTAATGATAGCTCGGAGCATACCATATCTTGAGAAAATGTTCTCCTTCAAAAAACGGACCACCACTTGGTGGTCATTGTTCTGGGAGGCAATGGCCTCCACCCATTTCGACACATAGTCCACCGCTACTAAGATGTAAAGATAGCCGAAAGAATTAGTAAAGGGTCCCATGAAGTCGATTCCCCAACAATCAAAAATTTCCAAAATGGTAATGAGCTGAAGAAGCATCATGTGACGCTTAGTAAGAGTTCCTAACCTTTGGCACCTATCACATGCAAGACAAAATGCATGCACATCCCTAAACATAGTTGGCCAATAAAGGCCACATTGAAGAATCTTGGCGGTGGTCTTTTTGGAGGAAAAATGTCCTCCACAAGCTTGGGAGTGGCAAAACTCCATGACTTGTTGGAATTCGTGGTTGGGCACACAATGCCAAAAATTTGATCTGGACAATATTTGAAGAGGTGAGGATCATCCTATGAAAAATAATGCACATTTCAAAAAATTTGCGCCTATCAATGGATGACCAATGGGATGGAACCTCACCGGTCACAAGGTAATTCGCAATATCCACAAACCATGGTGGGAGAACTTTCTCCAAAGATTGCACATGCAAAATTTGCTCACTCGGGAAATGTTCATTAATAGGGGTGGAGTCGATGGCTCTTCCATCAAAGGGAAGCCGGGACAAGTGATCCACTACTACGTTTTCTACCCCTTTTTTATCTCGCATTTCTATGTGAAATTCTTGAAGCAATAAAATCCACCAAATGAGGCAGGGTTTTGCATCGGGTTTGGTGAGAAGATACTTAAGCGCCGCATGATCGGTGTAAATGATGACTAGAGACCCTATCACGTAAGAACGAAACTTATCCAATGCAAAAACCACCGCATGAAGTTCCTTTTCAGTTGTGGTATAATTGACTTAGGCATCATTGAGGGTTTTAGAAGCATAGTATATGACATGAGGCTTTTTGTCAATTCTTTGTCCCAAAATAGCCCCCAAAACGTAGTCACTCGCATCACACATAAACTCAAAAGGGTGTGACCAATCGAGTGCACACAAGATTGGGGCGGAAGTTAAGGACCCTTTTAAAATATCAAAGGCTTGTTGACACGATGGGGTCCACTCAAATGGCACGTCAAGGGACAAGAGTTGACACATTGGCCTAGCTATTATACTAAATCCCTCAATAAAGCGCCGGTAGAAACCGGCATACCTAAGGAATGATCGCACATCCTTGACACAAGTGGGAGGAGGTAGTTTTTGAATTAATTCAATCTTAGCCTTATCAACCTCTATCCCTTTGGAAGACACAATGTGACCTAACACAATTCCGCTAGTAACCATGAAATGACATTTTTTCCAATTAAGGACTAGGTTACTCTCCTCACATCACTCCAATACATTTCCTAAATTTTTAAGGCATCCCTCAAAGGTGTCTCCATAAACCGAGAAATCATTCATGAACACTTCTACAATGTGCTCCACCATGTCACTAAAGATACTCATCATACATCTTTGAAATGTAGCCGGTGCATTGTACAAGCCAAAGGCCAAGCGACGGTATGCATAAGTACCAAAAGGACATGTAAAGGTAGTCATGGATTGATCCTCTAATGCAATCTCAATCTAGTTGTACCCGGAATAGCCATCAAGAAAATAATAGAAAGCTTTTTCGGATACTCTCTCTAGCACTTGATCAAGAAATGGCAAAGGAAAATGAACCTTTCGAGTCACGGTATTGAAGCAGCGATAATCAATACACATACACCACCCGGTTTGGATACGGGTGGGCACCAACTCATTTTTCTCATTCTTGACTATCGTGACACCCGATTTCATTGGCACTACTCGGGTAGGACTTACCCACTTAGAATCAGATATGGGATAAATGATACCTGCATCAAGCAATTTCAACACCTCACCCTTTACCACTTCCTTCATGTTGGGATTTAATCTCTGTTGCATTTGACGCACGATTTTAGCCCCCTCTTCTAGGAAAATACGATGGATGCACAAAATAGGACTAATACTATGAAGATCGACAATGGTCCACCCTATAGCTTTCCTATGGTTTTTAGGCAAATCTATCAAGCTTCCCTCTTAGCTCAAAAATAGGGTGAAAGAAATGACAACAGAATAGGGATGTTGACCTTAACTTGCTTGAGTACTTCATAAATTTCAGCATTCAAGAGTTCATTCATTGATTTGGTCAACCTTTGAGGAAATGGTGCATGCTTCAAAATATCCTTCTTCTTATCCCTAGTGGTCCCACTCAAGGTCTTAAAAGGAGTAGCAATGGACTCTTTTTTCGTTTGATGATTATCACTCTCTCCTTCCTCTCTCAATTTTTCTTCTTCCTCACCCTCTTTTTTCTTCCCTCTCCCCTCTTAGTCAACACAGTTTAGAAGCTACATCCTTTGAAGGAATGGTTTTATCAATGACTTTATCGCTTCTAAGAGTGGTGATGGCTTGTACTTGTTCATGATTCGGTTGAGGGTCCATACCACCCTCAGTGATGTGTACTTGCCTAACCACCGGATTGGGTTGAGGTTGAGCCGGGAATCTCCCCTGGACATTTTGAGTCAAAGCTTGTGTCAATGTAGACAGTTGCTTTTGTACATCCTCGAGCATCCTAGTGTGTTGGTCCAACACTTAATCTTGCTTATCTACCCTTGCGTTAACCCCTCTCACATCATTAGTTATTTAATAGAAAGTATCTTCCATGGGTTTCTCATGAGAAGGTTGATACGTCTTGGGTTGATTTGGAAGTTGTGTCATGGGTTGGGGTTAGTAAACTTAAGGTTGAGGCGCTTGGAATGGAGGATAGGTGTAGAATAGTGTTGAGGGTTTTGATACCCTCCTTGGTAAGGTTGGGAGTTTAAACTCCCGTCATTCCTCCAGCCAAAATTCGGGTGATCCCGCCATCCCGACTTGGTCATGTAAAGCTTCTTTCACCCCCGGGATACTAGGACATGAAGATGTGTCATGGTCGGTAGTATCACACACTATGCAACTAGTCTCTTTCTTCACCTCACTCTCGACCGCTAACACCTTTTTCCCTTCTAGAGCTTCTAGTTTCTTAGTTAAAGTGGTAACTCTCGCGTTAACATCATCAACCTCTTTCAATTGGTATCGCCCTACCCCTTGTTGAATGGAGCGCCCTTCTGGATTTTGAGTCCCGGTAAGTGCTAATCGCTAGCCTTGTTTGCCAAAGTGTCAAAATATTCATAGGCTTCATGGGGTTATTTGTTAAGGAATGTTCCCGCACACATTAATTCAATCAAGTGTTTAAGTTGAGGGGTTAGGGACGAGTAAAAGGTGTTGATGATGTGCCAATCGGCAAAACCATGATGAGGACAAGTATTCAGGAGGTCCTTAAACCTTTCCCAACATTAAAAAAATTTTCTCCCATCATAGAAGAAAATTGGAAAATTTGCCTTCAGATGCTTTCAGTTCAGTTCTCGGGAAAGAACTTCTTTAAAAACTCTCCTTGGAGTACATTTCATGAATGAATAGACATAGGCCTCAACGAATTGAACTAAAGTTTGACCTTGTCTTTCAAGCAAAAAGGGAAGAGTTTTAACAAGAAAACCTCTCTCGGGTAAGAATTATCCATGATGAGTGAGCATGTATCCTCAAACTCCTTAATGAAATCATATGGTTGTTCAGAGTCCATTCCATGAAATTGGGAAAACATTTGTATGCTTCTCAGCCGAATGTTAAGTGAAGCATAATGTGGAAGGAATACTATGCAAGAAGTTGGTGCTTGACGTGAAGGGTTTAAGAAATCTTGTAAGGTTCTTTGATAGGGGGCCGCCATGTCGCCTTGGTTGCTCCCTCGTTCCATGTCATCGTCACCCCCTACATTAGGATCTACCCCCGGTGGAATAGGTTGAAGATTAGGATGAAGTTGTGGGTTGGGTGCATTCAGTGCGGCATTAAGATTTGGATGGAAGACGTTGGGTAAACCTTAGTCATTCATGTTTGCCATTGGAAGAAATCCTAGGTCCACAACTAATGGAAGTCTCGGTGTGAGTGATGATGAACTACTCGCACTCTCAAGCCTCACAAGTCGGTTATGAATGGCCCTAGTGAAATGTGGCATGTGATGATGAATGCAACAAATAATGGACCGTCCAGGTCATACAGCACGTCATACACAATCATGCATTGACAGACAACGTCTTTTTCTCTTGTTCTCCAACCAATCCTCCAATCTCCTTATGCAAAGCAATACCACTAATTTGCAAGTTAAGCACACTATCCTATCTCCACTAAATGCCTCCTCACAAGGAGTCCTAACACAATACATTGCAACTACGCCTGAGTCAAACAAAACAAACTAAACAAAGAGAAACCAAAAATGTAAGGACCTTAAGGGAGAAACAGATTACCAAGGCCCAAAGCCGTAGATGCTTCCATCGAGGGTGAGTGATCAACTCCCACCCATTTGCAATTTTGTTGTTCTGTTTAGTTTTCTTTTTCTCCTTTATTTGCTATTTTTGTGTTTTTATTGTATGCAATTTGCCAAGTGCTTCTCCAATCCGTAACTTTTTGATATTCACCTTATGCTTATGATCCCCGGCAACGGTGCCAAAACTTGATTCGCTCTCAAATGTGCAATTGACTTGAGCTTCCCGCAAGGTTTACAGGTGTCAATCGAAGTAAAATCCGATAAGCAATGGTATCGTTCTCCCAAAGGATCACACCCAATATAGGCAACACATGTAGGCAAAACAACTAACCAATTAGGCCAAATTAGTGAATTACCTAACAAATTGAAACTAACTAAAAAATAGGACTGAAAATGCTCGTATGGTGAGAGGTTGAAGATTACTACACTAAACTAATTATACTTGAAATTAAAGGCAATTTTACTAAATTTTAAAACAATTAATAGAAGTCTTGGATACAATTGATCAAATCTACCAATTCTCTACAAGTGTCCTAATGGAGGGTTTTATAACTCAAATTAAGGATTCACTCCACGGAATCTTAATTCGGAAGATTTAGACTATATAAGCGGGGATTCATGCTCAATTGGTTGTAATTGATGATCAATTGCTAAGATTCTTAAATGCAAATCTTAATTTGTGCAATACTTATACCAATTGTGTAATTGTGTATAGAAATTACCAAAAGTGATTATACATCCAAGTTTTCTAAGGAATTACAACACAATTGATATGAATTTGAATGAGTTCATAAGATAGAGCATTGATGCATGTATACCTCCATCGAAGATCCTTGGTAGATCTTCACAATTGCATCCAAGGGGGAGTTTAGCTACTTGATTCCATAGAAGGAGGCATGAAGAATTGATAATTGCTCATTAATTGATGAAGAAATAGTGTTTGGTTACAAAAAAAAGCTAAGAAAATACAAGAAAATATGTAAAAAAAAAAAAAACCCACGTGCTCTCTCTATAGTACGTCCTAACAGAAAATCTATCCTAAAGATGAAATTAGTTCCAAAATTCACGTCATTTCTTGAAGATATAGCTTCCAAACTTGCACAGGCGTTTGCGGTACCGTACGTACAGTACTGTTCACCGTACGTATGGTGGACATACCGTACGTACAGTAAGGCTTACGCTAAATGACACTCTCTGAAGTTTGAGCTTTTGCAGCAAGCGTACGCACGGTTGGGCCACAGTACGTACGATCAATTTGCACTTCGGCCATTTTTACTTTAATTTCTCCCTTTGTCCACTTAAAACTTGCAAATTACCCACAAACAAATATTAAAACAATTATTATATTAAAATGAAGTATATATACACCCTAATTGGACTAACAATAGCCATTTAGGGACTTTAGATTACACTTTTTGGAGTGTAATCAATCTTCTTCGTTCTAGAACTTTCAAAAACCTAGAGGTTTGATTATGTTCGGTAATATTTATGCGTGAATATCTATTCAGTATATGCACTGCTCGAATCGATGGTATTCATCCTTGATTCAAACAATCTGATTTATTTTAGGAGTTGAAGTTTTGAAGAATACTTGTTTTCATTGCTAAATCTTCCAAATCCGAGACTCACAATGTAGTCGAAGGATTTGAGTTATTGAATTATCTCCGGAATTCCAAAAGATGCAATTGATTGGAGCGGCTGATCATAGGACCTTTTTTCTTAATAGTTAAAACTATATAGTTTTCCAATTAATTACTCTTGAGTTTGCATTAGTTTAGACAAATACACCTTAAAACAATCAGAATTTTCTTTTACTTTTAGAAGCAAGTCGTTGGATTTTTTTGTAAGCAACTGAGAGAAGTGTTTTAGTGCTTGTGGTTATGTGTAACCTACTCCCTGTGGATCGATCTCGTACTTCCGAGTTATACTACTCTGTCGTCCTACACTTGGGATACCTCAAGCATACATTTGGAGGCTGAGTCACGATTGAAGTATAAATCCAAGAAGTAAAGGAGTCGATTTTTCTCAAAAATCGAGGCAAATATAGGCTATAGCATTCAACTCACACTAAACTATCATAAATTGAATTACAAAGTAAATGAAATTGAGCCAAAATTAGACAAAAAAATCTTTAGGTGTTTGAAAAGAGTTTGTTAAGCTACTAATGCAATGTAATTGAAAATAATTAACAACTAGGCAAATAATCAAATGAGATTTAAAGACAATCAAAAGGGACTTGATCCAATCTACCAAGTTCAACAAGCATTTCAAATGAAGATTTGTTAACTCAAATCAAAGATCACTTCATTGATCATTGGTTCAGAGGATTTAGAGTCATAGATTCAAACCTTATATTTGTGCAATTCCTATACCAATTAAAGAATTGTGCATAGGAGTTATCAAATTTGATAATGAATCTAAGTTTTCTTATAGATCCAAACTCAATTAAGAATAATTATAAAAATCATAAGATGATTCAATGAAATTCATTTACCTCTATTGAAATCCTTGAAAACCCTTGATATATCTTCAAAATTACATCCAAATGGGGACTTAACTACTTGATTCTATCATATAAAGCATGCAAAAATATAGATCTAACATTACTTCAATGAAATTCTAGTTTTTGGTTACAAAGAAAGTAAAGAAAAATGCAAGAAAGTAAAGGAAAATTAGGAAAAATCTATTCTCTCTCTAGAACTACCCCTAGTACAAAATATCTCAACTATGTAAGTATAAAAATGAGAGATAGCCTCTAAAAAAAAGCCTAAAACAACCTTCTATATGTTGGAAACAAATAAGAATCCATTAGGCAAGTGCTCACCCAAGTGACCAATCGCTCGGCCGAGCGCTCAACTAACGGTCTTGATTCACTCGGTGAAATTGGCTCTCTAAAGTTAGCGCTCGGTGAGTTGGGATCACTCGGTGATGCATTTTTTGGCCTTTTCTTCTACAATTAAGCTCCATTCCCTGCAATTAAATTAAAAACATGTTTAAGAGCAATTTAAGGCTAAAATGCTAATCTAATACTTATGATAAGGCTAACAATCCACTAAATAGGGAATCGAGATTACACTTTTAGAATTCAATCACACCCCACCCACCCACCCACCCCCCCCCCCCCCCAAAAAAAAAACTTAGCTTTTTGCTAGTCCTTAGCAAAATCGACAACAAAAGCAACTATGTACAAAAAGATAATCTCCATTTTCGTAGAAGTAACGGATGCATGTAGCCCATGCATCTGCATCTGTTGAGTCAAGGTTGATCCTTGTTGGCTCAAGGTTAATTCCCATATTGATTTTGATAATAACTAAACCTTGTGTTATGTTTCTAATGAATTTACTTAGTGTGCAGCTTACCAAAGTTCATAATTTAAACTTAAAGTTGAATCTTAAGTCTAATACATATCAAGGAGAATGCACAACAAGTTCAAGAAGCAAGCAATGAATTCAAAGAGCTATGCAATGAACTAAACTAAGAAATGATGCCTATCTCTAGTTCAAACATGTGTTCTACATTCGAAGAGATTGAAGGTGTTCAATTGAAGCTTCTTTCAAGTATGCATAGTTTCAATGAAGATTGATTTGCACCAGACCAAAGACTTCATCAGTTGAGGAAATGAAATGATCAGTTAAAGATGAAGAATGGGGATGCTGTAAATGCCTAAAGAAGATTTCATCAGAATACACAAAGATTAGTTAAAGAAGTGCAATGCTCAGTTGAAGAAGAATTGGTTGTTGAAAAGTTTGGAAAATACTCAAGAGATGATCACATCTGGTATGCTAAAGACCAATTCAAGACATGCGATTGAAGTTGCCAAGAAGATGGCTCACAATGAATATCTGATCTTTACATGGAATCCAAGTGAAGAATTCTTCTATAGTATAAAGAGTCAATGAAGATTAAATGGGTGAAAAGATTCCATCAAGTCTGCAAAAGTCTCATTGAAGTGATCTTTAAATAAGAATGAAGAATTGCTAACAAAAAAAGGAAATCAGAAATGAAGCATTGTGAAGCTCTACAGGAAGATTGGCATTCAAGAAGATGTTCTACAATGATTGAAGAAGCTTTGTAAATGAAGAAGTAAAGTTCAGCTTTAATCAAATAAAGCTTTGAGATTCAAGAAGAAGATCAACATCCAATGATTGATTCAATCCAAATTTAAATAGAAGTTAACTCTGATGAGTTAAGAAGATTTGATTGATCATCTTACCCCAAAGACATACTCCTTGAAGTTCTTATACCAGTGCTTTGATAAAGCTTGATCAATAGAAATCTGAAAGCTGAATTTTGGGCAATGAGGGCACTCATGGGAATGAGGAGCCGCCTCCTGATCACAGACGCTAAAAGGCCTGAAGACATATTGAACAATGAGGGGACTCATAGAAATAAGGTGTCGCCTCTTGCACACAGAAGCAAAAATGTCTGAAGACCAAATAGACAATGAGCGGACACATTGTAATGAAGTGTCGCCTCATGAAGACAGATGCCAAGGCTTGAAGATAAAATGATCAATGAGCGAACACATGAAGATGAAGTGCCGCCTCCTGGTAGCAGAAGCAAAAGGCTGGAAGTTTAAACGATCAATGAGTGGACACCTGAAGCAGAAGTGTCACCTCATGACAGCAGAAGCCAAATATGAAGAAGACAGATGAACAAAGAGTCACCTCATCAACCTGAAGAGGGGACTCATGAACTCAGTGAACTATATCTGGTAAATGCAGAAGTAGGAAGTGTCGACACCACAAAAATGGAGCTGACTCCCTCGACTGCAACGGCTATTTTTCTTAACGTTATAACGGATTGTACGCACATTAATGATACCCAACGACCTCCAACGGATGGAATGAATGCAAGGGTATATATACTAGCCTCCAACTGCATTTATACACAAGAATCCAGAGGAAGAAACAAGAAGAGAAGAAAATCTACTGAATCACTAATATTCCTGAAACATTCTTCCTGTTTTATTCTTGTGAGCTTTGATTGTAAATCTACTTTAGTTAAAGAGTTTGTTTGTGAGTTGTATACTCCTATACACTTGTAATTGAGAGTTTGAGAGTTCTCTTGTGTGAAGCAAAACTCTTGTAAAGTTTGAGTGGAGCTTGGACAAAACCACTTGGGAGTTGAAGAACTCAGTGAGGAGTTATTGTAGAGTGACCTGAGCACTTTGTCAATCAGTAGTCCATCTTGTAATAGGTGATTACATAGTAGAAGAAGGCTTCAAGGAGGTCTTGGGGTGAGGACATAGACCACGGTTTGTGATTGAACCTCGGTAAATCTGTGTCTCTCCTTCATTGCTCTGTTTTTTTTATTTTCATTGATAACATTGTTTTGCACATAGATTAGCCATTACTATATTGTTTAGATTAATTTTAATTAATCTTAACTTGTATTAATCTTTGAAAAACCCAATTCACTCCCCCTCTTGGGTTGCCTATTGGACCAACAACATCAAGTCTTTAAACCCCTACGTTACCCCTAGCTAGCGAACGAGTTATGTCTCGTGAGGGCTTCTAGTGATAATATTTACAAACATCCCTTTGTGAATTGTAATTGAAGATAAGAATAAGAAGAATATGCATAATCTATCTCAATAAATATTAATATCACTCCTCTCCCATAACACATGCAAAATATGCAATCATTCATATAAAAGATAGATTCAAGTGTGTGGACAAAGAATCATGCTGTATAACTTCAAATGAAACACACTTTAGTAGTCCAAAACCTTTAAGCTTTGATTCAAAATCTCACCGAGCATACACTCACAAATAAAGACCCATATGACTCTCATAATGATATACTCATCAAAAGAGTAAATATAAAAGAAAAACAAGTGAACATACCAATTACAAAAACCGAAAAGATATAAGTGTATCAACCTAGAATAACCTCATAAAAAAGAATTCATAGTTAAGTATTGATTCAAAAAAGTTGATAAGTAATGACTTATATTCTAATGAAAATCTCAATTAAGCATAACTTGGCTTAACTAGGCCCTTTTTAGATGGAAAGGTAGTTTGGAGATACAAAAGGTGAGGGTGAAGAAGGATAGAAATAGGACAAATCATATGTGATCAAGGCATAAAATGATGAATAAATGTTTCTACAATCCGCAAGTGCACGGCTTCACATTTTAGTTTACCGGTTAATTTTCAGTTACCGTTCTTTCCATGGGATTGATTCAAATTTAGAAATAGGCAAATGCTCACGATAGGCTCACTTAATTTAAGTTGCAAATTGGATGGAATCAAATTTCATATTGGTTCGCCCTCAACTAACACGTTGGAGGTGGTTGTAGTTTGAATGGAGGCATCCCCATTATCGTGTTTGCTCATGGGATTTGTACAAATCTAGCAATAGTAACAAGCACAATTTAAGAATTATTCAAATTAAAATTACAACAGAAGAATGGTATTGAATCGATGGGAAATAAAATTAAACCAAAAATCTTTAGAGGTTTGTGGATTGGTTTTTACTATCAACTAAGCAATTAATTGAAAGTGACAATTAAAACACTAATTTGAACAATTAAAATCTAAATAAAGAAATTTGATAAACTTGATAATTCTACCACAACTAAAACAATTAAAACTAAATTAGTTTTAAGCCAATAAAAATTCGAGTGAAAATAGGTCTAGATTTAAATAGAATAAAAAGGGGGTTTGGATGAAATTGCTTCAACCTACCAATTTTAACATGAAATTTGAAAGAGGAAGTTTGGGTTAACTCAAATCAAGGATCCTTTGGAAGATCCTTGATTTGGAAGTTTTAGCTTTGAAAACTTAGGATTCTCTAATTAATTTGGAATTAGATTTAATCACCTTTGAGAGGTTCTTAGAAATAAATCACGAGTTACTTAACCATGATTACAGATCTAGGTTTTCTACGACAATCAATTCCAAAAATAGAGAATAAACACAATATAAATATTCAATGAGATTTAAAAACTCCCCTTTCACTTTTCATGCCTTCCTTGGTGGATCTTCACATTTGCACCCAAACAATAAATTTAGTTAGAGAAATCTATAGAAGAAAGCTTGCCAAAATAAACAACTACTATCTAAAACTATAAATCTAGAATTTATTGAACAAAACTCTTGTTTAGATTATAAAAAAATGAAGAGGAAGATTATAAGGAATGAGACAAGAATCTAGGAAGATTTTATCCCTAACATTTTTCTCAAAATCCTAACTACAAAATTCAAATCAAATACAACCAAAAACCAACATTCTTCTCTGATTTCTCCTTTTTTTTGTCACAAAAGTTGTCCAGAAAATTCTATGTCTTTTCTTCGGCTGCTTTTAGGTTTTAGGGAAAAATTGTGCCATCCGTCCGAAATGCATCCAACGCACGTCCGATGAGTGTTCGAACGGTTAGCTTGACCATCCGAATGGTCTTTGGACGCAAAAACATGGCTTTCACTTGTATGAAAACATTCACCATTGCATGGTGAAAAGTAAAATCACACATTTACTTATAAACATGAAAAATAATTATTAAAAAGATGCGATCATGCTTATTAAAACCACTATAAAACTACAATTTTGAGTTATTATCAATCGACAAGCCCTCTAGACCAATAATACCCTCCTTCACTTGTGTATCCCCGACTTCTAAAAGATCAAAACCTTGACCAAGGGCATTGGCTTTCTCTAGAGGATTCGTACTACGGTCTTCCTTATTTTTTACCTTCTTTGACTCCTCTTTTCTCTCACTAGGTTCTTTATTAACCTTTTCCTCACTCTTTTCTTGCTTAGACTCCTTAACCTTGGGCTCCTCTCTCTTGAGTTCTTCATCGTTATTTTCATCTTCAATAACTTCCTCACTCACATTAAGAGCTTTTTCCCTAGACTCATACTCTTGGGGAAGTATGGTTTGATCAATGATATTCTCATTCCTAAGGTTAATGATGGGATGAACTTGCTCTATAGGATGGACTTGCTATTGGATGGGACTAAAATCATGATGGGTTTCACTTAAATTCTCTTAGTTGGTGGTTGTCTCTTGGACATTCAAGACTTTCAATAATAAGGTCATTCAACCTTTTAAGTGGGCTAACATTCTTACTGTCCGTTCTAGAAATGCTAGTTGGGGATCCTCTCCAAGAGACTCATTGGGTGGAGATGGATATATAACATGCTCCTGGTAAGGATACATTGGTGGTGATTCATGATAATGGTCAAAGAACTCTTGGTAAGATTTAGGTGAGGCTAGATAATGGTGCAAAAAGGTTCCCCTATGTCCCATAGCAAGGTTAAATTGGTTAAATCACCCTGGATTGGGAGTTGGTATAAAAGGCTCCCTTTGGTTATTATCGCAAATGCAATCTCTAAGAGACCGGCAAATGGTTTTTGGGCTCTAATTTCACTAGCTCCAATATAGTCTCTAAGAGACTAGCAAGGAGGTGCTTCCACACTACCACAGCCATGCACGCGCCATTACCACTATTCTCAACCCACTAAGAAGAATACTCCATTGTGCCTATGTCAATGTGTTGAGATGATAATGAGTGTAAAAATGAGTTACCAAGCATAAAGGAATGGCTATTGGGGTTCTCTGTTAAGTACCTACAGGTTGAGTCACAAATACAAAAATGCTAGGCAATGCACAAATAAATAGGCAATTCGCACCTCAACAAGTCAATTTACAATCCCCAACCACCAATTTTCTTCCAAACCCTCCAATCTCCACATATAAATTTTCATCAATTTAAATAATTTCAAACCAATTGAAACCTCCTATCTCTAAAGGCAATAACAATACCACCAATAAACAATTAAGCACAAAAGTCTATCTACCAATTGCTAACATCAATCACTCTAAGCAATCCAATTCAACAATTCAAAGAAACTAAGTTATCAAACAAACAATCCTAAAATAAATGAAAAGAAAGACTAAGAATCTAACGTGGTATTCACATAAAGGGTGCAACAAAGTTACTTATAACCTTAGCTGTAGGCTCCTCCGTCGTGGTGGATAAAGGAGATCCAATCCATCAAGCCACTCTTCAATCAAAGTCCGTTCAATGCTCACTTTGTGCCTTCGATCATTGGCAACAGCACCAAAACTTTATCGCTTTTTAAGATGTTGTATGTTAAGCTCCCACAAGAGAACGGGTGTTGCGATTAAAGTATAAATTCAAAAAGTACCAGAATTGATTGATTGCACTCTAAAAGTGCAATTACAACACCTTAATTTGCCAATTGTTAGCCTTAGTTTAGGAGTTTATATACTTCTTTAATTAGATTTTAGTATCAACTAAAGTTATTCTGCTTTGTATAGGATTTGAGCTTAATGTGGAGGGTTTCGAGTGCATTTCGAATGAAGGAAGATTTTGTTTTTCAAAAAGATGCTATCAATGTACAACCTATTAAAGTTGTGGTACAACTAGCTGAAGCACATAGAGCTGAAACTTTAAAAGGCCATATCTCCTAAACCAAAAAGGCTACCAGGACTCATAATTTATCGATTTCATATAACTTTCAAAGATCTATTCAAATAAGCTAACCGTACATACGGTGGCTTAACCGTACGTACAGTGAAGCCAACCGTACGTACGGTGGTTCAACTGTACTTATAGTATTGTTCATCGTACGTACGGTCTATAGAAAATTCAAACTTCAGAAAGCTTCAAACAGCGTATATGGGACCGTACGAAATCTGTACATACGGTATTTGGGTCGTACATACAGTCCCAACGCCCCCTGTTTTATTTTTACTGCTATAAATACTGGTTTGTACGCAATTTTGGGGGACAAATCTCATTTTTCTCAATTTTTCTTAAATTCCTTTGTATCTAGGAGTAGAGTAGTGAGAGAAGCTTCATTTTCTTGTATTTTCCTTTACTTTCCTTTATTTTCTTTGCATCCAAATGCTAGTTTTCTTCCAATTAAATGTAAGATCTACATTTCTTCATACTTTCTCTAATGGATTCAAGTAGCTAAGCATCTCTTGGATGTAATTGTGGAGATCTACCAAGGATCTTCAAGGGGTTTTAATTGAGGTAAAAGAACTTCAATGATCTATCTTATATTTTCTTCAATTTTATCTTTATTGAGTTGTAGGTTCATAGAACACTTAGATTCATAATCCATGTTGGTAATTGTTATGCACAATCATCTAATTAGTATAAGAATTGCACAATTGAAGGTTTATCTCTATGATTCCTACAATTGAACATCAATCTACACTCAATTGAACATGAATTGGAGTTTCTATGGTCGAAATTTTCTGAGTCAAGGATTCATAGAGTGAACCTTGACTTGAGTTATACAAATCTCCATTGAAGACCTTGTAGAGAATTGATGGATTGAAGCAATTACATTCAAGCCTTCCATTAATTGTTTTCAAATTTAGTTAGAACTGCTCTTAATACTTAGTTTAATTAATTTAATTTGGTAGTCAAAATACTCTCACCGTCAACATATTTTCAGTCTTCTTTGTAGATAGCTTCAATTTACTTAAGTGAATTTCTAATTCAAATCAAATTGTTAGTTGTTTGCCTATGTTACGCCTATATTTGGCTTCGTCCCTTGGCAGAGAACGACACCGAACACTAGCGGTTTATACTTCAATCGCAACACCCATTCTTTACTAGGAAGCTCAATTTTACATCATCTTTGGGAGCGATTCATTGATTTCCCTCAAGTATCGAGCCAAATATAGGTTATAGCACTTAAGTCACACTAAATTATCCTAAATTGAATTGCAAATGAAATGGAATTGAACCCAAAAGTGCACAAAAAATATTTAGGTGTCTGAAAAGAGTTTATTAAGCTACTAATGCAATGTAATTGAAAACAATTAATAACTAGGCAAATAATCAAATGAGATTTAAAGATAATCAAAAGGAGATTTAAATACAATTGATCAAATCTACCAAGTTCAACAAGTATTTCAAATGAGGATTTGTTAACTCAAATCAAGGATCACTCCATAAATCCTTGATTTAGAGGATTTAAACTATAAAACCTTGAATTCACACTTAATTGATATTAGAATTGTATTCCATTGTTAAAGTTATAGATTCAAACCATAGATTTGTGTAATCCCTAAACCAATTGAAGAATTGTGCATAGGAGTTACCAAATTTGGTTATGAATTTAAGTTTTCTTATAGATCTAAACTCAATTAATAAGAATTATAGAAATCATAAAATGATTTAATGAAATTCATATACCTCCATTGAAATCCTTAAAAATTCTTGATATATCTTCACAATTACATCCAAATAGGGACTTAGCTACTTGATTCTATCATATAAAGCACGAGGAAGTATAGATCTAACATTACTTCAATGAAATTCTAGTATTTGGTTGCAAGAAAGGTAAAGGAAAATGCAAGAAAGTAAAGAAAATTAGGAAAAATCTATTCTCTCTCTCTAAAATTACCCCTAGTACAAAATATCTCAACTATCTAAGTACAAAAATGAAAGATAGCCTTTAAAAATCCTAAAACAAACTTTTTATACACTGGACAAAAATAGAAATCCATCAAATAAGCGCTCGCTCAAGTGACCAAGCACTCGGCTAATGCTCTTGATTTACTTGTGAAATCAACTCTCTGAAGTTAGCGTTCAATGAGTTAGGTGATCGCTCGGCTGAGCGCTCGGCTAACACTCCTAATTCATTCGGTAAAATCAACTCTCTAAAGTTAGTGCTAAGTGAGTTGAGCAATCGCTCGGCCGAGTACTCGGTGAGTTGGGCGATCGCTAGGTGATATACTTTTTTGCTATTTCTTCTACAATTAAAGTTCATTCCCTATAATTACATTAAAAACATGTTTAGAGCAATTCAAAGCTAAAATACTAATCTAATAACTATAATTAGGCTAACAATCCACTAAATAAGAAATTGAGATTATACTTTTAAGGTGCAATCAGCTAGTCAATACACTATGTATTATTGTTATAAATACACAAAAATAAATAAGAGCCAAAAGAGAAATTTAAAAACTTAGGGGATCCAAGCCCCTTAGTCCTAGTGTAAGTGGGCCCATGATCTCTTCATTTTTCATCATTCTAGTAGGCAGTCACCAAAAAATTTTAAAAATTAATTCCGCTGCCATCTTTTCATTTTTTGTTAGTACACATATTTTATCAAGTATATAATTTCTTGTCAAGAAGAATATTACGTGATCCAACATTACAACTTTGTGATTGGTATTGCTTATAGGTAATATGATATTTATAATCCATCGATGCCATAGGTCCTGGTTGGATTTTCTTTAGGAAGATAAGTGACCAACTTAACTCTCGATTGTTTCTTACTCTTTTGTCCTTTTCTTTTGTTAGACTTGATCACCTGATTCTCTACTTTGTGATATGGACATGATTCCAAGAGCCTTATAGGACGTAAGTTGAACTTAATTGAATTCCTTATGAATTTCATAAGCTTTACAGAGCAGATCGACTAGCTTTTTGTGAAGCCATTTGTCAATGAAGAGCTCTCCAGAGAAACGCAAGCTTGCAAGCAGTTAGTACAGGTCAGATTAGCATAGGGTAGTAGATTTATGAAATCATCCAGGCAAAAATATCCATAAGAGAGAGAGAGAGAGAGAGAGAGAGAGGCTCACGGGGACGAGGCCGAGGTGCCAAATGATCGATGTTTGGTGTGTATACGGATTTATTATATATATTGCTAGTGGATCTTTATTTAGCTAAAGACAAGCAGGTGACAGAACAGGTGCGCAACCAATATTTTATTTAGGGTGCCAAGCTTTTGTTTTTTTTCCTTTCGAAAAAGGAATACAACACAAAGACCCATGCATATTTCATATTGGGTGCCAAAATTTTCGTTTTACTTTTTCAAAAGGGTTATAAAACACAAAGGCTTAAAAAAAAAAAAAAAAGAAAAGAAACAAGGTCAGACGGAAGCCTCTTGAGAAGATCGTCTGGAAGGGAGAGCTATGAGGAAAAAGAAACCTGAAGCAAGTCAGTGAGCACAACCACCACAAAAATGCGACGTGTAGAATTTTTATTTATAGATATAGTTATTATATTTTAATTTTTCTTTACATATATTCTAAGTTTCAATTATGCGAAATATAAGTCTAAATTTCTAAAAAGAACTAAAGAGTTTAATTTTGATCCACACGCAAAATTTTTTACACCAACTATCCATGAGTCCTTTTTTTATATTATATTTAAATTTTAAAAGACACGTATAATATTTTAGTATCTGTTTGTGTAATTAAATTATATATTATCATTGTATCAAATTAAACTAAAAAATAAAATCAGCTTTTATTGAGCCTCAACAAAATATGAAAAAAAAAAAGTCATTCATTATTTATTAATAGGTAGTTTCATTTTCAATTTATATATTTTTTTTTCGTGCTCTGTAGCCAACAGTCTCTGTTTTGTTTTTTTTTTTTTACAATTGCTAGAATTAAGTATACACGCCACGTCAACTGTGGCCACCAACTGTTGCGTCTATCAAACTACGCCTGACCATTAGTTGAGGCCGGTGCCAGTGGTTCTCTTTTTCTGTTTTTTTTTTTTTTTGTTTTGTGAAAGTAACCCTAAAACACAACTCAACATGATCTAACCGAGGGTCCAAAACCTTAAAATATTCACACATACCAACGGCCTGATATAGGATGCAAGAACACTGCACAAACCCATCAGCCACACGTGAGTGAAAGCCAACTGTCTCATTTTCAATGTATATATTTTTGGTTGTGCCTTGAAACCAATTTTAACGTTTATGTATACTATATATATATATATATATATATGTATATATATCTGTCCGTATAGTTCTATTTGACAACTCAAGCACATCTCATGCAATTGGCCGGTCGGAATATGTTTCTGGCTTGAAAAATTAGTCACATTGTGAGATTCACCTGACTGAGAGAGAAATCAAAACCCTTATCGGCCGGAGAAAGGGAGAGAGACTCTCTGAGCCAGTTTGAAACTTGAGGAAGAAAAAGAAAATAAGAGAAAAGTAAAAAAAAAAAAAAAAGAGAAAAAGAAAAAGAGTGATTTAAAAAAAAAATTTATTTTTCTCTTTCCTTTCTCTCTTAATTCCATTACCAAACAGGCAGCCCGTTTCGTATAATACCATTACCATCAAACTTAGCAAACGGTGCCGTGGAGCCAGATCTCTGCATTTTTCTTCCGACTGCGTTCATCATCTTTTTTCTCTTTTGTTTAGTGAAGCCTTAAAAGAAAGTGTCACCCATACACCCATAGGCCATAGTCAAAGCTCAATATCGAGCTGCATACTGTCAAGCACACGGGCACAAGCATATATATATATAGATATGTATATAGAGAGAGAGAGAGAGAAAGAGCGTCATAGATAGCATTTAAGCAGAAGTCTTAAACCTTACAATTTAAAAGAAACTGAAAAAGAACATATCCATATTCCATACCTAACAGAAAACTAGAACATACTGAACTGCGGCGAAATGTGGCATAATATAGTACCAACCCTTATAACACTCCCAGATGATGTAATTCATTTACTTCCTTCCAAAACATAACTGCTCCACTCATGCTTTTCAGATCACAATCAAGGCATCCAGCTCTGATCAAAACAATTTGCAAATATGCTTCCGAGCTCTTGAGCCGTAATTTGAAGAGGAATTAGGTCCTACCAAGTCAACAATTTTTGGAAGTAATAACCACAGAATTTCAAGCTATGCTTATTTATGTGGAAGAGAACAGACAGTCTTACATATGATATTTTGAAGTAGTAGTTAAAATTTTCGCCGTTTCGGTAAAAATTCATTGCTGAGAAATTCAATCCGGAATGCTGTAACAATGTCAAGAAAGTAACTAGTCTCGCAGAATCAAACAGCATTCCTGATGTGATGGTGATAGTGGAATTGAAGTTTCCGACCACAACAAAGACATCACGGGCTTTACTCTGTATTTCGGCCGTGTTCAGAGGCTGAGGCACTGCCGGCATCAGGCAACGGATGTATTGAATGGCTGCTTGCAGTAGCGCCTCCCTTGTAGCCTAAATAAACAAAACAACAAAGCAGAAACGTTAGATTACGTAACCAATCAAACGGATAGAATATCCTAGATTATTGAAGTCGAATCTGGAAATTACAGAGAGAGAGAGAGAGAGAGAGAGAGAGAGAGAGAGAGAGGGAGGCAAGCGTCACTCTCTGCAAAAAGCTACGTGGAATGCATCCTCTCAATTCATCAAACAGAATCCTAAGTCTTAGTCGTCTTTCTCTGTGATTTGTAGCGGAAGTTCGCAATCCATTAGTAGTAGAAGAACTATCCATGGTGAGCCTTTTTCACGCAAGAGAGAGGGAGGAGGGGGAGCCGGGGAGAGATTTTTTGGTGATTTGTGATTCTCTCTTGGAATTATGTACACGATGACAGACAGGAACAGAAGACAAGTTTTGGTCAGTCTGGGCACGGATAGGCCAACTTTTACGAATTTTCCATAGAAAAAGAAAAATGTAAAAAAAAATAACAAAATAAAAAAATAATTTTTATTCTTTTTTTCCTTACAATTCCTTACATTTTTTTTCATTTACTTTTTTTTACCTAAAATCCGGATTCCAAAAAGCATAATAAGTGAGAAATGACAATGTGCAGATAGCCAAAAAGCACCCCCATGATTGCTGTTTGTGTTTTAAAACTCAAGGGTCAAAAAACCCAATGGAAAAAGCTTGAACTTCATTGGAGATGATAGTTTTCTAATCAAATGAGAACTTGGTGAGTTATTTGATTTAAAGTGGTATACCCACAGCCACAATTTTCTGTATATTTTTTTGACGTGCAATTTATGTATGTGCATCATTACTATAATTTACTCAGTTAAATTATCCTGTATCCACCATGTTTTTTTGTGTGATTGGTGATTGTCTCCCGTGAAAATTCACAACGGGTATGCTTGGTACTAATTGAAATTTTCTGAACCTTGTATTTAGATGGCATTAGTTGGTTACATAATTAAATAATTTATGATTAAATAATCCATAATTGCATGTCATTCAAGACACGACAGTGGACAACCCTAATTGAATAAAAATCACGGGACATTAGGTTATTCGATCAATCCACTATCAAAAAAAGTAATACAAATTAACAACTTACAAACCAACCATAGTTGACACCTCTTGCCTCAGGTGTCGAATTCACAAACTTACTGATGTGTCCTTCTTGTATCAATTAAGTCACCACAATCTCATAAGGTGAGAGATAAGCTGGCAATTGTGAGAAATTTTAATTCCATGGAAACCCCATCTATCTTCAACAAGAGCTAACAGCCTAGACAATACTTCAACGCATATAATAAACAGAAAAAAGGGACAAGGGATCTCTCTATCTGAGACCCCGTTCAACCATTGATTAATAGGGAGAAAGAAGGGGTAGAAATGAATTGATGAATCCATTGAGAAAAACTTTCTGGGAACCCAAGAAACTTGAGAAAGAAAACACCACTCAATACAGTCGTAGGCTTTTTCCATATCCATTTTAATGGCCATAAGAGCAATAGAGCCTTTCTTTCTTTCCAAAGCATGTATAAGCTCATGAACATGAATGGAGTTCTCATCAATACTTCTATTGAGGACAAAGGCTATTTGATTAGGGACAATAAACTTATCCAACAAGTGTCTCATTCTTTTAGCCAAGATCTTGGATATGACCTTATACACCACATTGCAAAAGCTAATACGCCTAGATTGCTCAACTTTACATACATTCTAATTCTTTGGAATAAGGGTGATGAAGGTATGCTTTAACCTTTTTAAGAGAAAACCATTCTGGAAGAAGCAGATGACCATTTTCGGCATGTCAGTATGATTTATAAAAGATATTTGACATTCCATCCGGCTCAGGAGCCATCCCAAAGAGCACTGTTCGAACGTCATCAGCTAAGGGTATTCTCCATAGGCTAACTTTATCATCATCAGATAGATCTGGGGGAATAAGTTAGAAATCCAGCCAGGGATCACCAAATCGGTTGATGAAAAGAGTTGTTTGTAAAACTCTTCAAAGAGATGCCCAATATCCTCTCTGCCAGAGGTCCAACATCCATCCTCCAACTTGAGAGCATTGATGGTATTCCTACTTCGCCTAATATTAGTTGAGGGGTATGCAAGAATTTTGTGTTAGCGTCACCTTCTTAAAGGCACAGATTCCAAGATTTTTGCTTCCAAAGCATTTTTTTTTATCACCACTGAATTTCCTTGAACTGTAACCTAAGATTCCCTTGAAAGTTGATACCGATTGTGCTTCCAAAGTGTAATTTTAACAGCTTAACTTATGTTCTGATAGCCTTAATTTAGGATTATATGTACTTTTTTAGTTAAATTTTAGTATTAATTAACTTTGTTTTGTTTTGTATAAATTTTGAGCTTAAATTGGACAATTTCGGAGGAAAAACAATTTGTAATAAGTTTTAAGAAAATGATGTCAGTGTATAAGCTGTTAAAACTAAAATGCAAGGCACTGAAGCACACACCCTTAACCATGAAATTCTCCCAGTAGTGTCTAACCACATCATTAGTATGTATGTATACATCCGTTATCGAAATTCATGAAATACTCCCAGTATAGAGAGAGAGAGAGAGACCACGTACATCCAACAGTAGGAAAAAATATGTAGAATACCAAATATTTGACATATAAGTACAAAATGCACAAGTTCTAAGTGTGTTACAGATAGGAAGCGAACAAATACAGACGCTAAAAATAAATAGCAAGCAAGAAAAAGAAATTTAATTCCCACATGAGTTGATCCAGAAACGCAAGTACTAACTCATTTTCAGTGTAGAATCTTGGGGATTTGCAGTGGGGAGGTGCTGTTTCTCTTTATTTTTTCTGTTTCCTGAAGTTTTTGAATTTGTATTCCACAATTAGGACTCCCACAAAATGTTAATTAGCACCCCATAAATTACATTTCATGCATGTAAAAAATTATTCTCAGAACTCCCCAGTATCAATCAGTTAGCGTTGAAGCCATTAGCTTTTCAGTACAGTAAATGCAACAGTTGCGGTCGGAAACTTCAGAACTAATGTAAGTGTTAATTTTGACCCATATTAATCCTCTAGGAGCTAATAAATAAATAAGTAAAAACAAGATATGAAGAGTCGCGATAAAGCATTGGAAATTGGTATTCTGCAAATTCCAATAATGTTTAGATATTAGAGGAATGGTATGTATCCAAACACACATTTACACTCGTTCTGAAGTTCCCCGATCGCAGCTATTGCATGCACCAATACTAAAGCTAATAATTACAATGCTAAGTGGCCAATATTATTGAGATTCTCTGAGAATTATTTGTTGCATGCATGTAATGTAGTCTAATGACGGTGCTAATTAGACTCTTGTGAGTGTCCTAATCGTCGAACACAATTTGAAAAACTTCAATGAAAAGGGCTGATAACAGTATATTGTTCATTCACATGATGAAAATCTTCTTCCCGTCGTGCTAGACCGGCGACTTCTATACACGCAAAAAATAAAAACAGACTCATACTTAATATCGAGTTGCAACTCAACATAAACTTGGTAGGTCTAGTAAACTTCGTGGGTCCGAACAGCAGAAGCAGTAGCCGAAGTTGAGCTCTGTTTGGACAAGTCGCTACACCAAGCCGCTGGGCGGAACTACATCTGAAATCGGAGATTCTGAAACTTAGAGAGGCCGGGGAAAGAACTGCGTCTGAGCTTTGCCCATCACCTCTCTCTACTTTATATAGGTAAATTCATAGGGCGTTTGCACCATCCCGCATATTAGTTTACGCCCGTACTCGCGTAACCAAACAATAACCTTATAAAATTAGGCAACCAAATATAGCCTATAAGGTGTGGACAATAAAGGAAAATATCAGGTTACCAAGGATGAAGAATGAAGATTCGAAGTAGATGAGATTAAAAAGTGGACAAAGAAAATAATTTAATTTTTATAATAACTTTAGACTGTATTTGAATCAAGAATTTGATAGTGAAAAACATAAGAAAAAGAAAATGGTGAAAAAAATAAAACAAAAATACTCTTTTATTTTATTTTATTTTCCCTCAACTTTTCCTTTTCATTTTTCTTTGTGTTTTCCAAAGACAATCTTATAGACAAGTGAATGAATTCTATGTATATTTATTAACGTGAATCATGTTATTTTGTGCTAGAAGAATAGGAGATAAAAATTAGAATTAATAGTGAAGATCTTGGTTAATGGTTTAAACATTTCAATTGTTGTTTTAAAATTAAATATATTTATAAAATTAGTTGATTTAATTATTATCTTTAATAAAAATACAAACAAAAGATAATATAAAATATTAATTAAGTGTGACTAATACCACATCAAGTGCTAGAATTCCAGCATCTTTATGCTCAAATGTTTAAACTTGTAAACAGCGACACCTACTAGCATTAGATTTATTCTTGCTTCACACTTAAAAGTGCCTTGGTTTCCTCAAAATAATATTAAACTGGTCCCAGTTAGTCCGTTTTGTTAACTATATCATCCAACACAAGTACAGCACCGCCAAACTCTCCGGTTTCTGGTTGAACTTGTTTGACCGACGGTTCGGTCGGTTCTAATAAAAATTAATATGCCATTAATCAATTTTGAAAGGAACAAAACATCATCCCAAATGTGAATTTATGGATTCCTAACTTTTTAGGATAAATTACATTTTGCCTCGTATGGTTAGGCTATTTTAAGGGGCATGCATGCACAATTGAACTCAATAATTCCTATATAACTTAAGCCATGTAATACAAGATTTCTCTATTATTTTATTAACTGATTTATGTATCAGGATTCCATTCGCCATGGGTGGGAACTAATGACCATTGCTATCACGTGGGAGTCCCATAAATATCTAATTTATATGTATTATATACTTATATTCTAGTTTTATCCATTAATCTTACCCAATATTAGAACGAGATTGGTCATTCAATTTTTACTTGGCAAAGTAAAAAAATAAGAATAATTATTTTATTTCATTCTCATTCTCTTTTGATTCCTATTCGCATTTCATTCTTTTTTAATTCATACTCCATTCACATCATCATTCTAATTCTTATTCCATTCTCACTTAATTCTCATTCTTATTCTCATTCCATTCCTATAATCATGTAATTCTATTCCATTCTCGGGTACAAACGTAGCTATAGAGATGAGTGAAAAATTGAGTTGATTAAATTACAATAATATATTTTAGTTTAGTTAGAATTGAACATTCAAATATTTAATTATTTTCACCTATATTACGAAATTGTGCTTTTTTAGTATTCTAAGTCGGAATAAAATTTAAAAAGATAACAGATTGGAAAGGAGGATATTAAGCAAGAAAGAAATTACAAATGCTAAAGGGAAGAGATAAAATAAAATTTAAGTTTTAACTATTTAAATACATAAACATATTATGACGGTTTTGTGTATTTTGAATTGGCAGTGTTGCGTGGCCTACGTGGGAGAATATATTCAATATAATAGTGACGCGTATCAATAACATAGTTTCACATCAAAATGTTAAAATAGTTTCGGTTGTTGAGTACTCACGCATTTATCCGTTACATGGAATATTATCTCATTGTATGGTATGCTATTAGAAGAAATTATTCGCTCCCTTTGGAGATCAGATGACCTTTTCTCTTCCTTTACAATATTTGTTGCTCTTGAGATTAACGAACATAGTTAGTAAAATACGAGACCGAAAAGGGAAGGTATGTAATGCATATAAATTTAACATAATTATTTTTTAAAAATGTTATAACAAAATTTGGCATAAAAATACGATGACATAAAAAATACAGATATATAATTAACCAAGTATCATACGATTATAAGTTAAAAAATAAGGATAAAAAATACAGTAACATTTATAAATAATTTCTTTTTATATATGTTAGTATGTAGTATTTTTATCTCTTTTTAAAATGTATTATTAACAAACAGCTAAATTAAAGTACTAGATAAATAATTTTTATTTTTATATTTTTTTTTTATTTCAATACTTGATATAAGAAAGTGTTAATTTATCAATTTTAATTTTTAATTTAATATTTGATATTCCGTAGAGGTTGTAAAAAAATATGTTTAATAATTTAAATTTATCAAATATTAGAAAAATATCACAAATATATATATATATATATATAACATGATACTAGTAAAGATACACAAATCTTGAGTTATACAAGTTTTTTGTATAATTGATAAAGTCAAATAAGTTTAATGGTCAATCATTGTAGAATTATAACTATATATTAATTATAGAATTAATAATATGCTAAAATTATATTAAATTATATCTAGTTTATAGTGGAGTTTTTTTTAAAAACATAATACATAAAACGTTTAATATGTTTATTTTATGGTCCAACTCATTTATTATATATTAAGTATGGCCGACTATCCACACCAAATTGCTAGACCCATGGGCATTTTGAGAGGCTCTCACTTGGTGACCAAATAATTTTTCATTCTATAAAGGTGAAAACGATAAAAGGAGTTGAGGTGATAGAGGACAGAGGCAAAATGGGTAGAGGGGGGGAAAAATAAGGGGTGCACAACTGAATAAAAATTTGCTGAACTGACCCGAGAGCGGATCCAAAATCCGATTTAAGTTAGAGGCTTCTATGTAAATAGAATATAAATGTATTAAAACATTATATGTTGTATTGAAATATGGTTCAAAATTTATATGTCTGCAAAATGTGAGTACAGTCCTTGGGATATTATGAATGTAATAATGCAATGTTAATAGGGAAGTCTTTTATCTTTCTTAATTTGATAGGAGAAGATAATAAATTTATTTAGATTTCTCTTTAATGCGGTAAAAGAAAATAATAAATTTGTAGGGCTTTCCCCAATTAATCTAGATATTGAGTTTGACAGCTCATTCGCAAATTATTTTTTATATCTCCTTCAATTTCGAGGTCACTCGTATGAATGAGATCAATTGTTCCTTCTTGACTTTGGAATTGATGGAGGTCACCCGTATTTATAGTTTATTTATAGTTTAGGGTGATTGAGAATTCTGATAAGACTCTTGTTGCTTAATTATTATCTTTTTATTATTTTTATTTGTAAAGAGATAAAATTAATATTTATCAAGACTTGTTTGATAATTTTCTCTTTATTTATTTATTTTTAAAGAGGTAAAAATAAGATAATTGTCTCTTTATTTATTAATTTTTTACGAGAGATAAATACCAATTTGACACATGGTGGCGCGTGATTTGATCATCCAAAAAATCTCAATTTGTGACCTTTGTAACACGTGGCAATTTGTAATTTGCTAAAATTTTGGATGCCAACAACATTCTTTTAAGATTTTGAGGAATTAAGAATGCAAAATTGTAAATGAAAAAATCAAATGTTATACAAAATAAGAGACCCATCTGTACTAAACTGATCCTAAAAAGAATCATGAAACTGACCGAGCTAATTTAGATGGATGCGATTGTGAGTCTAAAAATCTGAAACTGATTTCGAGTTTGGCATGATCCATGGGTATTTTAAGAGTGAGCTTGCGAAATCAAATTCTGCATCTCCTTGCTGCTTTCTTCTTCACCATCTTTGCACTCCACAGCGACATACTGATTTTTACATTTTTGAGTTCCTCACCCTTGTGGTCGGAAATAGATAACAACAACATAGACAAACATCCAACAGTCCTAGATTGTGTGCGCGCAAGTTGGACATTAATTCGACTCTGTAAAAAAAGGCATTGAACCATGAAAAATATGTTGGAAGCAGAAGGCATTTTTTGTGGGCTGCGGTTATTCCAAAAGATATGTTTGAAATACTGGAATGGGAGGTGATTATGAGTTGATTTAGTATCACAACACATAAAACTGTAAATAAAATCACCTCACCACTTGTTTTGTTTCTTTAGAAGAAGGCTGAGATTATGAGCAATAAAACTGGAGCAATTCCTCAGGACAGCTCATTTGTTTAATGGTTGTGCATAGGCTTGCTCAGAATCACCAAAATCATCCCAGTTTTCGTCTTATCATTTTATCGTAACCAATTATAAGTTACTAAGTATGAAAGTTCGTACTCCATGGGTCTTGCTTTTTTCTATAACACCGGAAAGAATAAAAAGAAAACGTGTACAGAATCATCTTGTGTACATATAAAGGGGATTTCAATTTTAAAACCAATTTGAAATCATTCCCAGTCCACTAGTTTCAGTATCAATTCTATTGGTATCAAGTAATTTATTGAATCATAACATTTTAGTGTCAATTCTATTGATGTCATATAATTTATTGAATCCTAACATTGTATAGATTAGTTAAAGCAATGACCCACCTACTCTCCTTTATAAGATCTTAAATAGGCTCTACGTCCATCATTGACATCAGAGAAAGAAAAGGGTGATATAACAACTTCAAACATACACATTCAAGGTTGGCTTATAACATAAACTTAAAGCTGCCCTTTGAAAGGATTAAGGATCACCGAACTTATGTCTATACCCAATGATTCAAGACATAAAAAAGATAAAAGGATCCTAGAACAAGAAAATACGTGTCAAGAACTGGATCAGCATAGATATAAAAATGATAAAAAAATAAAAATAAATCTAGAATCTGCATAAGGGGAGTTTAAAAAATAGCAGCAAAGTAACAAATATTTTTGGCAGTGCAGAAAAGGAAAATTAGAGAAACAAGAACGTTCCTTATGATCTCTCTGTTGGTTTTATTATCTTAAGTATATAATCATTCTAAACTTCGAAAAAGGGCAAAATAGGAAGGAATCAATGGTGTACTTCTGCTGCGTTTCTTTCATTTTTTTTTTTTTTTTTTGTCTTTTCCTTTTCCTTTTCTTCTCTTCTCTATTATCAAAAGTAAAGTATATCTAGAAAAATTATCAATAAATATATAAAATACTGAGAGCCTCCCATAATAAAAATAGAAGAGAGTCCTCAAATATCATACTGAATCAAGTTAAAATGAGCTAAAGAAAAAGTAGTACTATTATTAAAGAATAAAATCAGTTGTTTAGAAAGTTGACTGGAACGTACTCATTAAAGGCAGGATCTAACATACCTTTAAATAAAAGAAAACGTAAACAATTCAAGAAAACATAAACTAAATGAGAGTGCAAAAGCGCCAGATGAAAAGGTAACAGCAGAAAAAAAATTGCAGCACCGTCAGCCTTCCAAATACAACCTTAGAAATGCAACCAACCTTTATTCTTCTGCTTTACTTTTTTCTTGTCTTATTTGATTGGCATAATCTTCTTTGACTTTTTATTTCGTTAATCATAACTAATGTATCCTCATAAAGAGAGCAACAAGCTTGAGGACAATAATCCAACACTTAGGGTTCATTTGGTAACGTTGTTAATTTTTATTTTTTGTTGTGTATTTTTTGTTATTTGATGATGAGCGTTTATAGGTTATCGTTGTGCCAATAATACTAGACTAATGTTTTTGTAAGAGAAAATACACCCATTTTAGTGTTTTTAGTTTTCTTTATTTGAATTTTGTACAAAACTAAAAAAAAAAAAATTAAACAAATGGTGTTTTTTGTTTTTTTAGAAAAAAAAATAAAAAACAAAAACAAAAAACGTTACCAAACGAGGCCTTAGAATCTTAAATAAGAGCCATAAGATAACATCAGTCATAGGAAAATAAAAGCATAAACAGATGCAATTCACTGACACACATTTTATGAACCTCATAATTTGCATAATGCTAAGAGAAACCACATGAGTATATTCATTTATGAAGTGCATGAAGTTTACCTAATTTATATAGAGTGTAGTCTTGTATATATTGAAGGTGATTACATTGTAAAAGTATAATTACAAATTCTTAATTTTGTGTTTGTTAGTATTAAAATAATTATAAATGGTTTTTATTTATTTATTTTTCATCTTAATAAATTTTGTTGAGTATTTTATAGGCTTTTAGATAAAAGAGGAAGCAAACTCACATGGAAAGAAAAGAGTCTTAATTTATTGGAGCCCACCCACATGGGCAAATGGATTTGGATTCTCTCTATTCCATGAATTGGAATATAGATCTTCATACCATTGATTGAGGTGTTGACACGTCAGTTAACAAAAAAATAAAGGGTTCAAATGAGTTAACTTAAAATTTATTTAAAAATAAATAATTTTATAGTTATATATAAGAAAATAAATTTTAATACAAAACGACGTAATTTTAATAAGACATGTGATAAGATTACATCTAGGCTATTGACTATGGAATGGAGATCTCCATTCCAATTCATGGAACGGAGAGAATCCAAATCCTGGGCAAACATTCATTTTTCAACAACTCCACCAAAACAAGCAAAGCACATTCTTGCTTTTAGATATAATGATTATACTCTAAAAAGTGCAATTATAGCACTTTAATTTGTCAATTGTTAGCCTTAGTTTAGGAGTTTATATGTTTTTTTAATTAGATTTTAGTATCAACTAAAGTTATTCTGCTTTGTATAGGTTTTAAGCTTAATGTGAAGGGTTTCGGGCACATTTCGGATGAAGGAATGGTGTGTTTTTTGAAAGGATGTTGTCAATATATAAGCTGTTAAAGCTGTGGTACAACCAACTAAAACATGCAGAGTTAAAACTTTAAAGGGCTATATCTCCTAAACCAGAAAGGCTACCAAAGTCCATAACATATCGATTTCATATAACTTTCGAATATCTATTCAAATTGGCTTACCGTAGGTACAATGGCTTAACCGTACGTACAGTGAAGCCAACTATACGTACAGTGAATAGTACTGTACGTAACTTCAAAGAGCTTTAAATAGTATATATGGAACCGTACGAAGTCCATACATACAGTCAACCATCCATACGTATGCATGGTATTTGGACCGTACGTACGTTCCAGGTGCCCCCTGTTTTATTTTTACTGCTATTAACACTGGTTTGTACGCGATTTTGGGGGGGGAGATCTCATTTTTTTCTCAGTTTTTCTTAGATTTCTTTGTATCTAGGAGTAGAGTAGTGAGAGAAACTTTGTTTTCTTGTATTTTCCTTTGCTTTCCTTCATTTTCTTTGTATCCAAACGCTAGTTTTCTTCTATTTAAATGCAAGATCTATATTTCTTCATACTTTCTCTCATGGATTCAAATAGCTAAGCTCATCCTTGGATGCAATTGTGAAGATCTACCAAGGATCTTCCAGGTCTTTAATGGAGGTATATAAACTTCAATGAATTATCTCATGATTTCTTCATATTCATCTCAATTGTATTGTAAATCTATAGAAAACCTAGATTCATAATCATTATTGGTAATTTTTATGCACAATTCTTAAATTGGTATAGATATTGCACAATTGATGATTTGCTTCTATGATTCTTAACATTGAACACAAATTCACATCCAATTGAGTATGAACTCTCATTCTTATGGTCTAAATCTTCCGAATCAAGGATCTGTCGAGTAATTCCTTAATTTGAGTTATCAAATCCTCCATTAAGATATTTGTAAAGGATTGGTAGATTAGATCAATTGCATTCAAGTGACTTTAATTATATTTAAGTCTTATAACTATTGATTTCAAATTTGCATAGTCTCGTTTTCCGTACTTAGCTTAGTTAATTCAATTTGAAATCACAACATCCACAACCAACATATTTTCGGTCTCATTTTTTGATAGTTTCAATTTGCTAAGTGACTTTCTAATTCAATTTAATTTGTTGGTTATTTTGCCCTACGTGACGCCTATATGGGGCTTGATTCTCGTGGAAATCGACTCCGATACTTGCTGGATTTATACTTCAACCGCACACTCGTGCTCTTACAGGAGGCACAATTTCATCACATTTGAGAGGAGCGATTCATAAAAGAGGGAGCAAATTCACATAGAAAAAATGCAACTCACACGGCAATTGACATAGAAAGAAAGCAATTGACATTGAAAAAAGTTAAAAGAAAAAATTAATAATTAAAAAAAAATGCATCATTATATCGAATAAATGACTTCATTTTGTGAGTCTATAAATAGCAATAGTAAGAGTGAAGAGGGGGAGAGCTACAAAGGAGGCAAGAAAAAGAGATATATGTAGGAGCTTCTAATTATTTATGAAGTCATTTCTTTTCAAGCCAAGTCTTTTTATTGCCATGAGTAGCTAGTTTTTTTTTTTTTTTTTTTGTAGAGCCAATTATGAAGATCATCCGAGGATATTGGAATATCAAAAAAGGCAATTGAGTTTTTATTATTTATCTTTAAAATATTTTAATTCTTAGTAATTAAATTATAGATCTTTGAGAAAACTTAGATTCTTGACTAAATTTAGTAATTTCTATGCACAAATCTTAGTTTGGTATAGTTATTGCACAAATTAATGGCATGAATCTATGATTTTAATTTTATTATCCTAGATTTAATTATTATTGAATTTTTGTTTTAACCGTTAAATCTTCTAAATTAAAGACTCAAGACAAAACTAATGATTTGAATTGCAAAACCTCCGTTAGAATTTCAAGTGAATTGGGTAATCGGATCAATTAGATTCAAAACTTTTTTATTAAGTTTAATTTAAAATCTAGTTCAACAATCATCAAATCTCTCAAAACAAACTGTTTTATTTTTGTTACTATTTGTTTTTTTTTATTATTATACACCAACTGTCTCGATCTCATTAGTGCTGTTTATGGTGAAATTCAAATAGGTTGGCTTTGGCTTAGGTTTCAATTGAAGCCATTGCAATGCTACGGTATTTAGTATGGCTTAGTTAGTACCTAAGTATTTATCGTGGGTGAATTATGGCGCCAACTTTACATGTTTGGATAACCGTTCCCTGTAGTTCGATCCCGATCTTTCCCGATTATTATTGAATACTATATCGCCACACTTGCTCTTGGGTGTATTAAGTAAATCAAGTCAGAAAGGAGTAGTCAATTGAAAATCTAGACATATAGCAACCAAACAAACACTGAGTATATTAAATTCATCATGAAATATTATAAAAAGCTGAATTCTTGTAACGCTGTTAATTTTTATTTTTTGGTGTTAGTTTTTTATGTTCTGTTTTTTTTTTTTTTAAGAAAAAAAAAGCATGTTTAGTAAACCAAATACAATATATAATTTAATTTTGGTTAGCATTTTTATATTATAATCGTTGATGTAATATATTACAAAATAATCTATGTACATATAGACATATACACACAGGAAAATATCTTAAGGGAAACTTTATGGAAATTTCCTCCCTTCATTAACCCACGTCTCTTTCACTGTTTATCATCATCTTTTTTCTCTCTTCTTTCTCTCAGTCATCTTTCCTTTTCTCCCTCTCAGTTGAAGTTGTTCCAATGGTAAAAACTATGTTAAGCAAAAATATTAACAAGTAATATTTAATTGAACAAACACTTAACATAATTTCACTTATATAATAACATATCACATAAGTTCTTAAAGTGTAAGTCGGACCCATTCAAGATATAACGTATCTTTTAATTACAATCCCTTATTTCGAGGGAATACCGCTTGATTTCGGCTTAATAGAATTGAATCGGATTTTTGTAACAAATTTACTTTAAGTGAATGTTTGAGTTCACAAAGATTATGACTGTACCCATCTGACTGGGTTGCTTATGTATCTGAATCGGGAGAAGTCCAGACTGGAATCAAGTCTGCCGTAGTTCTTAAGAATATAATATTTAATTTTGGTTTGATTTAATTTAAGTGAACATTATGAGTCCACAAGGTTGCGACTATACCCATTTGAGTGGGTTGCCTACGTAATCGAGTCGAAACAAATTCGGACTGGAATCAAGTCAGCCGTAGTTCTAAAAAATATAATATTTAATTTTGGTTTGATTTAATTTAAATGAACATTGTGGGTTAACAAGGTCGCGACTGTACCCATTTGAGTGAGTTGCCTACGTATCCGAGTCGGGACAAATCCGAACTGGAATCAAGTCAACCGTAGTTCTAAAAAATATAATATTTAATTTTGGTTTGATTTAATTTAAATGAACATTGTGGGTTAACAAGGTCGCGACTGTACCCATTTGAGTGAGTTGCCTACGTATCCGAGTCGGGACAAATCCGAACTGGAATCAAGTCAACCGTAGTTCTAAAGAATATAATATTTAATTTTGGTTGGATTTAATTTAAGTGAACATTGTGGGTCCACTAGGTTGCGACTATACCCATTTAAGTGGATTGTCTACGTATCCGAGTCGAAACAAATCCGGATTGAAATCAAGTCAACTGTAGTTCTAAACAATATAATATTTAATTTTGGTTTGATTTATTTTAAGTGAACATTGTGGGTTCACAAGGTTGCGACTGTACCCATTTGAGTGGGTTGCCTATGTATCCGAGTCGAGACAAGTCCAGACTGGAATCGAGTCAACCGTAGTTCTAACGAATATAATATTTAAGTTTGGTTTGATTTATTTTAAGTAAACATTGTGGGTTCACAAGATTGCGACTATACCCATTTGAGTGGGTTGCATACATATCCGAGTCGAGACAAGTCCGAACTAGAATTAAGTCAACTGTAATTCTAACGAATATAATATTTAATTTTGTTTGACTTTATATCTTTTGTGAGGACTCCAGGTTTCAAACCATGTATACTATCTGTATTCGTTCAAATGGCAATCTAAATAGTTATGGCTTATTGTTTGAGTAAAAGGGGCACCAACATATCAGCAATGATACATTTTATTTATTTATTTTTTTTTGTCATTTCATGGGAACAGTGAAGTGATTTTCCTAACAACAATAAAGTTGTTAATTTAATTTGCATGAGCATCATATTTATTGCTATTAAACAATATAGTAACATACACTAACCCAAGGATCATTATTTCATTGGGCTTCTCTTGAATAAAAGATACAGCCGAAAAGAACAAGCAAGGTCAATGGACTTTGACTTAATTTGTTTAAAGGCCAAAATTTGCTCTTTCTCAAAGTGCTGGATAATTCAAAGGTACTGGGTCTTTAAAAAAAAAAAAAAGGGCTTGTCAAGTGGGCCAAAATAATTTGGGCCAACAATAGGGTCTTAAAAGACTTGCTAAGTGTACCAAAAGAATTGGGCCAACAAACTTAAGAGCATAGGTCAGTAAAAGACCAAAAAAGTATTGGGCTTTTAATGGCCCAAAAATTGAGCCATTACTAGGCATGGATTTCACTCTTCAGAAGACTTGTAAGTTTGGGCCTTTAAAGAAGAACAAGAATTGTCTTTTAGTGGCCCAATTAGTGATAGAAAATTTTAAACTCCGTAGGTCTCAAAGAATTGAGTTTTTAAGGAACAATAGTCTCAGAGAATTAGGACTAACCATTTTTTAATTAGGCCATCGACTTTAAACTCATTTTTCAAAGTTCAATAAACGCTTTCATAACACTAGGGGCAATGTAATAAGGATATCGAGATACAGCTACTGCACAATAAATGTTTGCTTGATCAAGAATATCCTTGTAATTCCCCGTAATCAATTCAATCCATTCCATAAGAAATAATTGATAATTGGCACAACCAGAAAATAAATAATCACATTCCCAAGGAGTCTTATCCTTTAAAAATTTATGAAAAATAGGATAAAAATTCAGCTAAACTATAAATTTTTTTATCTCCATGAGCTTCATTGTTCACTGGAACCAATGTCAATGCATCAAACTAAGGACTACGATTTCTGCCAACTTTTACAACACCTTCATCATTTTTCAGATCAAATTCCAAAATCCTAGTTGGTAATTTATCATTAGGAGTCCAATAAACTTGATTTCCAGAAGGTAGTTGAATCGGAATATCACTGATAGGAACTAATCTTTTATAATAGGGGTCATCTATATATTCATTTCCATCCTCATTAATTGCTCGTTACAAACCAACATCACCATATGTATCCATTCCTGTCAAATAATAAAATAATAAAATCATTTTAATACATGGTAAAAAAAATCATAATAATATGATTTTAATAAATTGGCATCAAGCCAGAAATTTTTTTTAAATAGGGCATCAAGCCTGAAATTTCTAATTGGGCATCAAACCAATAATTTAGGCTTACAGCTAGAACCAAGAGTGGGCCTAGAGCGAAAGTGAAATAAGACAGTGAGGGCCAAACAAATAATAATTGAGCCATGCACATGTTCATTAAATTGACATATACATTGCTCGAGGGGGCACTGTTAAAAATCAAAATTTTCTAAAATAAATTTAACAATTGAATTTATATATTCTAGCTAATAGTGTAAGGTTTTTAATAACATCACCCATTGCGAAGGTTACATAATCTTAAAAGTCAAATTCCATACAATTGGATAAGATTAAATTTAAATTAATCAAAGTTCTAACATGTTACAAATATTAAAAAAAATTGAGACATAGGCTAGAAGTCTTTGCCGTACCGAAACAAAAAATTTTTTCATGTGCAAATATATCAATATGCTTGAATGTATGGATCAAGATGTGAGAGACTCTCACAATATAGGGTCTTCTTAAAATAATATGATTGGTTGGCAGAGTAGTCAAACGTTTGCTTTCTTAGAGTCAAGCAACAACATGGTTTGGATGGTTTGATATACCCACATGGGTCCTCTGATGACTAGCAATTGCTGTTAAAAAATAAATAAATAAATAACCAAATGAAACTAATTCTCATCAGTCATCACATCACTGGTCATCATCAAAGATGCGTATATCATTTTGAAACATAAATTAAAGTGTCTATTTAGCAAAACAATAAAATAATAAAGAAATAACAAAAGAAAGAAGATTATGAAATCAGAGATGTGGGTGGTTGCAGATTATACAAATTCTACACGTGAATAAGAAAAATTTTGGAGCAAAACGTGGGGGCGTCATCATGTCACCAACCCACATCACATCAACCACCCACCATTGAAGTCATGAATATGTGAAGGCTGTTGGTCTATGAATCTAATATATAAAGCAAACCAATGCTCTGACAAGATAAAAAAAAAAACGAAGAGAAAAAAAAAGGGGGGGGGGGGGGGGGGGGGATAGAGAGGGGGAGAACAGAGATAAAAAAAAATAAAAAAAAAAGCGAAAGAAAGTAGGTTCGAGGGAGAAAAATACAAAAAGAGTTCAAGAAAAACAAAAAAATAAATAAATAAAGCAAAGAGATCAGAAATTAGTATTAAAAAAAAGGAGTACACAGTGTGTCTAGTTACATACACGAATCTTGCAGGTATAATTTTTTTCTTCTCTTTTTCTTCTCTTTTTAAAAATTTGTTGAGGTATTTGTATTCTACGCTCTCCTGTTGCTGTTCAAATATTTTTATTTTGTTTCTTAAAAATCTATGATGGTTTGAATTTTAAACTAAATAAAATTAGGTGTTTGTAGCATTTTGTAACTCTACAAATACTCAGTCTTATCTACAAAGGAAAATGAGATTATTTGACTTTTAAAAGGGACTCCGTATTTTTCTTTTAAAAAAAATGAATTCACAAATTCAAAATTTAAGTAGCATATATATATATATATGTATATATATATCTGCTGCTTAGATTTTAATTTATGAATTTTTGCCCTATATGACCTTAAAGTTCAAAATTAAAGTAATTTAATGACAGCTCTTATGCCCTCTAATTCAAGTTCTAAAGGCTCCACAATTGTTCTCATGTCCTCAAATTTAAGTCTCTAAGGCTTCAAGATGGCTCACGCGCCCTCAATTTCAAGCCTCCAAGGTTTCTCGACAGCTTACATGTCCTCACAATTTCTACACAACGGCCCACGTGCCCTCAATTGAAATTTTTTTTTTTTTTAAGGCTTTCTAATGGCTCGTGTCCGTAATTTTAATCCCCAAAATGTCTAGTACATGAAAGCAGTTTGTTAAAAAAAACTTCTAAAAGAAACTTAGTTCATGTACGAATGATGAAAGGAAACAAAAGAAATTATTACTGCCATATTTTTTCTTTTACACTAGTTATGCATAATGGATGCACCGACTGTGTCAAGGAACATTCTTGGATCCTCTCATATAAACGTAGGGCAAGGATCAAATTATTGGATCATTTAACAATTGAACTTTGGGAAATGAGTTTAAAGTCTATGGCCCAATTAAAAAATGGTCAATCTCAATTCTCTTAGACTATTATTCCTTAGAGACTCAATTCTTTGAGATCTAAGGAGTTTAAAATTTTCTATCACTAATTGGCTCACTAAAAGACAATTCTTGTTCTTCTTTAAAGGCCCAAATTTACAAGTCTTCTGAAGAGTGAAATCCATGCCCAGTAATGACTCAATTTTTGGCCATTAAAAGCCCAATATTTTTTTGGTCGTTTACTGACCTATGCACTTAAGTTTGTTGGCTCAATTCCTTTGGTATACTTAACAAGTCTTTTAAAACCCTATTGTTAGCCAAAATTATTTTGGCCCACTTAACAAGCCTTTTTTTTTAAAGACCCAGTACCTTTGAATTATCCAGCACTTTGAGAAAGAGCAAATTTTGGCCGTTAAACAAATTAAGTCAAAGTCCATTGACCTTGTTTGTTCTTTTTAGCTGTCTCTTTTATTCAAGAGAAGCCCAATAAAATGATGATCCTTGGGTCAGTGTATGTGACTATGTCGTTTAATAGCAGTAAATATGATGCTCATACAAATTAAATTGACAACTTTATTGTTGTCAGGAAAATCGCTTCACAGCTCCCATGAAATGACAAAAAAACATAATAAATAAATAAAATGTATCATTGCTAATATGTTGATGCCCCTTTTACTCAAACAATAAGCCATAACTATTCAGATTACCATTTGAACAAATACAGATAGTATACATGGTTTGAAACCTGGAGTCCACACAAAAGATATAAAGTCAAACAAAATTAAATATTATATTCGTTAGAACCACGGTTGACTTGATTTTAGTCCGGACTTGTCTCGACTCGAATACATAGGCAACCCAGTCAAATGGGTACAATCGCAACTTTGTAAACCCACAATGTTCACTTAAAATAAATCAAACCAAACTTAAATATTATATTTGTTAGGACTACGGTTGACTCGATTCCAGTCCGGACTTGTCTCGACTCGGATATGTAGGCAACCCACTCAAATGGGTACAGTCGCAACCTTGTGAATCCACAATGTTCACTTAAAATAAATCAAACCAAAATTAAATATTATATTCTTTAGAACTACGGTTGACTTGATTCCAGTTCGGATTTGTCCTGACTTGGATACGTAGGCAACCCACTCAAATGAGTACAATAGTAACTTGTGGACCCACAATGTTCATTTAAATTAAATCAAACCAAAATTAAATATTATATTCTTTAGAACTATGGTTGACTTGATTCCAGTTTGGATTTGTCCCGACTCGGATACGTAGGCAACCCACTCAAATGGATACAGTCGCAACCTTGTGGACCCACAATGTTCACTTAAATTAAATCAAACCAAAATTAAATATTATATTCTGAAGAACTAGGCAAACTTGCTTCCAGTTCGGATTTCTCCCGACTCGGATACGTAGGCAACCCACTCAAATGGGTACATTTATAACCTTTGTGAACCCAAATATTCACTTAAAGTAAATTTGTTATAAAAATTCAATTCAATTCTATTAAGTTGGAATCAAGGGGTATTCTCTTAAAACAAAGGACTGTAATTAAATGATACGTTATATCTTGAATGGGTCCGACCTACACTTTAAGAACTGAAGTAATATGTTATTATATGAGTGAAATTATGTTGAGTGTTTGTTCAATTAAATATTACTTGTTAATATTTTTGCTTAACAAGTTAGTTCACCAAGGTCCTAATTCTATCCTAATGGCAAAAGAATTTACTCATCAACCACCTGTGAATCCCAATCCACCAAATCCAAATAATGCAATTAAAGAAGTTTGAATGAAATTAATCTAATCTACCAATTCTTTACAAATGTCTCAATGGATGACTTAATAACTCAAATCAAGGAATCACTCCGCGGATTCTTAATTCGGAAGATTTAGACAATAGAAGTAAGAGTTTATACTTAGTTGAATGTGAATTTGTGTTCAATGTTAAGAATCACAGAAGCAAATTATCAATTATGCAATATTTATACCAATTTAATAATTGTGCATAGAGATTACCAATAGTAATTATGAATATAGATTTTCTATATGTTTACAACCCAATTGTAATGAATATGAAGAAATCATAAGATAATTCATTGAAGTTTATATACCTCCATTGAAGACCTTAAAGATCCTTAGTAGATCTTTACAATTGCATCTAAGGATGAGTTTAGCTACTTAAATCCATATGCAAATGCATTAGAAATAGTAAATCTCTCATTAATTGGAAAAAAAAACTATTGTTTGGCTACAAAGAAAGTGAGGGAAAGCAAAGAAAAATTTCTAAATAGACTTTCTCTCTCTATATCTATCTAAGATCTGTAGAAAAGATGTTAGAATCTCGTTCTTTCTTCTATATTTTTGGTAAAGTCTGATATATATATAGGCAGAGGTAGTTGGAGTGTTCGAATACTAAATGCCACCATTCAAACACCAAATGTTGTGCGAACGCCCTATATGGTTGTTCGAACGCTGTCCGCATGTTTGAACCTTGCGTCAAACAGTCTTCGAATGGGAAATGAAGCTCTCTGAATCTTATCGAACCTACTTCAAACGAAAAATGCACCGCTCTGAATCTGCCAAATCTAAACTAGTGTCATCGCATCGTTCGAATGGTGCTCCGTCGCATTCGAACGTTGATGACCTTCAAAAGGACGTTCGACCATGCCGCTCAAACACCATGCTTGGTCGTTCGAACGCTCATATCAGTTTTTGCTCACTTTTTGTCCCTTTTTCGCCCAATTCCTGCAATTCCCAAAGAGACAAAGGCCAATCAGAATAATTTATACTAAAAAGCTAAAATAAAACCTAAAATGAGACTAACAATCCACTAATAAGGGGATTGTGATTACACTTTTAGAGTGTAATAAGAAAGATGGAAGAAAAAGAAGAGAGAATGAGAGAGATTTGTCAATTAAAATTTAGAGAGTCACTTTTGGCTCTCCAAATTTGGAGAGCCAAAATGAGACTCTCTAATTTAGAGAATCGATTGAAAAACTATTTTTGAGATTTAATTCTTTAAAATAGCTAAGAGAGTCACTTTAAAAAATATCTTAGAGATGTTCTAAGTCACTGCTCTCAAATTCAAATGATTTAACTAAAATTTGACCCTTTTGAGTTAGTTCAATGAATTGCCCTAATTCCTAAAGTGATCGGGTTTCATGCAAAATGAATGAGTGTTAAACAAAAATTTTAATTTTGGTCAACTGGCAATGTACAATTTTATTTTCACAAATAGGCAATAAAATATGGCATGTGGATTCAAAGTTTAACATATAAAAAAAGGCAAATTTCAAAGTTTAACATATAAAAAGGGCAAGACTTATGAATACATGTCATATTTTGGTGCTCCTCTTGACTTAATTTTTTTTTTTTATTGTTGGTAGATCAAAATTAAACTCTAAACTAAATATAGAATATCACAATAAAACTATTTTGATTTTGCTAATCAGTTTACAAAAGCTTCCTTATATTGTCAGTGGACCAACATTTATATTAAATCTTCTTTGTTCCTCAGTATGTGTGTGGGCACACATCTTTTATTTTGTGGCCGCATACCCCAAAAAAAATGGAACATATGGCTACAAAATTTAAACAGAAATAGGCACTCTGGTCATGTGACGACAATTAAATTTCTTGGGTAATCTGTCTAAAATTTATGAACTATTTATTAAAATGAGACTACGAAAACATTTTAGCACAAGTTGAATTTTTAATAAACTAAAAATGTGAAGTGGATATAATTTGATTTTTTTTTTAATATTTTGATTGCACAAGATCTACAATGAGTCAAGGTTCATTGCATGTGGCCAAATGTGTGCTTATTTTGGAAACTGATAAATGAAGTGCAAACGTTCCATCATACGAATTTCAAAGCAGAAAGGTGCATGCCCCCTTGGCATAAAACATCTGAAGGATTGAAAAGTAGAAACAATGCATGCAAAATGGAACAACCTAAAGCTTTGAAATATCTTCAGTAAAAACAGGAAGTTTCCTGATTAAAAATCACGGTGTCTAATAATGCTAGCTGTACTCAATATTTGAATAAGAAGTAACGCACATTTGGAACTATATACAAGGGCATCACTTGTTTGCTACTAAAATTCTCTCTCTCTCTCTCTCTCACGTAGTTACTTGTTAAGCCTTACATATTTGTTCTTATCTCCTAACACCACTTTCAAAATACTGTCAAAATGCTTCACTTTCTAGTGCAAGAGAGCTTATCAAGCAAGAATGTTTCACCCACTACTTCTCGGGGCAATATTTTTTTTATTTTTATTTTTTATAACTGAAATTGATATACAACTGCTCCCAGTATATAAAACTTAGAACTAATTACCCTCACCACTCATGAAGTTTAGGTTTATTACAAAAAATATCCCATATATGATATATTATGTTGACTGCTCTTGTCGGAGTTAAAAGACAATTTACTCTACTTCTTAACACAACAACTCAAACCTCTCTTGCCTCTTTCCTCTCTATACCAGCTGCCGCCATAATCGAGCTGCCAAACCACCATCATGACACCCCTACAACCTCCTTCTCTGCAATATATGTTTTCACTCATCGAATGCCACCTCCTTGCCACTCCCACCACACCCCCACACGCTTGTCATCCCAATCACATCACCTCCCTATTAGTAATACCATCGGTCCACCGCAACACCACATATACTGGCCCATTCTTAACCACAAACCCACCTCTCTTTGGACTTCATCTTTAGACGAGTGTAAATCTTCACACATATATGTATGTATATGAGATTTAGATACCAAATGCAAGAAATTGTTGAGATTGAAGAAGATTTTGATAATTTGCAAACCCTAGAAATTAGGCTTCGAATGGATAGTCCGAATTGAGATTTTTAAATGGAGAAGGTGGTTATATGGTACAGAGGGGCAAAGTTTAGTGGAGGGCTTACAGGGAGAAGTTGGGATCAATACTAGGGGCAACGGAAGGGGATGGGCCAGTTTTGGTAGCGGCGTTAATTGAATGGGTTAAGCATGACAAAAAGAGTGGTACAGAGTTAAAGGGAGAGGTTTGGATTAGTGGTTGGGGTGACGGTAAAGGAATGTTGTAAATGGTTTACAGAAGTTCCTAGATTTGGTGGTGAGAAGGATAGGGAGGAGTTGGATTTCGTGTTGGGAGTGACGGGAATGGATGGTGGTGGCGATAAGGGTGTGAGTGAAGGGAGGGGCTAGGATTAGTGGTGGGGTAGTGGGGAGGAGCTGGGATAGGGGTGGTGGGAGAGGTTGACAAAAGAGAGTGGGGGGGGGGAGAGAGAGAGAGAGAGAGAGAGAGAGAATTAATACTTGTTAATTATTTTTTAAGGGTTATAAGGGATGGATAAGGAATTTAGGAAAATTTACAGTTTCACTTGATCAAGGGATGGGAAAATCAGTTACAAGTTCTAAAATGGTAGGGTATATAGTGTAATTTCTCATATGTGATAAGTACCTGTGGAATAAACCTAAACCTCCAGGGCGGGCAAGATAATTTAACCTCAAAAACGTAATGGAAAAAACGTGACAAATGTCGTCATTGGTCAATTTTGTCTCGATGGGAGTGCAGATGTGTATCTTAAATTGGCTGCCTTCTTTCTGGTTTTGTTCCTTTTACGAAAGTTGACCTTTGCGTTTCTATCCCTTTCGATTGATTATGTCCACTCGACACGTTTTGATGTCTAATTTTCCATGCGTACATGAATGTAACAACTTAACTACATCAGCTATTAGGTCAGTAATTATATATTGAATTAAATTTTAATCCAAGTGAAAATTTAAATTATTTCCTTATACAACCGGACTTACTTTTTTATATTGTTATTAAACCTATCGCATTTTGATAGTCTGTTTGTGTAAATTTTTTTTTAAATAAATCAAAACTGAACTCTTATATGCTGGAGTTAGGCTATAGTGCACACCTTTAAAGTTGCTCAATATGCATAACCTAAATGAGACTATAGTGAATCCAAGTAATAAGGTGAAAAAAAATTAATTATGAAATACAGGACCTAGGATTCTATTAAGACCATGTGATTTATTGATAGACAAAGACTTTTTACCTTGTAGTTTTTGGGGGCAAGTATTACTTTCTTCTCCATAGTTTCAATTACAATAATTTTATCCCTTACATGTCTAATTGAAACCAATTAAAAAGAATAAGATTGAACATGTTACAATTAAAATTACCGAGATTAAAGTAAAACTTATCTCAAGCTACAAGGGTAAAAAGTGCAAATTACCCTTATTAAGAATGCGAATGCGCAGGTACTGCAAACACACTCCTTTCTCATTTGGCATGGACACTTTTACAAGGATACATCTATAAATCTATTAAAAACATTTAATTGCAATAGACATGATGGATGCTCACATGGCAACTAACAGGTATAGAATCATTTTCTTTGTTTGTTATAATCATTTTCTCTAGATTTTATTGACATTTTGTCTAGTTATAATTTTTGTAATGGTAATTTTCTAGAAAGAAAAATGTCAACTATTTTAACTGATAAGTAGTGTTTGTGGTAATAATGACACATGTTAGGATTTGAATCTCCTAATGAGATTGAACATCGTCTTTATCCCCTTCCATACTAGTCAATTCAACAAAAAATCTGCAAATAAAAACAAATTTACACAAACATAAACATTAAAATCTAATCCTTTATGATAGATCCATAGCCTCTTCTTTCACATGCCAAATTCAGCAATTGCCCAAAAAAAAAAGAGTAAAGGGTAATTTTAATAGCAAAGTCATCACGGTTGTGTTCACAGCTCCCTCCATTAATATTAATATTTGGAGTTGTTTTTTCACATAAGCTGCTACTCTGATTCTTGTTTCAACTTTCAACCTCAAATGTCTGTCTTTCAAAAAAATTTAAATTCTAAGGCCCAAAATCATATCATTACTGTTATCTGAATAAAGGTTAGAGCTCTAATAAAAATTTCTGTGGCTAAGCTTTCTGCAGTAATTTGAGACTGCCTCTTTTGTTATGCGTGTGTGTGTTTTCCGAGAGTTTCCAAGAACTATTGTTTGATCATCAACTGGATCTGCTTAAAAGGACCAACGATGTTAATATGATAGGAAGCCCAACTGGATATTGAAAAGACCAAACCTACATCATATTTTAGGGATTAGGTATAGGGCCTGCAGGCCCATATATCTACCAGCTAGAATGTGAAATGGAAAAATTATTTAATACTCATGGAGCATTATGTATCTTTATTCTTTCTCTTATATGAGAGGGAGTTCCTCACCTTTTAAATTCTTTTCAAATACTAATTAAACTAAGACCAATTTTTTTTCTTTCCAGATTCGACTGTAGATAAGTGTAATCAAAGAATCATTCCATAACTTTCTATGATGATGTTTCGCATTTTAGTGTCTAGTGTGTAAAAAAATAAAAATAAAAATTTAGAATGTCAGTAGATCAAAATCATTTTCTTAAGATGAACACTAACAAGAGAAACTAATTACCTCTCATTTCTGGTAAATGGTAAAAAGTTCAACTTATACACTTGGTTTTGCACAGAGATATTTCAGTTGGAGAAATTTCTCGCCTGGTTTACCATGTCATGGTGTTTTCTATTTTCCTAATAAAGTTCTCAAAGTTTTATAGGAAATCATCTCCATGCCTCTTGAAGGCACACAGGTAGCTGACCAAAGAGCCAGAAGAGCAAACATTACATGAACAAGCAAAATATATATATATATATATAGACACAAAAACATATATATTTGCTGACCCAACCAAAACATATGTGAGAACATAGCTAGATATTAGTTCATCAACCATATGAAACATCAAAGCAGAGAACACTACCCGCTCTGCTACCGCTAATGATCATTTTGGACACATAATAACATAGGTGAAGTATTTATAATGATAGTGCATAACATAGCATATTTGGATCAGGCAGAGCCAGCATCACCAGGATTGATCTTCTGCTTGTCCTTGTTCTTGTTGATCGATAATGAAGCAACAGATTGCACCACACACTCAGCCATCATAGTCTTGACCAACTTCTTTTTTGGTGGAATCAAGCTCTCACCCTTGGGTTTGAACCTTGGTCCTGTCTCAGCTTCAACCTTTCCTTCATGTGGATTCAACTCCTTATCTGCCATTACTCTCTCTCTCTCTCTCCGTGCCTGTGTTTGTAGTGTTTGTCAGTAGGCAAACGATGAGACATTTATAGAGGGTGAACTTGCGTCACCTTTTGTTATGTGGGCGATGTGGATGTGACGAGTGCTAGAAACATGGTTAGAAAATTTTCAGTTTTTTATAATTTTGTTAAGGTCAACTCAACCATTTAATCATACACATTAGCTTAGAAAGCATGTCGGCTATTGCTTGATTTCCCAATTAAAAATTTGTCAATTTTGTGAAGTTCATCTCAACCATTCAATAACAGTAAAAGGTATATGATGGTGTTCGTCTCAGTATTCCTTCTCCCTAGCTATGTTTGGATGAAAGATTTAATAAAAAAAAATAATATAAAATTATATCATATATTTAATTATTAGAAAAAATAAAAAAAAGATAAAGGTATTAGAAATAAAACTTAAACTTTCAAGATATAACAAGTAAATTAAAAGGATAAAAGTTTTGCCTTTCCCATTATTGTTTAGTAGTGAGCGAAACAAATAGTTCGGCTTTACTTGATAAGGTAATTAGATAATGTAAAAACAGTAAAGATTCTCATTTCTTTTATGGCCCAAAGAAAGAAAAATGTCCTACCTTTCTGTGGTTTAATGAAATAAAAAGGTTAAAGAGTAATAAAAAGTTAAGACCACTGTTCCTGTTGATCGCCCTAGTGGAATGTATTGGGAATAAAACTTGGACTTTCGAGATATAACAAGTAGGGATGAGTTTTGCTACTGTTGCAATGGGCACAATCATATACTGTCAAGTTCATGTTATGTTAATTTTTATTTTACTTACGAAAATCAGGATTTACCCTTATATAAAACTTTACTTGATGTATTAATTTGAAAAAATTCAGCTTGATCTGAACAACTTTAACCATTTGATTCTTTCAACACTTTTTGGAACATTTTCTATTATGTTCTGACCGCCAAATGTTTTAGTATAAAATCATATGGCCAGAACTGTCAAAAGATAATGATTTTTTGCACATATAATCTCTTCAACAATACTGATCAATTAATAAATTAAACATTTTCACAAAATATTCTAATGATAAAAAAAAAAATTGCTGACAGTACATGACCGGAGGGTCATGACTGCAGCAAAGCCAGACCCTAACAAGTAACGGAAAAGGATAAAGGTTTTGCCTTTCCCATTATTGTTTTGTAGTGAGCGATTAGCCGAATCTTCGCTCAATTAATCCATTAGAAGAAAAAAGTAATTAGTACTTTCTTTGCATCAAGTGGGAGGAACTGCTATTCAAGTTGTCTCTTACTGCGTTGAGTTTGTTTTTCTTTTATCAAACTAGCCTAAAAAATTTTTTTTTTACTGAATTCAGTCTGTTTTGAACTTGTTTATCAAATTCAGGCCCTTCTTAAAGATATATTTTCAAAACATGATAGCAGTTAATGTTACGCAAGTTTTATATAAAACTTGTAAAATAAGGTCCACATAAAGTAGTTTGAAACCATGACTTTAATGAAGTTGCCATTTCAATCCACGAGTTAAAAAATCAGCTAAATTTGGTAAATAAATTTAAAATAAGATAGATTTGGTAGATAAATATTTTTGAGGGCTGAATTTTGTTAATAAAAAAAAACTCGCGTTGAAAGCATCCGCAACAAAATTTCAAAACGAGTCAGCCACAGGAATGGACCTATGCTTAGACCATGGCCCCTCACTTTGATGAAATTTCATTAGGGCCCTATAAATTTCAAGTATTTATGACAAAAATAATATGTATTGGCCCCGCTAAATTTCAAAAAATTTTACTTTGGACTTCTAAAATTCAAAAATTTTCACCTTAACCCCTCAATAAAATTCAAAAAAATTATCGTGCACCGTCAAAAATCCAAAAAGTTTTACCTCTCCCCTCATCATAATTTCTAGTTACGACCCAAGTCAGCAAAGTATTCTTCCAATAAAAGATTTGCAAAAAGAAGAAACTATCTGCATGAGACTCTGCATAAATGTATTTTAGGTTGACAATGCTTATGTCCATTCTTCTTCCTTCATTGCACAGCCCTCCTATAAATCTTTTATATATATATATATATATACACATATATGTGTGTGTGTGTGTGTGCGCGCGCGCGTGCACAATGTGGGGGTAATCTTAAAGTAAAAGCAACTCCAACCCACTCTTTAAAATCATTTTGTTAGCTATTTTACCGATTGAGGCCTCTTTTTAGTGCTCCAACCGGCTTTTCATGTCATTCGTTATTTTAGCTTTCACTTTTTTCGCTCGCCAAATATAGAGAGCGAAAGCCCACTCGCTATATGCAACGATATTCAACCTAGCACTTCTCTTTTAAAAGCATTTCGTTCTAGAGCTAGGGCACAGACCTTCGACGATAGGTATGGAGCTCTCTCGCCTTCTCTCCCTCCATCTTCCCCCCTCACCAGATCTTCCCCTCTTTATTGGATCTCTTCCTTCTCCCTACTGTTGCTTTCCCCCTCCCTCTCACTTCGTGCTCTAATGGCCCGTTTGTCTTTTCTAAGCAAAGCTTTAAGTAAAATAGAGAACGGCATAGATTGCTTGTTAGGGTTCGTTGATTTCCTTTTGGGTTCCAGGTTCGTCTCTCTCTCTCTCTCTTCTCAGTTTCTATATGATGTTCCCACTTCTCATCTTCGTCAATATCAAGAATCCTCCAAGACCCAGCAAATCAATTAAGCCCCCAACCCAATTTATTGTTAAACAGAAGCTTTCTAGGGTTTAAGTATATCAATTTGAAGTTCTATGGAAATGGGTTTTTTTTAATTTTATTCATCTTTTGTAGTTTTTACTTTGGTTATTTTGGACAGTGACATGGAAGGTATGCTTTCACCAGCTATGGCAAGTATATTTTGGATAGTGATTTTATTTTGGTTATTTTGGCCAGCATGGGATTGGCAGGCATGCTTTCACCAAGTGTTGGGAATTTGACTCGCCTTCGAACAATGTGAGCCCATTAATCTCTTTGCATTTGAGATGGATTTTTTCATTGTTATTTCCATTGTCACCTATTGAACATTTGGTTAACCTTCAGTTGGATTTGTGTACTTGTAATATAAATTTGATACTTCTATCATGAGATTCAATCAAAATTTCCATGCACCAACTTACCATGCTTATTAGTAATTCAATACCTGATAGGGACCGACCCGGGACACCCTTCGATGGGGGCTGACCATGAATTTCCCTGACCACTCCCCACGCTCATGGTACTCAGAGGAATGGGGGGCTACTGATAGAGACCGATCAGGGACACCCTTAACAGCCCGACCAGGAGAGAGCACACACGGGCTGTTAGATTCAGCTGATGGCGTATTGCGCATTACAATGGTGGAGGCTTCAGCACCAAACATGTTGATATCTTGAGGAATGCAGATGGGATTGAAAGAAGGAAAAGCACCACGAAAGGAGGATCGAACGTGAGAGGTCCAACTAACCGAGGCCTGACCAGGGAGGTCACAACCAACCAGCCCATGGCTGACCACGGCCAAATGGACCATGCCCAAGCAGGCCTTGTGAGATGGTGCTGGTCATTCGTCCCACCTCCCACGCCAGTAAAAGCCATCATTGACAACCCAATCATGATAACGTGTTCCCATCCCCAAGACTTCGCGTGTAAGAGGAGGCAGTCACCTCACTCACTCTGACACACGCCTAAGGGAGCGCCACGTTTTGAGGTTGGACAACCACTCCTCCAACTACCCTGTCACCAGTCAGGATCTCTAATGCCCCGCTGCCACGTGAAGAGACAGCCGTCTCCCACCCTCTCCATGCATGCAACGCCCCTCTAAGGCTATCAGGGTGCCTGCTAATATAAAAGGAAAACTCATCTTCTCCCATAAGGTACACAAACATAAACCCTAGCCAAAACTCTGTTGAAATATCTCCAGAGACCTAACTTAGGCATTGGAGTACCCTTACCAGGCATCACACCGGTGCCCTTCACCCTTTTCCTCTTCTCAAATTATTGGAGCTGATCGTTGCTGGCCTGAGGACTGACTTACTGCATTATCAATACTGTCACACCCAGATTTTTCGCACTCGAGGAATACTCACACAAGTGGGAAAAACACTGTACTCTCTCTCGTTAGAACTCACCCTCCTAAAAGAATGAGTACGACTAGGTTTGAATTGAAAAATTGGTTTGAATAAAGGGCTTCTGAAAAAGATTCGGAGTCGCCACCTAACTTGATTAAGGTGAGTTAGGTCACCTAAAAACTAAGCATAATCCAAAAACTACACTTAGGGTTTTTGGAAAACGATTTTGAAAAGATCACCTCAAGAGAGGGTTTTTTAGGAAAACAGGTTGTTTTGAAACCTTTGAAAAACATTTAGCCCTTTTTTTGAAAAATAACTCCTTTTGGTCTTTGAAAACAGTGATTCTAAGTTCGAAGATTGGTTATGTGTAGGGAAGATGTACTAAGCTATCACCCTACCCCGCCCTTTCGGTACCTACATGTCAATCTACCCTAGATTCACCTATGAGAGTCTTTAATCAACATGTGTTCAACCCTATCCACTTTAGAAAAACAATGCTTGAAAAGAAACTAACATGATGCATGATATGCAAGTGCAATAGAAGAGAATTGAAAAATAGATTTGGAAAGAGATTGATTTGATTTGAAAATAGATTTGAAGAGATGGAATTGAAATTGGAAAGTTTGAAAATTGAAAGTAAATTTGAAAATAGAAATTTTGAAATTGAAATTTTGAAAATAGATTGGAATTTGAGATTTGAAAAGATTTTGGAAACCGCACCCATGAGGGTAGAATTGAAAATTTAAAAAATGTTGTGACCGCACCTATGAAGGTTGCCTACGTATCCCTTTGGGAGAATCAGGTCAGTCGTAGTTCGGACAAGAGTCCGATTGAAAATAGAATGTTTGATTAGAAGAAAGAGATTGAAATGAAAATTGAATTGAAAAATTGAGAGATTGAACTTTGAATAGAGGATTGAAAATTAGAATTTAGAATTTTGAAATTTGAAAATATTGAATTTTGATTTGAACAGATAAAATTGGGAAGAGAGATTTAGACTTGTTTTGGAAAAATGGAGGTTTAAGAAACCTAGGCTTAGGAAAGAGAAGAGACTCAGAAAATATTTGACTTGACTTGGAACGTTTAGGAAATTAGGGAAGATTGGATTTAGGAAATGTTTGAATTAGGAAAGGTTCGATTTAGGAAGGTTTTAGAATTAGGAAAGTTCCAACTTAGGAAAGCTTTGAATTTGGAATGTTTTGAATTAGGAAAGTTTTGAATTAAGAAAGTTTTGAATTAGGAAAGTTTTCAAATTAGGAAATTTTTTGAAAATTGGAAAGTTTTGAATTTAGAAATATTTTGAATTAGGAAAAGTTTAGTTTAAGAAAGGCTTAGAATTTGAAAAGTTTCAAGTTAAGAAAGTTTTGAATTTTGTAATGTTTTGAAAAAGGCTTGACTTGTGCTCTAAGGCTTAACTTGGGCTCTAAGGCTTGTAGGGTTTTCTAATTGTGGGCTTTAAGGCTTGACTTGGGCTCTAAGAAAAGAGTTTTTGGAAAGTGCGTTTTTAGAAACGAAGGTTTTCTAGAAAGGAATCCTAGGGAGGAATTTTTGGAAAGTGAATTTGAAGAGGGAGTTTTAGGAAAAATATTTTAAAGAGAAGGAGTTTTGGAAAGTGTGTTTTTAGAAACGTAGATTTTGGAAAGAAGATCCTAGAGGAGAGTTCCTAGAAGAAAAATTTTGGGAAGAGAGTTTTTGGAAAGAGTTGTGGAGAACGTTTTTAGAAAATGGATTTTGAAGAAAAAATTTTGGAGAGGAGTTGAAAAAGAGAGTTTTGAAAAACAGATTTTGGGAAGGAGTTTTTGAAAACAATTTTGAAGAGGAGAGTTTTAGAAAAGTACGTTGAAAAAGAAATTTTTAGGAAGAAATCTTTGAAGAGAGAGTTTTTTGGAAAGTATGAAAATGTGTCACTTTCCTAAAGCAATTCTAACCATAAGGGGGCTAGAATCACTTTAGGAAAGCGGTTTTGAAAATCAACAAGATTTTGAAAATATAGACCATATTGGTCACTTTAAATGTAACACTTTCCTAAAGCAACCCTAGCCATGGAAAGGCTAGAATCACCCTAGGATTGTGATTTTGAAAACAAGTTTTTGAAAAAGAGATTTTGATGCAATTTTGAAAACAAGTTTGAAAACGATTTTGAAAATGAGTTTGAAAACGAATTTTGGAAGATGCAAGATTATGATATGCACAATGCAATTTGGGGTCGTGAACATACAAGGTTAAGGCTTCACCACATAATCAAGGGGGTCGGACCCACGTGGTCTTTGGTTAGACTAGAAGAAAGCCCCCGACACGGTGACTCTCCAATAGCCCAATCCTACACATGGACCGAGAATCCCCTTGTTTCAAGCATGCAAAGAAAGGGCGGGAAAAAGATGGGGGATTAAAATAGAGAAAATCCAAGTGGGTTAGGAGAGAGAAGAGAGAGGGGGAAAGTGCGAAAATTTAAATAGGGAGCCTACCGTATGTCTTTTTTATTTTGCACGCCGTGCAATCTTCAATCTTCGGTCTTCGTCTTGATCTTCTTATTCGACCTTCAAGGATTGTCTTCAAGCTTTAGATGGCAGCTCTTCAAGTCTTCAAAGGATGGTTGAAGGCTAGTGTATGAGTGTATGGGGGAGTGTATAAGTGTATAGAGGGCTAGGGTTTGTGTAGGGTGGCTAGGGTTTGGAAAACCTAGGGAGGCTAGGGTTTAGGAGGTGCTCGAGCTCTGTATATCGAAATATAAAACTTTTAGGTTCAGTTTGCAAACCCCTTTCATGTTGAATGAGGCTCTGTATTTATAGAAGTTGGACAAACCTGGCGCCTGTTGCAGTGGCGTCAGGGCAAACTTTCTCTTGGAGCCACTAGGAGTAGCGCCAGCCAATTAGGAAACTTTATAAGTCGGCAAGCAACATATCTTTGACTAGATTTGGGCGCCTGTACTAGTGACTACCATGCAACTTTTAGCTTGGATTCACTAGGAGTGACTCCGAAAAGTTCGGGAATGATTTGGAGGAGCCGAGAATGACCCGGAAGGCCAGAAGGGAGTAGGAACACTTAAAATAGTGTCCTGGAGGTATTTGACTTGAAAAGCAAGGACAAAATGGGTCGGAAAGGTTGACCGGGCCCTTAGGGGCAAAACGGTCAATCGGACCGGGAAACTGCCGAGACAAACTCAGACTGTCCCAGGAGAAGAGTTGGGATCTGGAAACATTATTTAGAATGTTTCCAGAGGTTGCCGGTTTGATTCCCAGAGCCGGCGTGGTCGGAAAAGGAGACCGGCCCACCAGGGGCAAAACGGTCATTTTGTACCGGGTTTGTCGGGACTGACTCGGAATGATCTGGAAAGGTAAAGGGGAGTTAAGATTACTATAAAAAGTAGTCTCATGAGGTTACCGGTTTGATACCCAGAGCCGGTGTAGTCGAAAAAGGAGACCGGCCCTCCAGGGGCAAAACGGTCATTTTGTGCCGGGTTGGCCGGAACTGACTCGGAATGATCCGGAAAGGTAAAGGACGGTTGAGAACACTATAAAAAGTATTCTCGGGACATTACCGGTTTAATACCCAGAGCCGGTGTGGTTCCCGGGGCGTTCGGATGGCTAGAGGCAAAATGGTCATCTTGACCGGAAAGTCTCGGAAAATGTCCACAAGACAATTTGAACATTTTTCACCAAAGTGGGCTAACAGACACTGGTGTTGACCTGGGTTTTGAGTGTTTCCGCCACTCTAACGGTGTGAGTATTTCCGCTACTTGGACGAGGTTGATGATTTGTGAGTATTTCAGCTACTCAGACGGGGTTGATGATTTGTGAGTATTTCCGTTACTCTGACGGGGTTGATGATTTGTGAGTATTTTTGCTACTCTAACGGTTTTGTGAGTAGTTTTGCTACTCGGACCGTCTCGAGGAATAAACTATCTCGAGAGTGGGACTGGAAGGGGTCTTACCGTCTCTGAAAAGACGTGCCTGGATTGGAACCGTCTCGAGGAATAAACTGTCTCGAGAGTGGGTTTGGAAAGGGGTCTTACCGTCTCCAAAGAGACGTGCCTAGATTGGAACCGTATCGAGGAATAAACTGTCTCGAGAGTGGGTTTAGAAAGGGGTCTTACCGTCTCCAAAGAAACGTGTCTGGATTGGAACCGTCTTGACGAATAAACTGTCTCGAGAGTGGGATTGAAAAGATTTTGAAAAGGACAATGCCCCTAAGGGCATTTTGGTTATTTTTCCTCTATTTGGGCCCGACAGGCCCGTGAAGCGATGGAGAGAAGGAATTTGGACCTAGAGAATTGGTTTCGATTGGAATATGCCCACAATGACTTGAAAATAAGTCTGGACGAAGTGTAGACTGTCGAGCGGTCAAAAATGGGGTGCTTATAAATACCTATATTTCCCATATGATAGTGGTCATTTAACAGATTTGATGTATCCATTGAACCCATCGAATTAGAGCCTTCCCTTCCTTTGATACTTTGGTCAAGATGATTTCTTTCCAAGGGAGTCACCTTATCACCGTAGTCAATATATGTATCTAGTAAATGACCCTGCACTAATATTTTCAATATGATGGAACTAATATTATTGAAATTAAACATACTATGCCAAAGCCTTACAAAGGTGAATGAATTAAATTCAAACAAACAAACAAACTCTTATTCATTGGGAGAACATGACCGTTATAAATTTTGTTTGAAAATATGACCGTTATGACTTTTAAAAATATGAACGTTTTAATTTTTTAGCTTAAAGATGACCATTGCGGAAATTAGTCCATGTTATTTTTTTATGATGTGGCATCTTTTAATTAAAAATTTATATTATTCTTACTTTTTTGGTGACGTGGTATGTCACATCATCATGTCATGTCATTACTGAAGTGATAACATGACATGGGATGTAACATTATTCTTTTAAAAATATAAAAGTTAATTAGAATACCTAACTAAAATAAAGAGTAGGATTGGAGTTATTTTTAAAAAGTGACTAACTAAAATAGATAATATAACATTTTATAATATTTTAGGTAACTAAAATAAAGAGTTGGATTGAAGTTTCTCTAATTTGGTTATATGACTTGGGAAAATGGACATGCAAATGAAGCGCCACAAAATGACAATAAGAATAGGTAGGCTTTAGATTAACTTTAGATTTATCAAGCACGACGGTAATTAATGAGACGAAATCATGATCCAATTGTAAAATGTGATTTTCTCTACAAGAAAATATAAAATAAATGTCAAAAAGAGAAATCTTACACCGCGTGCAAGCTAAAATGCTGTGTTTCTTTGTATCCTATGAAATGACCACTACTAAAAAATTGAGTTTTAGCGATGGGAGATTGTCGTTGTAAAAAAATTTTTGCGACGGCAAATAGGGCGATACTTTAAATGGCGCCGCAAAAGATTTTTGCAACAGCTTATGCGACAGGAGATTGACTTTTGCGACGGTATTATGACCGTCGCAAATACTCCGTGGCAGCTATTTTTTTGCAACGAGAAATTGCTGTCACCGTTGTCCGTCGCAATTGCCTTATTTGCGACGGCATCACCCATCGCAAATGAATGACGCACCATTTCATTATATTAGCGACGATATTGTGCCATCGCAAATAAAAATGATGCCGTCGCAAAAGCATATTATTAGTGACACATAAAAATCGTCAGAACAAATATGCAGGTAATTCTCAAACTTTTGCTATAGCATTTGCCGTCGCAAAAAATAACCTGCTGTCGCAAAAAGTGGAGAACATATTTAATAAATTATATTAAATTTAATATTTTTTTAATTTCCTAAAAATCTTGTATACACATGAAATAGTATAACTGAATTAATTAATAAAAAATATTCATTCCCCAAATTCCTGTTTATACATAAAATAATATAACTAATTCATTCACCAAAAAAAAACATTCATTCACAAAAAAATTCCTGTTTACACATAAAATAATATAACTAATTCATTCACCAAAAAAAAACATTCATTAACAAAAAAATTCTTGTTTACACATAAAATAATATAACTAATTCATTCACAAAAAAAAACGTTCATTCACTAAATTTCATAATCCATATCCACAAAAAATATAACAAATATTAGAATTATAGTTTTTCTGTGAAACTCCAACATCCAAGTGCACCCTAACACCCAATAATTCAAAATACAAAATAAAATAAAACATTAACAGCCCCTTCAATCCCGATAATCATGGCAAACCTAATCCTTTTTAATAATCTGAAAAAAATAAAAATAAAACAATTACCAACGTGATTGATATAGACAACATATATGTAATATCATATCATTAATGAAACCATAAAAAAAAAAGTTGTAATTTACATCAACAGATTTCCATGCAACTTATTTGTCAATCGATTCTCCCACAGTTTCAATGCTATGGCGTGGTCTTTCTAAAAGAGCGTTAGGTTTTCTCGCAGTTTGAACAAACACTTTGTAAAAGTTTGGACCCAAAGGTTCTCCATCCAATTCTGTGAATGGGTCCATACTTATAAGCAGCCCCTCTGCCACCTTGAGTTTTGGAAGCCCCACACTAAGAAAACTTACTTTTATACCACCCTACAATCATAAGTACAATATTTGGATAAGTTGTGTAAAATAAATCAAACTTTAAATATTAAAACTTAAAGTGTTATAATATTAGAAAAAAGGCTATAATTCCCAAACCGGAAATCCGGCGACCGTGCCGTTTATCCCCACACGTCATCATTGTCTAAACCGTACAACGTGCCAAGTTACACGTCATTCCTAGACCGTTAGTGGATTTTGGACTCCAAATCGACAAAACTAAACTTTAAAACTTAAAGTGTTATAATATTAGAAAAAATGCTATAATTTCCAAACCGAGATTTCGGCGACCGTGCCGTTTGTCCACACGCGTCATCATTGCCTAAACCGTGCTACGTGCCAAGTTTCACACCGTTCCTAGACCGTTCGTGAATTTTGGGCCCCAAAACGACAAAACTAAACTTTAAAACTTAAAGTGTAATAACACTATAAAAAATGCTATAATTCCCAAACCGGGAATCCGACGACCGTGCCGTTTGTCCCCACATGTTATCATTGCCTAAACCATGCTACGTGCCAAATTTCACGTCATTCCTAGACCGTTCGTGAATTTTGGGCACCAAAACGACGAAACTTGATTTTTAAAACTTAAAGTGTTATAATATTAGAAAAAATGCTATAATTCCCAAACCGGGAATCCGGCTACCGTGCCATTTGTACCCACATGTCATCATTGCCTAAACCATGCTACGTGCCAAGTTTCATGCCGTTCCTAGACCGTTCGTGGATTTCGGGACCCAAACGACGAAACTAAACTTTAAAACTTAAAGTGTTATAATATTAGAAAAAATGTTATAATTCCCAAACCGGGAATCCAGCGACCGTGCCGTTTGTCCACACACGTCATCATTGCCTAAACCGTGCTACGTGCCAAGTTTCACGCCATTCCTAGACCGTTCATAGATTTTGGACCCCAAATTGACGAAACTAAACTTTAAAACTTAAAGTGTTATAATATTAGAAAAAATGATTTAATTTCCAAATCGGGAATCCAGCGATCGTGCCGTTAGTCTCCACACATCATCATTGCCTAAACCATGCTATGTGCCAAGTTTTACGCCGTTCCTAGACCGTTCGTGGATTTTGGGCCCCAAAACGATGAAACTAAACTTTAAAACTTAAAGTGTTATAATATTAGAAAAAATGATTTAATTTCCAAACCGGGAATCCGGTGACCGTGCCGTTTGTCCACACACGTCATCATTGCCTAAACCGTGCTACGTACCAACTTTCACGCCATTCCTAGACCGTTCATGGATTTTGGACCCCAAATCGATGAAACTAAACTTTAAAACTTAAAGTGTTATAATATTAGAAAAAATTATTTAATTTTCAAACCGGGAATCGGGCGACCGTGCCGTTAGTCCCCACACGTCATCATTGCCTAAACCGTGCTACGTGCCAAGTTTTACGTCGTTCCTAGACCGTTCGTGGATTTTGGGCTCCAAAACGACGAAACTAAACTTTAAAACTTAAAGTGTTATAATATTAGAAAAAATGATTTAATTTCCAAACCGGGAATCCAGCGACCGTGTCGTTAGTCCCCACACGTCATCATTGCCTAAATCGTGCTACGTACCAAATTTCAAGCCGTTCCTAGACCGTTTGTGGAATTTGGGCCCCAAAATGACGAAACTAAACTTTAAAACTTAAAGTGTAATAATATTATAAAAATTGCTATAATTCCCAAACCGAGAATCCGCCGACCGTGCCGTTTGTCCCCACACGTTATCATTGCCTAAACTGTGCTACATGCCAAGTTTCACGCCATTCCTAGACTGTTCGTGAATTTCGGGCCCCAAAACGACGAAACTTGATTTTTAAAACTTAGTGTTATAATATTAGAAAAATTGCTATAATTCCCAAACCGGGAATCCGACTGTTGGGGACTGCGGAATTTCTCACTACTTGACTATAGTGTATACGCATACTATAAAAAATTCTGATATGATTAGCATAATCTAATATACGTGATTAGAATCATACCTTCGAGATCTCTCTGGTTTGATCCCGAACAACAAGAATCAACACTAAGCACGAAGCAACAGCTTGAACTCAACCTTCGGACTTCTGCTGTATTCCTCGTACACGCCTTGCTCTACAGAGAGTGGGCTCGCCGCTGCTAGGGTTTCTCTTCCTCACAAAATCGTCTATCTCTCAATTATGTACAGAGTGTGTAACCCTAGCAACTCTTAGAGCGCGGATATATAGAGGCTACAATAGGAACCATAGGATTAGTATAACTAGAGATTCCTGCGCAAATAAGGACTCCTAATACAACCAGGATTACTCCTTATTTACATAAATTATAATTTATACCACTAACGAATTATAATTGCACTCCCTGTTATACTAGAAATTATATTTCGAGCTCCATATTATTAAATGTTTATTTATCTCCCTACGTTAAGATTATAGATACCCGTCTATTAAATTAAATTACTAGCAATTAAATTTAATAGACTTATTTAATTCCTTGAGACCTTCCACTTAACTTATTTGATATGTCGGATTCATAATCCATTTGTAGGGTTTGACATAATCAAAACTTATAAGTTTCCTTAAAGGGGTATCATCAATCCCTATACGAGGACGTGGATTCCATCAATAATAAATATTCACCATACACATAATGTTGTTGTCCAACTCACTGAGTTTATTGACCCATGAAGAATCTCACTCTTCTGTGGATCAAAACAATAAATACTATATGCACGTGTCTATTTATTATATTAGGATTAAGAGCATAAGCACTCATAATAATCATGAGGTATTAATTGTTTTATATAGTTAGTATAAAAACAATTACCTCAACACGTTCGTGTTCAATACACACAAAGTGTACTAGTGTAAGGAGTTGGAACTATACCGTTCCCTATAGTCAAGACAGACCTATTAAAACCTTGTACTACAGTTCTACTGATGGTGTGTCTATTTTCATCTAAGACTATGAATGATAAACTTATATTCAATAAGAACCGATGATCTGATCTTCCGTGTGTAAGTCGTACTCTACACACAAAATCATCTACTATATAGAATAAGAGACACACATGTAAAACATTTCTCACACATATTCTTATTAAAATGGAATAACAAATTTATTAATAAATACTAAAGTCATTACACAAAGCATGTCTTTTAGTATAAATTCCCAACAGGCGATCGTACCGTTTGTTCCCCCACGTCATCATTACTTAAACAGTGCTACGTGCTAAGTTTTACGCCATTCTTAGACCGTTCATAGATTTTGGGCCGCAAAACGACGAAACTTGAATTTTAAAACTTAAAATGTTATAATATTATAAAAAATGCTATAATTCCCAAACCGGAAGTTCGGCGACCGTGCCGTTTGTCCCCACACGTCATCATCGCCTAAACAATGCTACATGCCAAGTTTCACGTCATTCGTAGACCGTTCGTGGATTTTGGGCCCCAAAACAACGAAACTTGAATTTTAAAACTTAAAGTGTAATAATATTAGGAAAAAATGTTATAATTCCCAAACTGGGAATCCGGCGACCGTGCCGTTTGCCCCCACACGTCATCATTGCCTAAACAGTGCTACGTGCCAAGTTTCACGCCATTCCTAGACTGTTCGTGGATTTTGGGTCCTAAAACGACGAAAAACTTGAACTGTTATAATATTAGCCAAAATGCTATAATTCCCAAACCGGAAATCCGGCGACCGTGCTGTTTATCCCCACACGTCATTATTGTCTAAACCGTGCTACGTGCCAAGTTTCACGTCATTTCTAGACTATTCGTGGATTTTGGGCCCCAAAATGACGAAACTTGATTTTTAAAACTTAAAGTGTAATAATATTACAAAAAATGCTATAATTCTCAAACCAGGAATCCGATGACCATATCGTTTGTCCCCACACGTCATCATTGCCTAAACCGTGCTACGTGCTAAGTTTTACGCCGTTCCTAGAGCGTTTGTGGATTTTAGGCCCGAAAACGATGAAACTAAACTTTAAAACTTTAAGTGTAATAATATTAGAAAAAATACTATAGTTCCCAAATCGGGAATCTGACGACCGTGCCGTTTGTCCCCACACGTCATCATTGCCTAAACAGTGCTACGTGTCAAGTTTCATGCCATTCCTAGACCGTTCGTGGAATTTGGGCCTTAAAACGATGAAACTTGATTTTTAAAACTTAAAGTATAATAATATTAGAAATTTTACTAATATTCCCAAACCGGGAATCCAGCGACCGTGCCGTTTGTCCCCACATGTCATCATTGCCTAAACTGTGCTACGTGCTAAGTTTCACCCCGTTCCTAGACCGTTCATGGATTTTTGGCCCGAAAACGATGAAACTATACTTTAAAACTTAAAGTGTTATAATATTAGAAAAAATACTATAATTCCCAATCTGGAAATTCAGCGACCGTGCCGTTTGTCCCCACATGTCATTATTGCCTAAACCGTGCTACGTGCCAAGTTTCACGTCATTCCTAGACCGTTCGTGAATTTTGGACCCCAAAAAGACGAAACTTGATTTTTAAAACTTAAAGTATAATAATATTAGGAAAAATGTTATAATTCCCAAACCGGAAATCCGGCGACCGTGCCGTTTTTCTCTACACGTTATCATTGCCTAAACCATGCTACGTGCTAAGTTTGACGTCGTTCCTAGATCGTTCGTGAATTTTGGGCCGGAAAACGACGAAACTAAACTTTAAAACTTAAAGTGTAATAATATTAGAGAAAATGCTATAATTCCCAAACCGGGAACCCGGCGACCGTGCCGTTTGTCCCTACACGTCATTATTGCCTAAACAATACTACGTGCTAAGTTTCACACCATTCCTAGACCGTTCGTGGATTTTGAGCCCCAAAACGACGAAACTTAATTTTTAAAACTTAAAGTGTAATAATATTAGAAAAAATACTATAATTCCCAAACCGGGAATTCGGCAGCCGTGCCGTTTGTCCCTACACGTCATCATTGCCTAAACTGTGCTACGTGTTAAGTTTCACTCCGTTCCTACACCGTTCATGGATTTTAGACCCGAAAACGACGAAACTAAACTTTAAAACTTAAAGTGTTATAATATTAGAAAAAATGCTATAATTCCCAATCCGGGAATCCGGCAACCGTGCCGTTTGTCCCCACATATCATTATTGCCTAAACCGTGCTACGTGCCAAGTTTCACACAATTCCTAGACCGTGAGTGGATTTTGGGCCCCAAAATGACAAAACTTGATTTTTAAAACTTAAAGTGTAATAATATTAGAAAAAATACTATAATTCCCAAACCGGGAATCCGACGACCGTGCCGTTTGTTCCCACAAGTCATCGTTGCCTAAACTGTGGTATGTGCTAAGTTTCACGTCGTTCCTAGACCATTCATAGATTTTGGGCTTGAAAACGACGAAACTAAACTTTAAAACTTAAAGTGTTATAATATTAGAAAAAATGCTATACTTCCCAATCCGAGAATCCGGCAACCATGCCGTTTGCCCCCACACGTCATTATTGCCTAAACTGTGCTACGTGCCAAGTTTCACTCCATTCCTAGACCGTTCGTGGATTTTAGACTCCAAAATGATGAAACTTGATTTTTAAAACTTAAAGTGTAATAATATTAGAAAAATGCTATAATTCCCAAATAGGGAATCTGGGGAATGTGCCGTTTATCCCCACATGTCATTATTGACTAAACCATGCTACGTACTAAGTTTAACGCCGTTCCTAGACCGCTTGTTGATTTTGGGCCCGAAAACGACGAAACTAAACTTTAAAACTTAAAATGTAATAATATTAGAAAAAATACTATAATTCCCAAATCAGGAATCTAGCGACCGTGCCGTTTGTCTCCATAAGTTATCATTGCCTAAACAATGCTACGTGTCAAGTTTCACGCCATTCCTAGACCGTTTGTGGATTTTGCGCCCCAAAATGATGAAACTTGATTTTTAAAACTTAAAGTGTAATAATATTAGAAAAAATACTATAATTTCCAAACCGTGAATCTGGCGACCATGCCGTTTGTCCCCACACGTCATCATTGCCTAAACAGTGCTACGTGCTAAGTTTCACGCCGTTCCTAGACCGTTCATGGATTTTGGGCCCAAAAACTACGAAACTCTATTTTTAAAACTTAAAGTGTTATAATATTAGAAAAAATGCTATAATTCCCAATCCGGGAATCCGGCGACCGTGCCGTTTCCACACGTCATTATTGCCTAAACCGTGCTACGTGCCAAGTTTCACGCCATTCATAGACCGTTCATGGATTTTTGGACCCAAAACGCCGAAATTTAAAATTTAACATTTAAAGTGTCCTAATATTAGAAAAAATGCTACAACTCCCTAACCGAGACTCCGGTGACTGTGCCATTTGTCCTCATACCTCGTGAGTGTTTTATACAAAATAAATTCACATTAAATATATATAATACTATACCTGGTCAATAGGCCGTGGCGTAGCTGATGGTGGTGTAGCTGGTGATGCAGATGGTATAACATCATCACCCACGGACTCCTGAAATACTTGATGGCCACTAGATACATCTGGGACCTACATATTTAAGTAAATGTTTATTACTAATTACTTTGTAATACATATATCAATATAACAAAAGGGGTATTTTATCAAACTTGCATAGCCGCTTTCATACTGCCTACACCCTGCAAACCTATACATTGGGTGACTGTCAGCATAACTAACTCTCTAATATCATCTTTAAACTGTGTGAGGTGCTGAGTGACGTGCTGAATGACCTGCTGAGTGATCTCCTCGATACTTGGGCCCTATGGGGGCAGCTGCAACGAGGCAGCTGACTGCGATGAACTACCATTCCTACGCTGTAAATCTGATGGCAATATAGCTGTCCCGTAGGTCCTGCAATAGCCATGCTCATCCTTCCCCATCATTTTTATGAAAATGCTATCTCGAACCTCATCAGTCTTGTCCTCCTCAGGCACCTCCTCAAGTCATCGCTCAAATTCAGCCTACAAAAGGGGAAATTAATTAGAAACATAAAACTGAAACTATTACCAAAGGACCACTATACAAGTATACTTACAACAATGGCTGTCACCTCTGGGTCAGATGTCCTATGTGATGCAATGTAGATGCTCATCCTGTCAGTCCTTTTCTCTTCCTTTGATAGTGACAAATATAAAACAATTACAGATGTTATATTCAAATAATTATTTTCATGAACTAAAATTAAGTAACTTGAATTATATACTTTCTGTTGTATCTAGCGAAGATGCGTCCTCCAAGTTCGATGAAGTATGGCACAATGCTTTTGATTAGCAGAATTTCGGTTTGATATCTCTTACATTATTGTCAAACATGAATTTGGACCCAATAAATGATGCAATCCTAGGTTTACCAAACAGAAAGAGATTGCAAGAACTAAAGCAAAAGTTCTTACCTGTGCTTTGGGGCTTCTCTAATAAGTCACAGGCTCTTTCCAAACTTCTGGCAAGACATTCTTAGGGGGTCTAGTATCAAGGAGGGGGTCATCTTTGTATGGACAGAAGTGTTTTTTCTTTAACTTAGTCTTCTTATCTCTCCAAATCTTAGAGCATGACTTCATACAAACTACTTTATATTCAGGCGGACAATATACCAAGTAATCCTACAAATAAGAAAATATAGAACATTAGCTCACATTTTATATTAAGTAACTTAAAAAAACAGCGAGTGTATATATTACTACCTCCACGTCATTCCAAATGCCATCTTTGATATTATTAGGCATGTTATCCCAATCTAAATAGTTAAAGGGAACTCGTTCTGTTACTAGATGGCCAAGCTGGCTAGACATTCGGCTACTATCATCACCAACGGGCTCTCCAAACTCATCAAACTGCACCACCACATTTTTAATGGTTAGACTCCAACCTAGAATGTCATTAGCAGTGCCTCGACCACCAACTGATGAAGATGATGCCTCAACACTTGTATCATTCAACAAAGCAAGACAACATTGAAAACATTACCCCAACGAAGACTTAATATCCAATTACATTGAAAACATTACCCCATGCACAACAGTTGGTAGCCAAATAGGATGAGCTTCTTTTCTGGATCAAACGAAAATCAAATGCATGCAATACCATATTTGGCTTTTAGAACTTGTCTTACAAATTTGATCATTCTAGATGGTTAGTGGGATTGAATAGAAATGCTTTGCAGAATGGAGAATTTAAGTATCAAACATTGAAATGGGCCTAAGTAACTATGAAATCAAAAAATCAGAACAAAAGCAAATTAGGACAACATATTAAACAAAATTTGATTTTAACTATTTTGACAAATGGCTAGTTCAGATTTACATTCTAATGAGAAGCAACGATTAGCCTTCATTGGAATAGACCATAACTCAAGCATATAAGATGAAAAGACCATTACAGGGGTCAAAACGAAGTACTTTGTGAAGCCTATTTTGATCTCTCTCTCTCTCTCTCTCTCTCTCTCTCTCTCTCTCTCTCTCTCTCTCTCTCTCTCTCTCTCGTGTCAGGAAAAGCCATGGGAAGAGCTACAATTGACCTGTGGGTATGATCATGAGATATTAGATGTTAAAAGAGATGTGGCAACTTGGAAATGTAGGACATTGCCCGCACACAAAGTAAATTATAAATGTGTGCAAACTTTAATTCTTCTTAGGTGAGAGTATACTAGTCTGAGCACTATAAACGAAGTTAACCCAAGAGAAAGCTTTGTACATTTAAAAAATCAATTCATCAAGTATGCAGTTTTCATATTTAAAAACAATATGAAGAACTCTCTTCTATGGACTATAGTGTAATTGACTTTTCCTTTCTATACTTTATTTCTTTTAACTACAGTACTGGATGAGATGCCAAAACAATAGAAGAAAAGTTTTAAGTTTGAAACTCTTTTCTAGTCCTTTGTTTTTTAGCTCTGCAACAGCAACTCATATTGCAGCAAATTATAACTGGATTTGAAATCTAACACTAACTAGTCTGCACTTTGTGAAAATGGAGATTTCCAGATGATATGAATGACCAATGACTGGGGGCGGCAGAGGAAGACAAAAAAACTAAGAGAAAAACATACTAATGTGACAGTTTCTTTGCCACTTGTAGAGTCAAGTTTGCAAATCTTGAGCAAAACTAGTGTGCTTTGTATGAAAAATGGTTCTACCAATGTATGCAAAGTCTGTAATTAAAATAAGGTATAACCGACTGTTTTGGGCAAGGATTATCATTATCATTAAAAAGTCTTAAAACCATATCCAAGCCAAATTACAAGCTTCATTGTTGTATTGAGTAGACAATTCCTCAGTGAAAAATTCCTAATGATAATTCCTTATATGAACCAGTTCAATTCCAAGCAAGACTTAATAGCCAATCACAATATCAAAATTCGTGGTAAAATTTGATAATTTCAAATGGGCACAAAGAAGTCTTACCCAATCAAGTAAAAAGAAAAATATACTAATAGATGTCGACATGATTTTGCAGAGATGAAAAAGCATTAAAAGAAACAGGAGACAACAATAAACATATATAAATCAATAACGTAATGCCTAGCCCCAAAAAAAAAAAATCAATAACTTAGAGATAAGAGAAAGTGATTGTGCATATATGGCCTTTCAATTGCAGTAGATATCGTCACTTTGCTACCAACTTATTCACTCATTGTTAAGAAGTTCGAAAGGCTCACCATCCCCATCATTTTTCTGATTGCCCAAAGATATAAAAGCCAAGTTTTAGCTAAAAATTTAAAGAAAGGATAAAAGAAAATTGTAAGGCAACCTCAAACAGCTGAAAGAATACTCTTTTTGTCCTCTTCAAGTGGCTTAAAAACCCAAACCAAGCAAGAGAACATTGAAAACATTATCCCAAGCAAGACAACTAAGTTTTTTTTCGCAGTCATTTGTTGCATAATTTGAAAACAAAAGTCATTAGAATATAAAAGATAGCTACTGCTACCAACTTATTCACTCATTGAAGCATTTGAAAAAGCAAACTATACTTGTAAAAAAAAAAAAGTAAGCACACCAAGAGACTACTCACATAAATATGCTTAAAGCTAACCCCGAAAGGATCAAGTATCCATATAGAAAAACCAAACCTATATACCTGTAAAAGGTGCTGGTACCGGTGGCGGCAACGGTGGTGGTGGTGGTGGTGGTAGTGTTGGTGCTGCTACCAATGTGACAGGTAGTGGTGACGGTGTAAAGGCTTCACTACTCTCAGGTGAGCTTAGACAAAGTGCCTCAGACATAGTACGAGAACGGTGGGCACGTCTCATCGAGGAAGACATCTGCAAGCCAAATTAGAACATAGTATATATAGTCGTGTTGTACGTACCATGTAACCTTTTTTGTCCAAAACCATAAAATTTCTAGTGAGCTACATATGCCTGATACATCTCCAAACCATAAAACCATTGCTCTAAAGTTCAAGACAAAAAATAAATAGTTCATAAAAATTAATAAGAAAAACAAAACAAAAATGCAAATATTCTGCTCAAAACTCATAAGTTACAACCAAGAGACTGAAATATTTCCTAAGTATTAACATTAACAACTATCTTTCCTTCAGTTCCTCCCCTAACCCAATTACCATCTGCATCATCAATTACGACTACATTCTCCTCTAATTGTTGGCTTGTGTACGGATCAGCTTGAGGAACCGCGGAATTCATATCAAACAAACTCTTTAGGACATCTTGACAACAACATGCCACTGAGGTGCCAAAGTATCTGAAGCATACCAAATTTGCTCAGCTTGGGATGCAAAGATGAACGGTTCATCTATATATGACTCAATTATCTCAGTATAACAAGTGGTTGAAGTTGACCAATGTGAACTTGAAGCCGTCTTCTTTCTTTCCGTATTGTTATCAATCCAATTACACTTAAACATTACATATGGCATGCTATTAGTGTATCTTACTTTTATAATGTTAGTTAATTGCCCATAATAGTATACAACCCCAACATGAGGATTGTTATCTCTTCGACTAGCATAACTTAATGTCTTTGCCTTTAAAGCTACACCACTATTTTGTGTAACTCGATGGTCATCCATACCCTTCACTCGAAAATGAAACTCATTCACATTACAGGCATTATACCTCCATGCAACTGAATTAGGACCAGCTACCAATGTAATGATTTCTTGAGACAATGTGACATCACTTGTTGTTAGCAAAGTTTGTACCTGTTTAGAAATTTAATGTTACTTTTAATTAAAAAATTTATATCATATAATAATAAGTACGTACATGTTCTTTGAACCAAGTGTGAAATGTTTCAAAATACTCGTGTTGGATCTGGCAAGCGTCTGCGTCGGGCCTTCTTTGTTTAATGGATGCAAGGTGCAAGCTGTGTAATTTGAGAGATACCAACATATCATGTACAAAGATTAATAAAAATATAATGAAGAGTGTTAATTCAATCAATGGTTGAACAACCTTATTGGGTAATGTATTCCGTAGAGCCAGAGGAATAAATTGTTGGATCATAACATGATTATCGTGACTCTTTAAACCCCAAATGGTCCTATCTTGTAAACGGACATGACGGGATATATTGGATGCATACCCATCTGGCACTTTAACATCCTTCAGAACTTTCAAGAACAAGCCTTTCTTTTCCTTAGACATTATAAACTGTGCAGGTGGTAGGTAGACTTTATTATTCCCTCTATTCTGCCGGTGCAATACTTTTCTAAGTTTCATAAGCTCTAGATCATGCCTAGCACTTGCATTGTCCTTGGACTTCCCCACAACTCCTAGTATAGTCCACAATACATTGTTACAGACATTCTTCTCTATATGCATTACATCGAGATTGTGTCTGATCAAATTGTGTCTCCAGTATGGCAACTCATAGAATATACTTTTCTTCTTCCAATTATGGTTTTGAGGTCTAGGATTGTCATTTTCCAGTAATCCTCTACGTCAAGGTCATCCCTCTTGTATTGAGTTAAAATTCCTTCTTACTCTAACTGTAGCAATAGATCTGATCCAGATAACACTTTAGGCTTGTCTTTTATCTCCGAGGTGCCATCAAAAAAAACTTTATCCTTTCAGAATTTGTGACCGTCAAGTAAGAATTGACGATGACCCCTGTAGGTAAATTTTTTACCATGTTTCAACCATAGGGAATTAGTTTCCTTATTGTAGCAGGGGCAATCATATCTACCTTTCGTACTCCATCCTGACAACATGGCATGTGCAGGGAAGTCAGTTATTGTTTACAACAAACATGCATGTAATTGAAACATTTCTTTCGTCGATGCATCAAATGTGGCTACACCTTCATTCCACAACTCAATCAACTCCTCAATCAACGGTTGCAAATACGCATCGATCCTGTCCCCGGGGGATTTTGGGCCATTAATAAGTACAGACAAGATCAAAAAGGGTTGCTTCATGCACATCCAAGGTGGTAAGTTGTATGGAATCAACACTACAGGCCAAGTACTGTGGACTATGTTCGTTGACCTAAATGGGTTGAATCCATCTGATGCAAGCCCAAGCCTTACACTGCAGGGATCACTGGCAAATTTTGGATTCTGTTGATCAAAATGTTTCCATGCTGGTGAGTCAGCAGGATGTCTTAAGATCCCGTCATTTACTCTTTCCTTTGCATGCCAGCTCATTGCCTTGGACGTCTGTAATGACAGAAACAATCTCTGCAACCTTGGCTTCAGGGGAAAATACCTCATTTGTTTTGTAGGTTTCTTCTTATCTTTGGAGACTACAGTTTCATCACAGGCTTTCCATCTAGAACTGCCACATATGACACACTAACTAAGATCGACATCCTCATTTCTAAATAACATACAATTGTTAGGGCATGCATCCCGAGTCTCATAAGTGAACCCCAAATTTTCAATTATCTTGCGAGCTTCATAGTAGTTTTTCGAAAGATTGACTCCCTCAGGGAAAGCCTCACATAATAACTCAAGTAACATATCAATCGACTTGTTTGTCTAACCATTTAGTACCTTCATATGCAAAAGCTGAACAATGAAGGACAATTTGGTAAATTTCTGACAACCAGGATACAATTCAGTCTGTGCTTGTTCCAAAAGTTTAAAAAAATCAATTGTTTCTTGATTTGCACCTATCTGCTCTTGTTCATTCTCAGAAGTTGTGCCAACATATGGAATAGCCTCTTATATCATTCCAACCATGTCATCCCTAATGTCAGCACCACTGTTAGGTTCCACCAACACTTCATTTTCTCCATGACACTGTAAAGGACGACGGGTTTCCCCATGACTTGTCCAATTTTTGTAATTTCTGTACATCTCACTCTTTAAAAGATGATTACGCATAACATCTCGTGGGTTATGATATCGGTTTAAACACCTCCTACACGAACACCATATGACAGAAGTTTCATCTCGACTGGCGTATGCAAATGACAAGAATTCATCAATCCCATTAATATATTCCAGTGATAGCCTATCGCCTAAATCAATCCAACTCTTGTCCATATTTCTACACATGTCGACATCGACAACATTACTTATCCACCACAACAACTAAAAAATAATCTATTTAAAATGCTCATGCATCGTGAAACCTATCCATCCAACTCCACTCTAAAAGGTAGGTGGTCCTATCTCATTTAGGAATACATAGTCTATATGGAATAAAGCAGCTCAAACCACTTCGTCCATCTCCAAGGAAAATTCGACAGCATCTTCCCTTAGTTCTCCACGTACATGACGCAGATAAAGTGTATTGATATACACTACATCCAGTATGTACGCCGAGAACAATAGGAATTGCCACACAGAATAAGCCTCAAAGATAAACAATTTGAAATGGTGAGCCACTAACTGCCATATAGACTTACGCATTCCCAAACTGTCCGAAGCTGGACAATTCAAGAACCATCTCATCAAAGTCGAATCCACAAACTCTGATGAGGATTCTTGAACGGGTCTAAGGTTATAAGCTTATACTTCAATTAACTCATGCAAGCATGAGGCAACCAAAATATAAATATGTATGTATGTATGTATGCATGCATGAAAGAAATATCATAAACAATGTCAGGAAAAAAAAATACATTTCTTCTACTCATTTAGTACAAGAAACATTGTCTTATTATTTTTTTGTCATTTTAAATTTTCTATTTTTCATAAGATAATACTCTTAGTTTTATTGGGACTACTAGTGGAGCACATGCTTTGCACGTGGTATAGTTTATTAGGATAATCCATGTAACGTGCTATGTAAAAAGAATTGTGTCACATTTCTAGTCTTAATTATTAATAAAATCCTCTCATGTTTTGTTTGAATAATGTGAATAGATTAGTCACTTTTATATAGTAAATTAAATGTTTAGAGAAAAATTAAAGATATAGTCTTGCATATCTATATAATAAAACACAATATTTTTTTAATATTCGATGGGACATTTGTCCTACGTGACATCTATCTAATAAAACACATCGTGGATTTTGAAAATGTCTCTCTCTCTTACAATTGTATCCAAAGGCTGAGTTTTATTTTGAAAACATTTTAACGGCTGAGATCATTTTTCATTCACCCTTTCACCTTTCTATCTCCCGTCTAAATGTCTCATCCATGCTTTAGTCTCTTTGCTAGGTTGTCTCTATTATTTTTCTAATAAAACCAATCACTCACCTTGATATGATCACAAAACACAATGTTTTGCGAAAATATGTTGAGATTTTGATAAGATTATGTGAAAATATGTTGAGGTTTTGTTGAGTTTGTTTTCTAAAGCCCTTGATTTTGGTGTATTTATGTTGATAGTAAAAATAAAAGAACAAGCCTGAACTTGAGGGTTTCCACTTTTCAGGTATCATAGCCACAAATTATTTGTTGACATCGTTGTTACCATAGAGAATATGTAGTTTTTGGCCATATGGAACACTTTGAATAATGCTTTTACACTTTTGAAGTATCTATAAATAAGAGACACTGCTGCCAACAATATTTTTTAACTTTTAAACATTTGCAATCAGCCCCTTAGATGTACAGTAAAGCCACTCACTCACCTCGTCTATTCAATTTTAATACTCTGTTTTTTTTTTTTTTCCCTTTTTTGGCTCCTGCAGATGTGAGCAGATAATCCAAATTCCAACACCAAATAGAAATAGATTGGGGGTTTGCCACTAAAGGAATAAGGCAGGCTAATAAGAGAGCTAACAAATGAAATAAGTAGCAACAGTTAAAAGAGACATTTCCAGAGTTTGTAGATACCAAACCTTTACACTTTTGAAGTATGTATAAACTAGACTATTAAGCTAGCCATTTAACTTCAAGCTATTGCATTTTCATATGTAGATACCGAACCAAAGATTGGTATTGAACGTATTCATTAGACATGACATTGAGTTTGTTTCTAACAAAGCCAAGAAAAGACCAGTTTCATTGCTTCATTACTATGGGTTCTTCAATTTCGAAGTGCAGCCAACGAATATATGTGAAACATGCAATGCAAATAATAAGAGAGACAGGAGAACATACCTTGAGCCACAGGAGACGGTGGTGGTATGGCGGAGGTGGAGGCAGCGCAACAGAGGGCGGAGGCGCAGCAGAGGATGCGGTAGTGCGGCGCAGCGAAGGAGGTGGCTATGGCGCGGCGGAGGAGCTGCTGGGAGTGCGATGCAGCAAAGGCGATGGCGATGGCGATGGCGATGGCACAGCGGAGGAGGAGGTGGTGATGGCGCAGTGGAGGAGGAGGTGGCAATGGTGTGATCAGAGAGGGGGATCGAGAGAGAGAGAGAGAGAGAGAGAGAGAGAGAGAGAGAGAGAGGGGGAACATCACAGAGTTGTCTGAAACTCCCCGCGGCTAGGGTTTACAGCGAAAATGGGGAGAAATGGAGAAGAAGGGCGAGCTGAAGAATTTTAATCAAAACGACGCCGTTTTGATTAAAATTCTTTGCGACAGCTTTGCCGTTGCAAAATCTCGTCGCAAAAAATATTTTTAGAGACGGCTAACATCCCATCGTAAATAGTTGTCTCAAAAAGTTATATCTGCGACCCCATATATCTGCCGTTGCAAATGTCCATAGCAAAAAGTTTTTGCGACGGCCTTTTGCGTCAGGTAAGTTGCCGTCACAAAAGAAGATATTTGCAACGGTAAAAAAGTCGTCGCAAAAACTTACGAAGCAAAAGGGCCATTTTTTAGTAGTGGACAGAATTCTAGAAATTTGAATTGGATATGTTAGTTCTATGCATAGAGACCCATGTTGGAGTGTCGATTTCTCTAATAATTTAACGCGTGAACTTAAGTGGCTTGAAACGTTGTGGAGTATGTCAATACAAAGTCCGTACGTGCAATTACTTAAACAATGGGTATATTAATATAACAAGAGAATATACTCATCTATATTTAGTGTGTGCAAGAAAGACTGGTATAAACAATTTCTATTTGCTATGTTTCATAGTAAAATATGGGCAAAAGAATGGTATATAATACTTACAGGTTTAACACGATTTTTTTTTATAAATATGATAAAAAAATTAGGTATAAAAATACAAGAACGTCAAAAATATGAATATTTAATTATACAGGTATTATACGAATACGAGTTAAAAAGGCAAGATAAAAAATACATTAACTTTTATAAGTAATTTCTTCTTGTCTCATTTTAGTAAGTCGTATTTTTGTCTCATATATATATATATATATATTATTTTTTAAAACATATTACTAAAAACAGCTAAATTAAAGTGTCACATAAATAAATTATATTTTTCTTATTTTATTCTTTCAATACTTGATATAAGAACATATTAATAGTGGTGTTTCGTAGGGGGGAAGAAAGATGCCGAGGTCTTAATAAAAAGAGGTCGACGAATAATGCTAGCTAGGCATCGTAAATAAATATTTCAAGATACAATCAAATTTTTGGGTTATCTATCTAGTATTAACATTTGTGCAAATGAAAAACATACTAAAATGAGACTATAGAACATTTTTAGCACAAGTTGACTTTTACTGAACTGAATCTGTAGAGTGGAGTGTATAGTTTGATTCTTTTCTATGTTGATAGCACAAAATCAGCTGCTATGATATTTTGTCCAATGTTTGGGATAATTAAGAGTCGTCGTATGTGCCCAAATGTGTGCTTGTTTGAAAACTTATGCTTCATAAAGTGCAAACATTCCAGCATATGCATTTCAAAGCAGAAAGGTACCTTTTGGTATTAAAAATCGTAAGTTTGAAAAGTGGAAACAAAACGTGCAAGATGGAAGACCTAAAGCTAGAAAATTCACAAGAGTTAAAAATGGAAGTATCCTCAGTAACAAATTAACAATCAATCATGTTGCCTAACTTAGCTGTTTTTTTGGGCGCCAGCAATGGAGGATATCTATACACATATATATATATATATATATAGCCACATTAACTTACATCAAGGGCAAAAAGAAATTGTGATTATAAGTTATAGCAAATGGCGGTGTATAATAATTAATGCTAGCTGTAATCAATTGAATAAGAAGTAAAACAGCATTTGGAATTACCCATATACAAACAAGGGGCTCACTGTTTGCTACTGAACTTTATCTCTCTCTCTCTCTCTCTCTCTCTCATACATCTTTGTTCTTATCTTGCTAACTCTTTTCCATTTTTCAAATCCCTGTGAATTGTTGAAAAATCTACCATAACACCACTTTCAAATGGTATCAACAATCTTTTCTTTCAAATCGAAGAGGGCTTAATGTCAAAGCAAGAGTTTTATCCAAGATTACATCTGCTGCAATATTTCTCCAACTTTTCATTCTTTGATTAGAAAGAACACCTACCTAAATAATTTCGGTCATGCGCTAGCGTAAAAAGAAAAATGCGTAACGCCTTTCTTTCTGCGGTGTGGTGAATATGACTTCTGCGGCATAGGGAGTGGGTGAAATCATTGTTGCGCTTCTTTGGAGTTTTTTTTGCTTTTTCTTCTTTTTGTATAAAACTCAACGAAAAAGACTGACAATGTGGTGATTGGCGAACTCTGTCTTCGTTACGGAGTCAACAGACTCGACAAAAAATTGGAGTGCCTGTATTCATAGAATGTGTAATTCAAAATTTGTTTCCTTCTTGACAGACACCATTGTTTCTAGTTTGATTGATGGATTTATAGTGTTCGAATTGTTGACCTTTGCGTTGGTATGTTGACCTTTGCCTTGGCATGTTTTTCTTTTGCTGTGTTCACACGTCTAAGGTCTATGTTGACCTTTGTATCTGGTATGTTCTTCTTTCGTTGTGTTCACACGTCTAAGGTCTATGTTGACTTTTCCATCTGGTATATTTTTTCTTTCGTTGATGTTCACACACGTCTAACGTCTAACCTGTTTTCATCTGTTGGACCTTTCAAAGTGTAACACATTGCACATAGCACACGCATGCATATCAAATCATAGTTATTAATACCTTTATCATACCAATTGATACTGAGCGATACTTATGGTATCATGTATAAAGCCGTATTTAATGAAAATAAATTCCATACTGATCAACGTATCAGCTGATATCAATGGCATCGAGTAGTACCAATCAATACCGAATTTACAAGATGATAATAGATTTTGTGTAATATGTTTTAAAACAATCTAATTTTATTATATTTTAATAATAAATGTCTATTAAAATTTGTGTTGGACATATAATGGATAATAATGTCTTTTAAGTATTTTTAAATATATATTTTGGTTGAATAACACTTTTTTATTGTGTTAAAATAATTTAATGTTGAATAAAATTTGTTATAAGTACTGTCAAATTTTGTAAGTAATTATTTTGTAAATAAATATATAATTTTTATAAATACATAATATTTATAGTGATTAATCTGACACAATATCCGGTATTACTCCAGTACCGATACGTACCTAATAACAAAAACAATATGCTAACCGATACGATATTAATAACTATGGATCAAACTACATGCCCATGCCCGCACTCTCTTTGTTAGGGGTGGTCGTGGGTCAGATGGCCCGCTAGACCTGCCTAATCCTGTCCATTATATATAAAACTAGAAAACTTTTTAGGCTTGATTATGTTATTTGACGAGCTTAAAAATTTGTTTAAAGCCTGGCCCATTTAAAAAATATATATAGAATAATGTATTTATATATTTTAAAATATCGTATGCTTTTAGATTTTATGTTGTTTAATATTATTTTTGAAAAACAAAGTTTAAAATTTTTTAAAATTAAATGGCCAAGCTTGGGCTGATTTAAAATTTAATTTTAGGTCTAATGATAATTATTTATAATGTAAGTCCGGCCCAACCAATGTCCACTCGTTGACTGTCTGCACATAAATTATATTCCTCGCCTTGCAAGACTTTGAGGCAAGTTTTACCTTAGTCTAGATAGTCTCAATTGCATGTTTTATACTTTTATATATATAATTTCAATTACGTTCAGCCATTAACTTTTGTTAAGCATTTGAAAGCAAGAAAAAAACACGTCAACACCACCTGACTTTCTTCGACCGCATAGAGTTCTTAACGACCTAATATGGAGCCAATCCAGATTCATGTGAAGCCAAATTTTCACCGGGGAGTAGATAGCTAGACGAATTGAAACAAATTGGAAAGTAGAAATAATCCCCAGAGACGAACACAATATAAATTTAAAATTCCATAACGGAAACTAATAAATTTTCTTTTCTTTGGTATAAAATCATGTAATGCTATACATAAATTTATTTTCAATTTTATTTTCTTACTTTAGATAATTGTATGAGAGATTCACTCAAAAAAAAAATTTGTTGAATTATGTAAAAAAAAATTCTTTTTAAAAACGTTTACGTCGCCTCGCCTCACCTTACCTCACCTCTCCTTCTTGTGATTGGCCTAGAGTACGAAACCAGTAGACTCGGACACAATGGAGTGGCTTCATTCATTCATGGGATTAGTGAAGAAAAACTTTTGTTTCTAGAATTAACGTTGACATTGAGTGTGTTTTTCTTTCGATGCTGTCAACTCAAGCCCTTTGAGGTCTAACTTAATGTTATTTTTTATTGGACGCCGTCCAAAAAGTATATAGCACGTCCTACGCCACATGCATCCATGCAGAGCAAACTGGCCCATGCATTCATTTTCCACTTATTATGCTGATAATATAAATATAAAGGTACCATTGAAGACAAGAATTTTTTACGAAGGAGTTTTTTGTTTATTTTTTGTTTTAAGTGGAGCTAAATTTAAAAGGGCTTTTCTAAAAATAAGGGGTTCAGGCCATCTCTAGCCTACTTTTAGCTTAATCCGAGCATGAGGGATGTGTTGAGAATATAAAAAGTTAAAATTTTATTTTTTTAAAAACAATTTAAACTTTTAAATCACTTGATAGTTAACGATTCAACAATCTATGCACGTAAACGAACGAGGTCAAAAATTGATCAACATTATATTAAGCACACACCCATAGTCACCTAAGAACTCAATCTTAAGATATGGCTTAATCTGGGGTCATCATTAGAACTCGGTCCTCAAGATGTCTTAACAAGCATGTGATTTCTTAGAAGATCAATTGTAACTTGTATCCTCCTAGTTTGAGGCAATTTTTTACTTTAGCCTCCATAATTCCATTTGTGAGAATTTTTTTTTTCTAGGAAAGATAGGAAATGTCATTAGAAAAGGAGAAAATACGTTAAACACAACAACCATCCTCAGGAAGAGAGATATAAAGTCATGACAACACAACTATCGATAGGAGGGTTCACAGCTAGACTCAATTGAAGCTAATTAAAAAAGCATATACTTCAATTAATTACAATTAAAACTTTAGAGACCACAATAAAATTATAAATTGATTGGAGCTATTGAATGAGATCCCGGAGAGAGCACGAGAAGGTGTGAGTTGACCGGAGGAAAGTTCAAGCAATCCATTCTTATTAATATATCATTCTTCAGAAAGTAGTGGAGAAATAATCGTCTTTTGAAATCTCCTTATAAAAGGCATAGAGAAGGCTAAAAAAAGATAGGAGAAATTTTTACAGCTATATTATTAATTAAAAAAAATTATATATGTAACTAATTAGACCAACAGTCATCTATCCAACAGGTAATTTCTGGGCAACTATGGCTTCTATAGTCGCGAAGGTAAGAACATAGAATCCATGTACTAAAAATTCAATTCTTTCCTGCCTTTCTAATTATTTATTTATTTGACTGTTGAAATTATATAAATGTTATTGGTTGCCTGGGAACAAATATTCCATATAAAAGTCATTAACATCTAACAATTCAACTAGCAAAATGTCAATTGCTTGTTAAATATTATTATCTTCACCAACAATTAATTTGGTAAAGTTTTACATATGGCAAATTGATTGTATCAAAAATTGAGTAATGCTATACAATTATAAAATTCATACAAAATAATGTGATTGAATAAGAGTCTTTTTTTTTGTTTTATTTTTTAAACAAAACACCATCATTATGGTTATGAATTACAAAAATATCATTGTCACGTCATTTTGATAAGATTTTCTATATATATTTTTTCAAAGAATAACATTTTACTATAATAAAACAAATTTTGCAGTTATATATCTGGGTTGGAAAGTTATCTGTAGAGGGTTACAACCTTGCATTCATCAGCAGAAGAAAAGGGAAATCACCCACACTCCAGATGAGTACCAAATTAAGCCATTTCTATTGAAAAAACATTTAGCGAAGGAATATCTTGTGTTTTGAATCACCCATGAACAATTTAATCCACCTTCTAGAAATAATAGAATTGAAACCCCTCTAAACTGGATCCACAAATGGCTTCCAACCTTTTGCAAACACATGATGCATATTTTAGATTAGTTGCTGACAATGGTCTCACCCACCTTAACTCCAATACAATCAAGCAATGCCACACGGGTAGAAAAATATATCTTCAACAGAAGCTCAATACTTCTGCAAAGATTTTTTCTTTTAACCCAAAAAAGATAAATGAAAACTGATATAACATTCTGAATGAAACTCCAAACCCCCTCTCACCCCAAAAATTAAAATAAAACCAAATGCCACCCATAAAAATAAAAGGAAGAGATATATGCCATTTGAACCTTATTCTGTACAAAAAGTACGAAATTCCCAGTTTACATCTTAGAAACCAGACAGCCATGCCGGGTTCTTCATTGGAGTCTAAGCATACTTCTGATCTGAAGAAAGGTAACAGATTTTTAAGTACCTTTCCATCACCATCTTGTAATTAGGCAGCTGGTGGTGCTGAGTTATTCATCAATATCTTCTAAGCATACTTCTGATCTGAATAAAGCACCAGGTTTTCAGCAGGGTTTTGTACCTCCTCCAGCCATTAAAGTATTTTCCAATCACCTTCTTATAACTAGGCCTTTGCTGCACCATGTTCCAGTACTCAGCAATATTTGGACGGCTATCGATGTACTCGTCTTGCAAATTCAAGAGCTGTAATCTAGCCAGCACAGGAATGAGCATAACATCTGCCATAGTAAACTCTTCCCCCACTAAAAATGGTGTCTCACTTAGCTTTGTATCAACTTCATCCAGAAGGCTTACCAGATGTTCCTCGCTCTGTCTCAAAACTTCGGGGTTTCTCAACTTGTCTTCTGTCGCATATTCATCTCTCAGCTTACGGTGGTAAGCACCAGCCAGATCGGGAGATTCAGCCATCCGGGCAATTACCACTCTCCTTATGAATTTAGAAACAAAAAGACGGTACTTCTCAGGGACATGGGAGAGCGTGAAAAACTTGGGGTTCCACTGCTGTATCTTATTCATCCATTCAACAACTTCTCCACTGCTGAGAGTGATTTCACCACCGCCTGATGAGACGAGTGCAATCCTTTCTATGTACCTGTACAGTTCTAAATTGTTCAAAAAAAAAATCTTTATCTATCATAAAATTGTGTTTGGAAGCAATTTCAAGGACATATACCTTCTTAAACCACAAACACATAAGGCAAGAGTAAAAAAGAAAACCTTCTGTTTAGAACTTTAGACTTTTATGTTGAACTTTCCTGTTGCTGCATGTTTCTAAACCATGCACGGTATAAAGTAATGCTAATGAAAAAGGACTGCTTTCATATAGAAATTACAAAGAACCACATATTTGGAGGCTGACAAGAGTATATATTCAAGCGTAATTCATATCTCAATAATTCACCCTTTGTTTCCGAAACCTCTTAAACATGATACTGGAAATCATTCAAATGGCCATCATAATTCATCGAAGTTTGAAGTTGCTTCCAAGCACAAGATCAAATATTATAGAGAAAAGTAACTCAAAAGTTTGAGAAAAGGATAGGGCATACTGGATTATATCTAGTGTGTTGAATATAATGTGTTCACCATTCTGGAAAACAGGAAGTTTGGCAGTTGGGTTCATCTGGAAGAAGGAGGAGTCCATGTTCTTGCCCATGATAGGATTGACATGGAATGATGTATAATCGATGCCCCTTTCTTCCAAAGCAAGCCTCACCTTTTGGCTATCCAAAGAATATGGGTGATGATACAGCTGCATCACTTTATGAACATCAGCTCTTGGGATGATGCTGGCAGTGTGGAAAGTTGAACAGATCAACAATCAAGCTCTAGCGCTGGGGATTAAAAAGAGAGAACTTGTCAAGATCTGCACAGAATAGAAGAAGAGGGGCTTATAGACACTCCATAGAATCATTGAAACATTCCTGTATCCAATGGAATTAGATAAGTCAAGTCACACACATTCTACACAAAATTAAGGACTAAGCCAAGAGCACCCAAAGAGAAAAGAAAAAGTATTGTCATATAAATCCTATTATAGACATAGACATAAGGGGATGTATTCCAAGGGTGCTGATGCAGAAGTCTGAAGGACACAAAACTAGTGGTTTCGATTCACACAAGCAACGGCTATAATGACCTCCCATACAGTGTGAACAGTACACACCTCAGCAGTCAGCAATCAGCATCTCTGACATTATGGTGCAATGCAATAAAGCCCAATCACAATAATTTTATAAAAGAACAAAATCGTTATAATTTCAAGGTGCCTAAATGAATTCAGTACTTCCGTCACCTTTGAACAATGAGAATCATTATGAAATTAATTAATAACAAATTTGTTTCCACTAAAAGCAGATGTCACCATTGTATTCAGCGACAAAATTACATGCAAAAGAGGGGGAAGGGAAGGGGGAAGAGAGTGATGTCAACATCTGTTATCTTGTTAAGGCAACAGAAAATTGTGCCTCACCAGCAGAAGTGTGGGAGCAATTATGCACCATGTCATCACATTCCTTGTGTTCCTCAAGAAAGTTTTGAAAGATTTTAGTTGCTTTAAAGGAAAGTGCTATGTGCTTATTTGAATGCACACAGAGCCAAAGCAAGGATGAGGATCGCATAAAGCAAATGAAACTGAGCTGAGGAAGGATCTACATTGGTTAAGGAGAAAACATCACATTCTCAATGTAAGAAGAAGATGTAAGGTAGCAAAAGTCAATGAAAGAGGATCATGAACAAATTGATAATCCAGGTATTGTTGTCACCAGACTCACTACCGTGCCGGAGAGAAAATGGAACCAAGAAGAGCGAGTTCAGGTATTGTTGTCACCAGACTTACTAGACAGTTACAAAAATTTTGAGTATTTTGTGCTAAACTAATTTATTTTATGATAGATGTCTATTATAACTATCATTGGATATGTACTAATCAATTAAATATGACCTTTTAAGTATTTCTGAATAAATACTTGGGTTTGATAAACAGTTCTTGTTATACTAAAATAATTTGGTGTTGAATAATACTTTATATGGATGTAAATAAATATTTTTGATATATATATTAAATCTGAAACAGTACATGGTAACACATCAGTACTAGTACTGTATCAATGGAGAAAAGGGTGCGCTGGCCGGTACCATATGGACAACCATGATTCCAAGTGTTAAAACCCCATTAATCGAAAGTGTTGGGAGGCACGGACTAAATACAAACCTAACCTTTGACATAATTAGATCAAAGCGGCAACCATCAAACTTGAATTGGACTCTCACAATAGGCAGCACAAGCTTTTACTATACATGTGCCCCTATCAAGAATGCTGAAAATTTAAACAAGCACTTTCTTCCAACAAAGTTTTTTAGGTTGTATAACAATGATTGCATCTATGAGATTCAAAATACACCTGACCAGCCCTTAAATAAATGAGATGGCCATGTATCTAAAGACTAATCTGTATCTTCTCCTTAAGTCCATACGCTGAAAAAGAAAAACAAGATGTATAGTAAAGATAAGGTGTTAAGAAAGCTAAAATCATAGCAGGAAGTTGATGAGTTTGTGAATAGAAACAACCATTTTGATATTGCTTATAAATACTATCCATATGTACTCACCTACAACAGCTTCAATATGCAATATCAGTCATTGGTCAGAATCCATAATGCCAACCTCAGCTGTGTGAGTCAACTTAGGACACTCTCCCTGTGTCTTTTCCCGCTTTGCTAATCTTCCCCTCTAACATCAGGTGGCAAGGGCAGGGGAGGAAGAAACCCAAGTGGAGATTGAGACTATGTGAGTCATAGATGAGGCTGTAATCTCAACCCTCTATGGAAGTGTCATGCCAAATATGCAAGATATCTCATCCAGAACTGTACACGCACATGAGTTAAAATTCATTCTCTAAATGCTAAAGTGCCATCTATCTTATTTTCTTTATACTCTCCTAGATGTAGTTATACACTTATGTTAATGTCTATAAATCATCATCGATAACCATGATATCATTAATTGAGGAGAGAGTAATCAGTCTACTATCTGTTCTTTCTTTCAGAGATTTAAGTGTAGTGGAAATAGTCTTAAAAGCTAATACGCCATCCTAGCCTCATGGAGAAGGAAAAGAATTCTCAACATCATATAAAATAAAATAAAAAAGCAAATTAACACTCTTCGCAATGCATTAAGTACTGCCAGTCTGCAGAAAAACACTAGCACAAAGTAAACGACTCATAAAACTCCATTAACCAACAGCTTTGCCCAGCAATAATAATTAAACTCTCACGAAAGTTAGAGCAACTAAAGAAACTGATAAAATGCTGATGCTGTTCCTTCCTTATTACAGGGTGTGTATATATGTCTCTGTTTTGAAGTTTCCATTAACAAAAGTATTACATATAAACCAAATAGAAAACAAAAAGCCTATGATTCATAAGACTACAGACCATCCGAACCATACAGCTTCTTACAAGCTTCGATCAAATTAATTACTAACTACTTGGCAACAATAAGATTTTACCAAGCAAACATACATGCCCGTGAAATTCGGATTGTAACAGAGGAGAGGGGATAGCCCAGAGGTAGTGGCACCCGGCCCATGATTAAGGTCATTGATTCGACTCACCCACCCCTCCGCCAGGGCTTTAGCCATCCTATTCAAATGTCCAAACCAATAAAAAAAATTCAGGTTGCACTTCAAGACCATAAAGTGGCCAAACGCAACAATTACACTTAAACCCTCGGAGGGTTCACAGGTAAAGCCCTTATAACTACGAAGATCAAAACTTTCAACAATCAAAACCAAATCCAAAGCAGAATCACGACCCAATTTGCAGAATTCAATCATTAGTATATAATTAACCCCAATAAAATGGAACAATCACAATCTGAAGCGACTAGTTCAACATCAATAGGCAGATGCATATGACCAATGCGTAATTAATTGATGTAGACAAAATATTCGTATAAGACTTACCCAGAATTGGAAAACCTGTTGAGAGGTTGAAACTCGGGGTTTTAGCGATTTATGGGCTTTTGAAGATTTGATGAAAGAACAAGAAAGAAAGCAATCCTTTTTGTGGTTGAAGATGAAAAACCATTTAGAAAGAGAAAGTGCACACTCAGAGAGAGAGAGAGAGAGAGAGAGAGAGAGAGAGAGTGGAAAGAGAAACAGATTGCAGAAGATTAGCAATTAATATGACAATTTTTGTTCTTCTAACGGAAAGGGGGGCCTAATCTAAACCATTGTGGTAACGCCCTTTAAATAGTTAATAATGATTGATCTACTCGCTCGAATATGTAGTTTAATCATATACTCTCCCCCAGTTAGTGTACATCTGCGCAAGTCAAGCACAATGGTATTTTTTTTTTTTTTTTGGCCGTTCCTTTTTTTCTTTTTGGAGCCAAGCATTATAGTTATTACTAGAAACCTCTTGTTCTCATCACACAAAAGAAAAAGCACAGTGGTTTTTTCTTGTATGGATTTATATTTATTTAATATGTATATATACATATAAATTTTACCTTCGAGTTTATAGTTATGTGCTGCTTTATGAGATTAATCCTTTCCATAGTTACAAGGTAACTTTTTCAAGAGAGAAAATCCTAACCTCTCGTTTAGAAAAGAGGCAAAACTTTTATAAAATTTTAGGAGAAATTTTTAGAAAACGATTTTGAGACATTTCTGAAACTCTAACGTAATTTAAATAAAAAATAGAACTTGTCAAAAACTCTAAAAATAATATTATGGAAAACCCTTGGAAAGTAATTTTTCATAATTTTTAGTATTTTTTAAGCTCTCAAATCTTACTATTTAACAATATTGTATAATTTTTTTAATAAAAATCTATAAATATTGCATAGTATTAATATTTTACTTATCATAATGGTAGTCTAAATACTTTGTATGGCTTTTTTGGGAGTTTTAATGTGTATATATATATATATATATATATTTTCTAGAGAAATTTTTAGAAAATATTTTTGAGACGTTTCTGAAACTCTAACATAATTTAAAAAAAAAAAAAAAAACAGAACTTGTCAAAAACTCTTAAAAAATGTTGTGAAAAACCCTTGGAAAGTCGTTTTTCGTAATTTTTAGTATTTTTTAAGCTCTCAAATCTTATTATTTAACAATATTGTATAATTTTTTTTAATAAAAATCTATAGATATTGCATAGTATTAATATTTTACTTATCATAATGGTAGTCTGAATACTTTGTATGGCTTTTTTTTGGGAGTTTTAATGTGTATATATATATATATATATTTTTCAATAAATTCCTATTTTATTTATATTACCTAATGTTTTCTATTTTTCATCATTTTTGTAGGTCACATTTCACAATTTCGTTTTTTATATCATTTTTTACTTTCGCTTCTAATTCTGGCAACTACGATCCTTTCCTCGAACTAAGCCTGTTATAGGAAAAAAAAATAAAGTATCAAAGTGCAAAGGTTATTACCTTAATTTTAAAATGTTACTTCCGTTATGACTAACTCTCATATATTTAATTGGGGCCTGTAAATTTTAAATTTGAGTGATACAGTTTCATGCACTTTTTTATTTTTTGCTATTCCATGCTCATGAGTTTTCTAGAACAAGCTTGGATAATTGAGATCATATTATGCAATTAAGGTGAATTCCATACAATGGATCATGATGTATCATAATTAATCACATCATGTATATCAAAGCAAAATATATGTTATTATTGCAAAAATCTTCCTTTTCCTTGATGGCTGAACGCAGATCTCTTCTTCTTTTTTTTTTTTTCTGAGAGACACATAAAATAAGTACAAATATCTCGGATATGGCAATAGCACTACTAGTCCCGAAAACTCCATTTTAACTAGAGTTAACTTGCATCATTTAACAAAGTTAACCACCCAATTAAAAACATGGAATGCAAAAAAAAGGTAGTTCCTTAAATTTCAGGTACTACCTTCCGACTTTACCTTTCATCTCTTAGATAGTTTGCGGTTCGGCTTAGGTATTTGTGCGTTGTTTTGCCTTTGTTTCAGTAAAAATAAAATATGTTGTTTAGGTTTGTCCCACATCAATTGATCACCTTTCATTATGCTAGAATTTAAGGTGTCATGCCCCTATTACTCGATTTAATTCTGAATGTATGTTGTTTTGCCTTTAGTAAAAAAAAAAATAATAAAAAACTTCCTACTTCATTTTTTTTTCCTTCCAATTAAGCTAAACTCCAATTCCTAATTCTAGAATAATATAATTGCATCGAATCCAATCTTTGTGAAAAGAGACAGGATAAGATGCCTACGAGAATATGTTTTTGGTTATCAAAGGCATCTTCAATTACATGTATGTAAATTAAATTAAAACGGTGTTAGCTTCATGGAACTAGCATATGGGGGGAACAAATGTCATCCACCTCTAGGCAGGGGACCCAACAATATTCTTGAAGGAGGGCCAAGCTAAAAAATTTCAATACTATAAGAGTTAAAGGTAAAATTTTTGAATTTTATGTGGTTAGTATTCTGTTTACATACTCCAAAAATTATAGGATTTTAAAAATTCAAAGGGGTCAAAACACTATTTCTTATTATAAATACACAAAAATGTCATAGTCTAAACACAATTTCAAAAATTTAGAGGGATCGAGTCTCCCTTGGTCCATACGTAAATCCATCACTACCTCCAAAAAAATTTAGGATCAACTTCATTTTAGAGTAGACGAGGTGGTGTATATTATGTATTAGGATTTCTGTACCCCGTGATATTTTTTACATTAACTAGGCAAGCAAATTATAATTTTTGATGTACCTTCGAGCTATATTTAAATATTGAATTTGTGGATAAAAAAAAATAAAAAAAATAACTGAGATAAGTTATTTTTCTTGGTTTTCTACTGTTTTGGTTTGAAAAAGAAGAAGAAAACAGATAAGTACTTGTCGAAAAAAGAATCCATTTTTTTTTGTTTAATTACCTATATAACATGAATATTTATAAATCATTTTTTTTTTTTTTTTTTTTGTTTTGACAAATCTACTATCCAAACATATGGTTAAAAACACTGAGAGGGTGTTTTATTTGAGGTGAGAAAAATGAAACAATCCAAGGTAGCTTACATATATTGAAAGGGTACTTCAGCAATCAGAATAATCATAGGAGTTAGGTTGGTACACAATGTATCCTAGTACTTCCTAATAATCTTAGGAAGTTGGTACACAAGGTACCCTTTTGATGGAATGAGAGGGTACTTCAACTATTGATGACATACTATTTGTAAGGTCATTAATCCAAATTTCTACCGCCACACCAGTCTCTGGTTTCATATTCATTATTCAGATACCTTCCACATGGGAGGAAGACTAGAGAGTATGCCCCTCAAGAGTTTTTGGCCATTCTTCATCAAATATTCAACTTTGATAATTCTTCTGGTAGAGATTAAACATTCACCAGGCTGTAATTTGGGCAGTACTATACAAATGAGCTAAACAATTATCATGTACAAAAAGTTCAACATTTGGGGCAAAATAACGTGATCTTGACATGATTTAACCTCGTTACAACAATATAACTTCGCTCCTACAGAATACAAATATTAACACACTGGTTTTTACAAAATGCTGTAAAAATTATAGAAAAGCAGCTTAAGATGACTTTGAGCGTAAAACGTCGACCATACAACTACCACCTTAACGAGATTTTAGATGATTTAATGAAGAATTAGGATTGTTACAAAGCTAACTTGGCTTGGTTCGAATGTACTAACTAATTGCTAATTGCTTATGACTTCAGATCCTCCTCCTCCCCCTATAAGCTTCCAATATGTAGAAAGGCAGATTTCCTTCTCAAATCTCTAATAACTCAAAAAGAAAAAAAAAGAAAAAACACCAAATTAACTAGCACACTAAAACCCAAGCATACTTGCCAACGGCACAAATTTTCAGTACTACAAACAGCTGCCATTTAAATTTTGCCACCTGTGAGAATGGTACAATTTAGTTTTTATAATAATTCAATTTATTACAATATACACTATGGCATTGCAACCAATTAGGGATGTTAATTTGACTTGAAAAAATCATAAACATGCTTTAACCCGCCTCTAATAGTACGGGTTTCAAGTATGAAAAGCGGTCATAGACAAATTACAGAGAAAAAAATAAAACCTAAAATGGGTTGGGTTAGGGTTTACATCATCCTAATCTGAATCCGGCCTGATTATTTGTGAAATACATTAAATACCTCTATTATATATTAATAATATAAAATGTCCTTTGTTTATTATAAGTAAATGTTAAGTTTTGATGTCATTTTTTATCTTTTGGGATTTAGCTTCTTTTTTTCCAAATTTATATTGTATTTATGCTTCTATAAATTTTATTATTTTTAATTTTGAAAAACTATTTTTATTTTATATTTTTTTTAATTTAACCTAAGCCAAATTAATTTAAGTAGAATAAAACAAAGTACCGAATGAAAATTTTTTTATTAAGGACAAAATAGAGTTTGGGCAAACTGGTCCAGTTGCCACCCCTTTACACAACCCTACCACTTTCTTTTTTCCGTGACCAATTCATTATAACCCAATTGAAGGTTTGCAGGCACGTGGACTGTCGGAGAAGCGAGTAGACTGCTTTTGTCCAACACCTACAAGTAGGGCTAGAGATTTCCATATAGTACGGCGAATCTACATTTTACAGTTAAGTTAGAGCCAGGTTACAAACAAATGGTAGTGGGACACCTGTGAGGTAAAACGTGTGGGAGACGTGTCTGGACTCGGGGTTGACTCGTTGATTGATTCGGTACCACGCACGTCAACGACTTTGTCATAGATCAACGAAGGCATGGGACCATGTTGGGAATACCCGAGAAGTTGATGGCGGGGATCAGAAATGCTCACCCTCGGATCGGAACACCCCAGCTTCTGGACCATTCTGGAAAATAAGTTGATCTGAGATTACAATTTCTTTTTCATTTTCATATTGCTTTCATTGAGTATGGTTTTAAAAATTTAGAAAATATTTTTTTTATTTTTAAAATTGAGGTGTTTTTTTTTAAATTTTTTGAAAACAAGTTTTGAAACATATTTACTTGCAGTCATCTTGAAAAAAATTAATTTTCAAAACTAGTTTTGACATATTTTAAATAACAAAAACAAAAAAGTGAAACCAAAACTGTAACAAAATGTGGTTCAAGTTTTCATTTGAAGCCTAGTAGATTGGCATGAGAATCTGAACTCCTACAAAAAGGGGAAAAAATAAAAGAAAGTAAGTGATGGACCCAATTTGACTTGTGATGAAGGAAAGTACACATTCTGGGGAAGAAAACTTGTTTTTCAATTGAAATTAATTCGATCTGGTGATCCTTGCTATTTTCAACTATTAAGTTTTAAAAAAATTATATTTTTTAGGTGAAAATCAACATCCCTTCCTTGCATTTTTTTATTTTATTTCTTGGAGTAGTTAACATAATTATTGGGCTTTTAAAATAACAAAGAGCAGCAAGAACCCAGTCCGAAAAGAACTTAAAGATTAAGGCTAAGACCGCAATGTTTTATGGTTAAAAATAGGCTACTTGCAATTTTGGTTTAGTGCTACTTTGGGCTGAATTCGTTTTTAATCCAACTTCTGGTTGAATTTCAACCTGACCCAAATTCTATACAGCCCAATTTTCTTTCTCTCTTGCAGAGTGCTCGGAGAAATTGTTTCATTTGACGTTTTACCCACCCCAGTCCCAACCCAAACCAAAAAGGAGAGAGAGAGAGAGAGAGAGAGAGAGAGAGAGAGAGAGAGAGATATGGTTTCTAGAGTCTAGATAAAAAATTAATAATAAATTTTTTCTTAATTCACTATTAGCAGTGGACCTATGCTATGCATAGGCATAAACATAAAATCATAAGTTGATATTTTTAAAAAACAATTACCAAAAAAAGAATTATAGGATTGTATATTTAAAATATAATATTAAATGAGTAAGCATGTTGATAATATTTTATTTATTATAATAGTCATAAAAAGAAAAAATATAGAAAAAACAATTTGCGTACTAACTATTATAAGTTACACTTTTAAGACATCTTTGTTTATTGAAAGTAAATACATTAGTTATAAATTTTGACATTAAGTTTATTGAGTTCTATTTAGGATTAAAAAGAAATAAACAAAAGTTATTAAAAAAAGGTCAAATCTGAGATACCATTATAGAATCATCCAATCGGTCTCATATTTGAGACCTTATATATATATATATATGTCTAATATTTATCAAGAAATAGTCATTAAAGTTAACAAAACAATATCATTGCACTTTATTTTTTGAGAAAATATAAATTAATAGTGACAGAAAATTTATTGAATTTTGATAAGTTAATTAAAATAAGTATAGGTAAATTTTTCAATTTCATGTTTAAATAATGTTGTCTGTAAAACCATTTAATAAAAAGTTAATATACTTTATTTGTATCAAATTTTCTGGTTTTGTTTATCTTTTTCTCTATTTTTTAGGGTAATTATTTAATATAATTAAATAAATTCATACAATGTGAAATGAAATAGCGATTCGTTATTTGTTCTTAATAATGAAACATCATTAACATTTTTTCATACATGTGTCCTATCAACCAATTTTTTTTGTTATCCAAAGGATCTATATGTAATAGGTTTATTATGAACTCGTACTCAAGCGATCTTAAGCATATTACGCCATACACTAAAAAAATCATAATGAAAAAAGTAAAAGCTATTTATTTTTTTCATTAATTATTATTTTATAAGCTTATTAATATTATTTAATGTCATTTTTATTAAGTTTGGATAAATCTAACCCACAAACAAAAAATCACATACATAAGAATTTTAAAAAGTTAAATTGCTTTTAAAAGAACATTAATTATAGGAATTTTAATAGGTCGTTAGATTTAGTTACCATATTGATTACAAAGAATCCATGATATATATATTTTTAATATATTTTATAGTTAATTATTTTTAAATTTTTCATATTGAAAATGTGACAATTCAAAAAATATTACTATATTAATTTAAGAACCAATGGCTTTATGACATTTGTGTTTTTATATTTTTTAAATTCAAAAAGTTGAGAAAAATAGATCAAGACTCTGAATTTCAAAAACATCATAACAAATTACTATAATATATAATATAGATCCAGATTGTCCAAAATTTGTACTAAAGTCTTGTCATTCTTTAAAACCCAATTTAAATTTGAACTTAAGTGAACTACAATACCACACAAGCCCAAAACTTCTTCTAAGCATCTGCCATTATTCTTCTTTTTTCTTTTTTTTTTTTTTATGTTTTTTATTTTTTGGTTGTAACCAAAGATGAGTAAACTACATCGTATATATAAATATTTGAAATCAATCAACAACCTAATTCTTATGGTACAAATCAACTTCAATAAGAAATTTTCAATATTGTGGAAAATTATGGTATATTCTACTGAGGATTTGGAGATAACAATCTCCCGAACAACATGGTATTTCTAGGGCACAAAATCTCCCAAGTAGTTCAATCTTGCACACATAGTTGATAACGTTGCACTAAACTAGTGCCATAGGCATTGTAGAAAGAGCCCATGGCTAATGAGGATTTTGAGGTAACAATCAAACTCTTTAACTTCTGGGTATTGAAAGTTTAAGAGGTACGAATCCAACCGCTTCCATACCATACTTTTGGGTTCATAAATTTGGGGTCTAAACCTAACTTATCCCAATCCCATTGAAGGTCGACATACAGGTAGTATTGTTCACAGTACCTAACTGCATTAAGTGTGTGATAATCAATCTGATGAATATATCTATAATTCACATGCATGCAGAGAGAGAGAGATACCTGCTTTTTTTTGGTACCGCAATAAATTTAACTTCAATATAACCTACAATTACGTGGCCTATAACTAACGAAAAACAAGGTCACCTTTATCGGTTACATTTCTAGTATGACGGTTACACAAACGACCACCGTTCAGATCTCTCGACTTACAAATAGGGTGTTGTTTAGTAAGAAAATGACCTACTTTGTTACAGTATACGCAATTGCAAGGATGGTCTCACCTCCCAAAAAAAAGCTGAATACGACCGTTGCACTTGGTTTTTTTTACCCCTCACCAACGCCTCCATATCTTATTCAAAAATGTGAAAACACATCTTTGAACCATATCAAAATTCTCCTTCAGATAGGTCTAATTTGTTGTCCCACGCACAACCCAATTGATGGAATGATTGATGATTGATTAGGCGGTTTCGGACATTTATTAGTTGCAAATTGAGAGGAATGATGCCCCATTTGATGGCACAAAATGTTTGTCAAAGTCCAAAATTATTTGAATGCATGCAGGCTATATCGTATATAGCGACTGGCCTCAAGCAAGAAGAAAATTAGTGATCAAAGACTATGAAAATTAATAAACATCACATGACCTAATTTATTTGCAACAAACATACATATCTGCCAACACAAGAAAGATATATATTAAAATAAGGGTTTGGATCATGTTTTAATTACCATAAGAAAATAGGAGAGAGGAACTTGGGCCAAGAACGCATGCAATTGATCAAGGATTAGTTTTATGAACTATTTTAAGATAAGCCACATGTTGAATTTGTATAACCAAGGTGGGTTCGTATTAGTTACTGTCACTTCCCAACAATGATTTTTTGACCCACTGAGTCATCACTTCATTGAATCGTTGGTATTTTTTCACTCTATCAAGCCTAATTTAATAGTTTAATTTAGTATGTGCTTATTTTTCATAATGGGATTCTACTAACAGACACAAATACAAGCTCCTTAATAAAATCCAAGATATCAAGATAATTTCTTTTTTGGCTTTTTGTACGCTTTTGTCATGCAATAATATATCTGTTTGTCTTTTGTATTCTCAAGAAAATAATTATGATAGCTATCATAATCAAGGATTAGGTCATTTCTATTTCATGATTGGAATGAACATCTCTATTCCATTAATTGAATAGTTGATACTTTAACTAACATAAAAATAAATAGTTCGGATGAAATTGTGAATTTATAGTTATATATAAAGAAATAAATTTTAACATAAAACTATGTAGTTTTTGACATTTTGGTAATACATTTAATGAGGTCTTATCTAATACATTGATTGATAAAATGAAAATTTTCATTCCAATTATAGAATGAAGAGAATTCAAATCCAATCATCTATTGTATTAAGTTATTTCTATTATGCACTCTTATGTAAAGTCACACTTTCATCATAACACTACAACGGACTTAACGTTTGATCCTTAATAATTAGCAAGCTCCTTTGACCAAGCAACTTTTGCCCGATCAATAACATCATATCTAGGGACGGACATTGATCGGCCTGTTGGCGGGTAGAATTTTCACTATAAATAATTTTCATTATACTAAAATTAAATTCAAGCCTATCTACTTAAGTTTAAAAAAAATTAAAAAAATATTTTTTCTTCTCTAAAAACAATGTCAAATAATATCATATCTAAATATATAAGTATATTTAAATATATAACTGCATTATGTATCTATATATACTTTGAGCTGGTCTTTAAACAAAATTTAACATAATTGAGTTAAAAAAAATTTCAAGACATATAAATGACGTGCAAACCTAGCAGACTATTGGACTTATGGCCACCCTTAATCATATCATAATATGGTTGTGACGTACATATATGGCTGTGTAATGTATATCATTTACAATTTTAACTTATACCATTTTGGTAACAAATTACCTAGTTAGCCAACCCCAAATTGTAGGAATAAGACTTAGTTGAGTTGAATAGTTGATGTAAGCTTCTTATTAACAATTTCACCACATACGGATATACCAATTGCTACAACTTTTCTTTTCAATTGCTAACGGGTACACCAAATGTTCCTAATTAGTTATTCATGGGTTTGCTGTTACTAGGAGGCCGAGTAATTCTGTGAGGTAAAACTTAACAATAATATCATTTACATATCCTTGTTCTATGATTCTCTTAGAAGCAATAACAATGCAACAACTAACAACTATGTTTTAGGCCAAATTAGTGCCTTGTCATTAGGGTTAGCCAGCCAACTGCTTGTTTAAGTTTCCCTTTCAGTCTCTTAAAACTTGAAATGCTGCAGTTGGATGAATTTGGGCGGGAAAGAGGGATTTGGTTGGTTTGTTTTTGCCGCTACGTTGTTTTTTTCTTTGGTTAATACGTCGTTTTTGGTTTCCGAAACCCCATTTTAACGGCCATTATAAGGAACTTTTAGGACTCCAAGCAAATGTCATTAGACGTAACCGCCAAAGTTACTGTAATTTGTTCAAACTTTCGCTCAATATCCTGCACCAAATATGACCTAACTATTAGTTGATTAATATAATCACACTTATCATAGTGATTTTTGTTGGAAAAGGTAAAGAAACAATAGTCTACATTGCTCTCTGCGTGTTTTGAGCATTGTTTCAAGGCATCATTCAAGCTATGTGCAGCTTTGATCAATTGCCACCCACAAGACCAGCCAGAAAGCCCTCATGTGTCTGCTCCTTTCAGCAATAAAATAGAACATACATATACATGCACATAGAGCATAAAAGCAAGAGAGAGGGAGAGCTCATGTGTTTGCACTTTGCAGCAATAAAATAGAAAATACATGCACATGGAGCATAAAAGAAGATGGAATCCAATTAACAAGTCCTAAATTTTAGGATGGAATTTCCATTTTGAAGACCATATAATGGTGATCGTAGGATCATTTTGTTGGAATATTTGATGTAAAACACTAACTTTGAGCCATTGTTAAGATGTGACTCACATGTCCTTTCTAGTGGGTCTAAGATGTTTTGTGTTTTCCTCCGTGAGGAGATGAAGAATAAGCATTTACTTGCTCAAATCCATGGAGGTTTGAATGAGATAATGGCTTCCAAAGTAGATACCATGAGTATGGTTTTTGGGTGGAACTAAAGACTTGTTCCACATTTATTTTCTATAGAAAAAGTGATGGGTATATAAAACTTAAGTTTAAAGATTGGTTTGAGCCCCAAGGGGCACTCCACTTTTGTGAAAGGGGAAGGACCTATGAAACCCATGGGTTGACCCAATAAAGCACACGCGCGCACGCCGCCACCCCCCCGCCTGTCCGGCTCGGTTCGGGTGCGATTAATATTAAAATGGCTTGGGCCGGTTTTCTTTCTATACGTAGAAAGATTCCCCCTCCGAGCCAAATACAATTTTTTAGACAACTTTTCTGTCTCTCTCGCTTTCTCGGTCTTCGATGACGACGTCTGTGCCTAGTTTCTGGCGACATCCGTACGCATCTACAGCGAATTGCTGTCCAGATTCCGGCGACTATTCCAGGAAAAATCTGACTGTTCAATCAGTCCTTTCTCGTCTTCGTTTTTAACTAAGAAATTCTTTACGAATTTCGATCCAGGTTTCATCCGGTTAATTTTTTATTTTACCAGTTATGTTTCCATGTGATTATATATATTCTATGTGATGAATTTCAGTGAAAATTCTATCACTTTCTTTTGTATTTCTATAGCGAATTTTGTTGACTAAAGGCTGATCCTATGTTGATTTTGATGATAACTAAATCTTGTGTTATTTTACTAATAAATCTACTTAGTGTGCACATTAACAAAGTTTATAACTTAGACTTAAAGTTCAATTTTAAGTCTAATACATGTCACAGAGAATGCACAATAAATTCAAGATCAAGCAATGAATTTCAAGAGCTATGCAATGAACCAAACAGAGGAGTGATGCATATCTCTACTTCAAACAAATGTTTTACATTTGAAGAGATTGAATGTGTTCAAATAAAGCTTCTATCAAGTATGCATAGACTCAATGAAGACTGATTTGCACTCAAGATAGATTGAAAACTTCATCAGAATGTGCAATGATCAGTTGGAAATGAATTGATTGTTGAAGATGTTGAAAATGCTCAAGAGAAAGCTTCATCAAGTGTGCAAAGTTCAGTTCCAGCTTATGTGATTGAAGTTGCCTGAGAAGAAGACTCACAATGATTGTCTGATCTCTATATGGAATCAAAGTAAAGAATTCTTCTACAATATAAAGAATCAATGAAGACTAGATGTAGAAAGAGATTTCATCAACCCTGCAAAAGTCTCATTGAAGTGATTTTAAAAAAGAAAGAAGAATTGCTATCAAAAAGAAGAAATTAGAAATGAAGCATTGTGAAGTTCTACATAATTGAGGAAGCTTAGCATTGAAGGAGATGTTCTACAATGAAAGAGAAAGCTTTGCAAATGAAGAAGAAAAGATAGACATTGATCTAATGAAGCTCTGACAGTCTAAGAGTCAAGAGAAGATCAATATCTAATGATTGATTCAATCCAAATTGAATAGAAGTTAACTCTGATGAGTTAAAGAGACTTGATTGATCATCACACCCCAAAGAAATACTCCTTGAAGATCTTATACTAGTGCTGAGATGAGCTAGATCATTGGAAGACAGAAAGTAGATTTCTGGGCAATAAGCAGACTCATTGAAATGATGAGTCACCTCATGGTTACAGAAGCAAAAGACTTAAAGATCAAATGAACAATGAGTGGACTCATGAAAAATGAAGGGTCGCCTCTTGATCACAAAAGCAAAAAGCCTGGTGACCAAGTAGACAATGAGTGGACTCATTGAAATGAAGAGTCGCCTCATAGAGACAAACGCAAAGGCTTGAAGATAACATGATCAATGAGCTGACTCGTGAAGATGAAAATTCGCCTCATGACAACAGAAGTAAAAGGCTAAAGATCAAATGAACAAAAGAGCGGACTCTTGGAGATGAAGAGTCGCCTCATGATAGCAGAAGCCAAAGATGTGAAGACAGAATGAATAAGGAATCGCCTCATTGTTATGAAGAGCGGACTCATGAAGTCAGTGAACAACATCTGGTAAATGCAGAAACAGAAAGTGTCGACTCCACAATCCTGGAGTCGACTCCTTGGATGTAACGACTATTTTTCCTAACTTTATAACGGACTGGACGTGCATTAATGAAGCCCAACAACTTCTAACGGATGGAATCAATACATGGGTTTATATGCAAGCTTCCACCTGCATTTATACAAGTGACAAGAGACAAAAACAAGATCAAAAACTGATTGATTAACTGAAAACCCTGAATATTCTTCATGTCTTCATCTGTGAGCTTTGATTGTAAAATCTACTCTTGCTAGAGAGTGTGTTAGTTACTTGTATACTTTCATGCACCTATAAGGGAGAGTTTGAGAGTTCTCTTGAGAAAGAAAAACTCTTGTAAGTTTGAGTGGAGCTTGGACAAAACCACTTGGAGATTGAAAAACTCAATGAGGAGTTCTTGTGTGTAGTGAGCTGAGCACTTTGTCAATCAGCAGCCCATTTGTAATTGGAGGTTACATAGTGGAAGAAGACTTCAAGGAGGTCTTGGGGTGAGGACGTAGACCATGGTTTATGGTTGAACCTCGATAAATCTGTGTGTTCTTTCTTATGCTCTGATTTCTTTCATTCTTCTGATTATATTGCTTTGCATATAGATTGATCACGGTTACATTGGTTAGATTAATTTTAATTAATCTTAATTGCTATTAATCTTTGAAAAACTCAATTTACCTCCCCTATTAGGTTGTCTTTTGGGCCAACAAATTTCAGTATTGAAATTCTACAGAATGACTACAGTTTTTTTGTGTAGAAAATGCAGTTTATTCATTATCATATCATGTTGATTTTATCAGAAATGCCGCAGGTTTCTATATGGAATTAAATGTCATAATTCTACATAGAATTAGACAAAAATTCCTTATTGTTTTATATCATACATGATGCATTCATTCCATACATTGAGAGAGTAAAATCAAAAGGTTGTTTCGCTGAATCTTGAATATTGTAGTGCTACTTATTCAAGATTGTGATCATTTCCTCCTGGAGATAGACATACGTTCATCCCATGAGCACCTATGTGGGGGGACGAATCTGTCTTAAGCCGAGAGTGTGTAACACTTGACTTGATCTTCCCTGCATCACATATTTTGTTATTTCATTTTATAAGACTTGTTGAATATATCATATTACATTATTCCACAAACATTATTTAATGTTATTGATTTCAATTTATGATGACTACATGACAACAATATCATTATGTTTCATTTCACTTTATTATGGCTACAAATTATATGGGAAACATTATACGACATATTTTTCCTACATCATTTCCATTCTATGGTTGGAATGAAGATCTTCATTTCTTTAATTGAGTCAAGCAAAAATAAAAATCAAGGGTTATTAGTTGACTAAAAACTTATTTAAAAATAAATGATTTTGTGGTTATATATAATAAAAATGGCATAATTTTGGTACGATATCTAATAAGGTTTCATCTTGTCCATTAATTGATGGAATTAATATCTCAACCATAAAATGGAGAGGATTCCAATCCATCATAGAGACTATATAATAAGCAATTTATGGACTAAGTGCAATGTGCACATGTATTTTAGTGGATCTAAACAGGAAATGAGCCCCACAGCTATTTATTGTGTGGCTGTCAACTATGTCAACTGTGTTCAGTTTATCCAACGGATTCACCATTGTATTTCCACCCCTTCTTTCTCCCTATTAATCAATGGAGGTTCAATGGGATTGTTTAAGAGCTAAAGGGGCCTAAGAAAAGGGAATCCCTTGTCTCCCTTCTTATTAATCATATGTACTGAAATTCTATCCAGAATTTTAACTTATGTTGAGGAGTTGAAATGGCTCCATGGTATCAAGATTGCTCGAAAATGCCCTCCCATTACCCATTTGATGTTTGCAGATCATCTTCTCATATTTTGCCGAGTTAATGATAAGGAAGCTAAAGCTATTTAGCTCTGCTTAGGTATATATGCAGAGTGGTCATGGCAAAAGGTTAACGCTGATAAGTCAACTATTTTCTTTAGCAAAAATGCAACTAGGGAGGTGAAGGCTTCGGTGAAACAGGTACTCAAGCTTAAGAATGGAAAGGAGGATGCATCTTACTTAGGCCTTCCCTTGGTCATTGGGAAATCCAGAGAGGTGGCTTTCAAGTATATTGTAGAAAAACTAGATAGCAAGCTTAAAGGATAGAAAGCGAAGGTCTTGTCTTATGCTAGCATATCCACCCTCATCAAAGCTACAGGTATGTCCCTCCCAATCTATGCTAAGTCATCTTTCAAATTCCCTTCCTCCACTTGTGCCTCCATGGATAGCAAAATCTGTAATTTCTGGTGGGGTGTTACGCAAGGGAAAAGAGCTTGTTATATTAAAGCTTGGAGTTACCTTTGCAAACTGAAACATATAGGAGGTTTGAGATTTAGGAAATTCTCCAAGATTAATTGTGCTCTGATTGCCAAGTTAGGCTGGCAACTTCTGGATGGGGAGGAAAGGATATGAACGTCCATATTGCTTAAGAAATATGGTCAAAATGACAGCTTTGCTGATGTGAAGAAAAAAGGTTCTGATTGTCTCATATGGAAGGGTATTCTGGATAGTCGAGAGGTGACTTCAAAGGGTGCTTGTAAGTTAGTAGGTGATGGATCCTCTATTGATATATGGAAGGATCCCTAGGTTCCTAATATCCCGGGGTTTAAACCTCCCCCTAATCCTGACTCTCCCCATAGAGATGGATTAGTCGGTGAATTTATTGAATATGAAACTCTGTCTTGGAATAGGGATGCTTTGTCTGCTTATTTTGACCTTCCATCAACTCAAGAAATCTTAAAAATCCCAATCCCTGCTATCCCGAAGCCTGATGCATGGGGGTGGCTCTTTGATGTTGATGGTACCTTTTCTTCTAAATTTGTCTACTTGTGTACTTCCAATGATCATTTGCGTTTGCCTATGGTGCTTAATGTGGCTCTTTGGAAAAGGCTTTGGAAGCTTCAAATCCATCAATACCTCAAACTTTTATTATGAAGGGTTATCGCCAATGCCATTCCCACCAAGTCTGTGTTGGCTAAGAGATTTCTATAGGGGACTCTTTATATTCTATTTGTGGTAATCAGGTGGAAACTCCTTTGCACTTGTTCTTCTATTGTGCAGTGGCAAAATGGTTATGGCTAGAAATATGGCAAGTCAAAACTGAGTTTGTTGTTGCCGAGTCAATGCTGAATGGTTCCTTCAATCTCTTCATACTTCCAAGTTTATATTCAAACTTTCAAGACTTGTAATGCATGAACTTATTGAATGTGTCAACCCATCATGCTTATCGTCCTTCCATCCTTCTTGGTTCTTTAATATCATCTATTGTGACAAGCGTAAACTTATTGAAACAAAAACTTGTTCCCCCTTTCTTTTGTGCTTTATGCCTCAATGCATACAAACTTTTGCTCCCCCTTTCTTATACAATTGATGCTTCTATGGATTGATATGGCCATGAGGATCGAAGGTCTTCATAGTGAATAAGTTCTTGAATTCTCATAAAATCTTTCACCTTGAAACAGAGTTAATCCAATATGTTCCTCTATTAATCTTCAAATTCTTTTATCAATCACCATGATAGAATTTCAGAGCTTGCATCCTTCTTTTCAATACTTGTTAAATTTCTTGAGCATCTTTAATCTCTTTGAGAATAAGATTGCCTAAGTAATCTTCTTGTTAGATACTCAACCGATCAACTCAATTATTTTCTTGTTATCAAATGATTATAATGTAACCTGCACACTCAACTAAAATCATTAGATAACAACCACATGGTTTGTTATCATCAAAATCAATATGGGGATCAACCTTGAATCAACAGCTTTTCGTAACCTAAAAAATAACAATGTGTTTTTTATTTTTATTTAACTTATTACTAAAAATATTAATATAAAAGATATAAAAGACAATATACATATATTTTATATATAGTTATATCTATAAATATCAATATAACATATTCAAAAGATTATAGATATATATTTGTACATAGTTATATATATCTTCTACATAGTTATATAAAATATACAAAAGATAATATGCATATGCATTTTATATATAGTTATATATATTTTATACATAGATTATATATAAGAAAATATTTGGGAAGCTTCGTCCTTATCGTCGGCTGATGGAGTTAGATTTGTTCGTGGTTGATGGAGTTTGATCTGTTCTTCTTTTCTTCTTCGAGTGATTTATAGAAGGTGGCTGATAGTGACTCTGATCGGGGTCGGGGGTGGACGATGGAGATCAGGGTTGGGGGTTGATGATGGCGATGGAGGTTGGTGGCTAATCAGTGTGGTCGGTGGTGGTTGATTGATGTAGTTCATGGTGGTTATGGGGGCAACAAGATGGTGGGTTGGTAGTCCGATGGTTGGCTGGTGGTGTTTCAGTGGTCGATAGAGACTAGCTGGTAGTCTGGTGGTTGCCTGGTTAGTGGTCAATGGTCGGCTGATAAACTAGTGATCAATGGTGGTGTTCCGGTGGTCGGTGGTAGTCTAGTGGTTGGCCAGTGGAGGGCTAATAGTCCAGTAGCTGGTGCAGACTGGTGGTCGTTGGTTTTTTGATTATCAAATTGGGTTGAGGGTTGAAGTTACCAAATGGATTTGTTTAGGTTTGTTTTAACTGGGTGTATAATAGGTCCTGTAGGTGTAAGCACCCCATTTTTGACTGCTCGGCAGTCTACACTCCATCCAGACTTGTTTTCAAGTCATTGTAGGCATATTTCTGTCGAAACCAATTCTCTAGGTCCAAATTCCGTCTTTCCGTCGCTTCGTGGTCCTGTCAGGCCCAAATAAAGGCAAAATGCCCTTAGGGGCATTGTTCTTTCTTATTCCAATTCCAATCCCTCTCTCGAGACAGTTTATTCCTCGAGACGGTCCGAGTAGCGAAACTACTCACAAAACCGTTAGAGTAGCGGAAATACTCACAAATAGGTCGATATAGGGAATTGGCAACAAACCCCTGTGTCACGACGACCGCCGTTAGAGTGGCGGAAACACTCAAAACCCAGGCACGTCTTTTCGGAGACAGTACGACCCCTTTCCAATCCCACTCTCGAGACAGTTTATTCCTCGAAACGGTTCCAACCCAGGCACGTCTCTTCGGAGACAGTAAGACCCCTTTCCAATCCCACTCTCGAGACAGTTTATTCCTTGAGACGGTTCCAATCCAGGCACGCCTCTTTGGAGACGATAAGTCCCTTTTCCAATCCCACTCTCGAGACAGTTTATTCCTCGAGACGGTTTCAATCCAAGCACACCTATTCAGAGACGATAAGTCCATTTTCCAATCCTACTCTCGAGACAGTTTATTCCTCGAGACAGTTCCAATCCAGGCACGTCTCCTAGGAGACGGTAAGACCCCATTCCAATCCCACTCTCGAGACAGTTTATTCCTCGAGACGGTTCCAATCCAAGTACGTCTCTTCGGAGACGGTAAGTCCCCTTTCCAATCCCTCTCTCGAGACAGTTTATTCCTCGAGACGGTCCGAGTAGCAAAACTGCTCACAAAACCGTTAGAGTAGCGGAAATACTCACAAATAAGTCGACATAGGGAATTGGCAACAAATCCCTGTGTCACGACGACCGCCGTTAGAATGGCAGAAACACTCAAAACCCAGGTCAACACCAGCGTTTGTTAACCCACTTTGGCGAAAAATGACCAAATTGTCCCTTGAACCTTTTCCGAGACTTTCCGGTCAAGATGACCATTTTGCCCCTAAGCATCCGAATGCCCCGGGAACCACACCGGCTCTGGGTATCAAACCGGTAATGTCCCGAGAATACTTTTTATAGTGTTCTCAACCTTCCTTTACCTTTCCGGATCATTCCGAGTCAGTTCCGGCCAACCCGGTACAAAATGACCGTTTTGCCCCTAGAGGGCCGGTCTCCTTCTTCGACCACACTGGCTCTGGGTATCAAACCAATAATGTCCCGAGAATACTTTTTATAGTGTTCTCAACCTTCCTTTATCTTTTCGGATCATTCCAAGTCAATTCCGGCCAACCCGGTGCAAAATGACCGTTTTGCCCCTAGTGGGCCGATCTCCTTTTTCGACCACACCGGCTCTGGGTATCAAACCAGTAACCTCCTGAGACTACTTTTTACTGTGTTCTCAACCTCCTTTTACCTTTTCGGATCATTCCGAGTCAATTCGTGCAGTTTCTCGGTCCGAGTGACCGTTTTGCCCCTAAAAGCCCGGTCAACCTTTCCGTCACATCTTATCCTCACTTTTCAAGTCAAATATCTCCAGGACACTATTTTAAGTGTTCCTGCTCCTTTCCGGCCTTCCGGGTAATTCCCGGTTCCTCCAAATCATTCCCGAGCTTTCCAGAGTCACACCTAGTGAAGCTAGGCTAAAGATTGCATGGTAGTCACTAGTACAGGCGCCCAAATCTAGTCAAAGATACGTTGCTTGCCGACCTTAATAGTTTCCTAATTGGCTGGCGCCACTCCTAGTGGCGCCTGAAGGAATTTTGGCTTGGCGCCACTGCAACAGGCGCCAATATTGTCCAACCTCTACAAATACAGAGCCTCATTCAACGTGAAAAGGGTTTGCAAACTTAACCTAAGAATCATATATTTCGATATACAGAACTCGAGCACCTCCAAAAACCCTGGTTTCCTTAGGTTCTCCAAACCCTAACCACCCTACACTAAACTCTAGCCTCCTATACACTCATACACACCCTCATACACTCATACACTAGCCTTCAGCCATCCTTTGAAGACTTAAAGAGCTGCAATCCAAAACTTGAAGACAACCCTTGAAGGTTGAAGAAGAAGATCAAGACGAAGACCGAAGATTGAAGACAGCACGGCGCGCAAAATAAACAAGACATATGGTAGGTTCCCTATTTAAATTTTCGCACTTCCCCCCCTCTCTCTTCTCTCTCCTAACCCACTTGGGTTTTCTCTATTTTAATCCCCCATCTCTTTCCCCCCTTTCTTTGCATGCTTGAAACAAGGGGATTCCCGGTCCATGTGTAGGATTGGGCTATTGGAGAGTCACCGTGTCAGGGGCTTTCTTCTAGTCTAACCAAAGACCACGTGGGTCCGGCCCCCTTGATTATGTGGTGAAACCTTAATCTTGTATGTTCACGACCCCAAATTGCATTGTGCATATCATAGTCTTGCATCTTCCAAAAATCGTTTTCAAAGTTGTTTTTCAAAATGTTTTCAAACTTGTTTTCAAAATTGCGTCAAAATCTGTTTTTCAAAAACTTATTTTCAAAACCACAATTCTAGGGTGATTCTAGCTTTTCCATGGCTAGGGTTGCTTTAGGAAAGTGTTACATTAAAAGTGACCTTTTTGGTCTATATTTTCAAATCTTATTGTTTTCCAAAACCACTTTCTTAAAGTGGTTCTAGCCCCTTTTTTTGGCTAGAATCGCTTTAGGAAAGTGAGACGTTTTCATACTTTCCAAAAAACTCTCTCTTCAAAAATCCCTTCCTAAAAATCTCTTTTTTTTAACATACTTTCCTAAAACTTTCCTCTTCAAAATTGTTTTCTAAAAACTCCCTTCCAAAATCTATTTTTCAAAACTTCATTTTTCCACTCCTTTCCAAAAACTCTTGCTCCTCAAAATTCGCTTTCTAAAAACACTTTCTAAATTCACTTTCCTAAAAAACTCTCTCCAACAATCTCCTTCCAAAAATCTTTCTAAAAAAACTCTCTTTCCAAAAATCTTCCTTCTAGAAACTCCCCTCTAGGATTTTTCCTCCCAAAATCTATGTTTCCAAAAACACACTTTCTAAAAACTCCGTCTTTCCAAAAATCTTTCTAAAAATTCTATTTCCAAATTCACTTTCCAAAAACTCCTTCCTAGGATTCCCTTCTAGAAAAATCTTCGTTTCCAAAAACGCACTTTTCAAAAACTCTTTCCTTAGAGCCCAAGTCAAGCCCTAGAACCCACAATCAGGAAACCCTAATTTTCTTTCCAAAAACATGATTTTCAAACTTTGCCCCAAACCTAGGTTTTCAAAATCTCTTGCTTTCACATCCAAACTATACATATTTCCAAAACCTCTTTTCTACGTCAAAACTATAATTTTCCAAATCTAGGGTTTCTAGAATCTCCTTTTCTAAATCCTTGCCAAATCTTATCTTCCCTTTAGGAAACCAAATCCAATCCTCCGTTTTTGGAAACAAAATCAAACCTTTGCTTTTAGAAACCAAATCCAATCCCTTCCTAATCCGAACCTTTCTTAATTCAATTCCTTCCTAAACCATAAGTTTCCTAAATTTAAACTTTAAATCTTTCCTTAAATTTTAAAATCCAACTCTTTCCTAATTTAAATCCTTCCTAATCTTTCACTTTTCTAAATCTTAAGTTTCCAAAACTTGAACATAAAAATTTTTCCTAAGTTTTAAAACTCAACTTTCAAATCTTTCCTAATTCAACCCTTTCCTAATTCAACCCCCTTTCCAAATCTAAACTTTCCCAAATTCAAGTTTTCAAACCCTTTCCAAACTCAAACTTTTCCTAATCTCAAGATTTCCTAAAACCCTAAAACTTTCTTAATTCAAACATTTCCTAAACTGAAAGCTTTCCTTTTTCAAACCTTTCCTAAAACGAAACTTTCTTATTTTTAAAACTTCCTTGTTTTCAAAGCTTTCCAAATTCAAAACTTCCCTTTTTCAAAACATTTCTAAATTCAAAACTTTCCGATTTTCAAAACTTTCCAAATTTGGAAACTTTCCTAATCTGAAAACCTTTCCTTTTTCGAAAACTTTCCAATTTCGAAACTTTCCTAAACCTAAAACTTTCCTAATTCAAAACTTTCTTAATTTGAAACTTTCCAAAAATAACATTTTCCTAATTCGAAACTTCCCTAATCTAAATCTTTCCTAAATTCCAAGTTTCCAAATCTTTCTAAATCTTCCACATCCAACATTCCAATCCAATCTTCCTTAATCCCAAGTCTTTCCTAGGTCTCCTATCTTTCCTAAGTCTAGGTTTCCTCAACCTTCGTCTTTTCAAAATGAGTCTAAATCTCTTTCTTTCAAGTTCGATCTTTTCAAATCAAAATTCAATCTTTTCAATTCCAAAATTCCAAATTCTAATTTTCAATCCTCCATTCAAAGTTCAATCTCTCAATCTTCTACTTTCAATTTCTAATTCAATCTCCTTCTTCAAATCAACTCTTCTATTTTCAATCGGACTCCGGTTCGAACTACGACTGACCTGATTCCCCCAAAGGGATACGTAGGCAACCTTCATAGGTGCGGTCACAACACTTTTCAAAATTTCAATTCCACCCTCATGGGTGCGATCTCCACATTTTTCAAATTCCAATCTATTTTCAAAATTCCAATTTCAAGATTTCTATTTTCAAATTTCTACTTTCAATATTCAAACTTTCTAATTTCAATTCCATCTCTTCAAATCTATTTTCAAATCAAATCAATCTCTTTCCAAATCTATTTTTCAATTCTCTTCTATTACACTTGCATATCATGCATCATGTTAGTTTCTTTTCAAGCATTGTTTTTCTAAAATGGATAGGATTGACCATTAGTTAGTTAAAGACTCTCATAGGTGAATCTAGGGTAGATTGACATGTAGGTACCGAAAAGGCGAGGTAGGGTGATAGTTTAGTACGTCTTCCCTACACGTAACCAACCTCCGAACCTAGAATCACTGTTTTCAAAGACCAAAAGGAGTTATTTTTCGAAAATGGCTAAATATTTTCCAAAGGTTGCCAAACAACCTGTTTTCCTAAAAACCCTCTCTTGAGGAGATATTTTCAAAAACCTTTTTTTTCAAAAAACCTAAGTGTAGTTTTCGGATTATTCTTAGTTTTTAGGTGACCTAACTCACCTTAATCAAGTTAGGTGGCGACTCCGAATCTTTTTCAAAAGCCCTTTACTCAAATCAATTTTCAATTCAAACCTAATCGCACTCATTCTTATAGGAGGGTGAGTTCTAACAAGAGAGTACAACATTTTTCCCGCTTGGGTGAGTATTCCTCGAGTGCGAAAAATCTGGGCACGACAGTAGGTCAACTCATTTAAACCCATTTATAGATTGGTATTTTGTAACTAGCCTAACAATAGCCCATTTATCATACTAATTGGACCCAAACCCATTTAACATCGGTAGAGTTGGGCAAGTTGATAGTTATAGGTTTACTTTGCCAACCCTAATAATGAGGGAACAACTGCAACTGGGTCGACTAGTTAGATGCTAGCTAGCATGTCCCTATGTGATGATCATAAGGTCAAAAGCATACCATTTAATATGCTTAGTCTGTTAATTTAGATGATGGAGTACAATCTTTTCCTTGCCTAGCAAAATAATTTAGAATTAGAGTTAAATTAGTCGTGTTCTCTCTTATTGGTCTATACAAACTTCTTCATATTAATTGTTGCAGAATAATTGCTCTCCATAGGACTATAAAACGAGTCAAGTTATCAGGTTTGACTCGTGTTCGACTTGCTAAAAGAGTTCATTCAAGATTGGCTTGTTAGGTAAATTGGTCAAGCTTGAATACATTTGAAGCTCATTAATTTTTTAAACTCGGCTCAGATTCAGTTTGATAAACTTATATAAACTCTAAAATTGGATAATAAAAAAAATCCAAACAATCGAGTTTGGCTTGTGTTTGACTCGATTGAAGTTTATCGACTTGAAATATAATCCATTCAATTTTGAACACATTTTAAAACTCGTCAATTTTTTACTATTAGGATCGTTTATAGCCCTAAAGTCCAATTTAAACTAGAATGTTCACAAGTTTAACAATATTTTTAACAAGTTTAGGACATAGCTGGACTGTTGTTGATGGCGTCTAAGATATGAATTTCTAGCCGAGCTACTCTACTTTTAAGAGTCTACCCCTTTTTACAAGTCTATTTTTCATACCATAGGCTTACCTTCTTTTTTTTTAATAGAATTTTTGTATTAAAATAATGTGGCAATAGCAATAGCCGTAGCGGATAGTTTTGCAACTATATCATCTTATTGGTTTCTTTGTTTTAAAGTGATAAGTCTACGATTCAGTCACATTAGTTTGTATAATTTTCTTATTCCTCCTCATGCCTGCATGTGAACAGCCATCATTCATGCTATAATAAAATTTACATGATACATATAGACAATGACTCTACATGAGTTCGATAAAGTAGTCGATCAAAAGTTTAGACACCCTATCATTGCAGCAAAAATAAATGCAAATTTAACAATTCCTTCTATAACTATATAGTGGTATAACCTATGTAAGGTATCGAGGTCATAGCACCTAAAGGGACTGTGATTGAATCGATCCACGATGCATCAAGGCCGCACAGTAAATTGAAAGTCTTCGAAAATGTGTATAAGTGGGTAGCAGGAACAATTCCTCCATCTAAGAGGTTTGGTAAAAAATAAATAAATAAAAAATCAAAGCCGCACAAAAATGAAGGGTGATGATTTTGTCACGTTACTAAAAATGTGGTTTTATGCTTTTAAATAACACACAGTTTTAGGGCTCATTTGGTTTGGCTTATTTTGAGCTTTTTTACTTGACTTTTTTTGCTTATAAACAAAAAAGTCAAGATTTTGAAGTTTTGTTGCCTTTTTTTTTTTTTTGCTTTTCTGTTTATCTTATCCTGTTAAGAACAAAAAAATTGAAAAAACTTAATTCTTTTGCTTATAAGCCAAAAAAGCAAAATAAAAAAAACTACAAAAAAACCAAACCAAACGGGCACTTAGTAACAATAGCATTACTAACTCTTGCTGAGTGCAACAATTGGTTACAAATGATTAAACTTTTGTGAATACTCTAGTTTCGGCGTGAATAATTTGTATTTGACCAAATTATGAAAGGGGATTAGCCGAGACACATGTAAATTAGCTCGGATATCCTTGATCCCTGAACCAAAAAAAAATATATAAAGTATCTTTATCTTTTAAATAAGTGATTGACAACCACGTTTTTATAGCATCGCCTGCTTCTTTTAGCATGCTCCCAAAATGAAATTGATTGAAATAGGATCCAAATCCAGACAAGCTACAAGGGAAATGGTGAATCCCAAAAGTAAGACCTTGTATTTGGAATTTATCCCATGAATAGTATCTTGTATTTGTAGGAATTACATTTGGTTCAGAGACTATAATTTAGAAAATTGCTAATGTCAGGCGCTTGCAAAAACATTCGCACGTCTGGCGTGCCACACCAGGTGGGCCATATTGAAAATGGTAGAACCCAACTAATGTGTTGCAGCAGGCGCCTGACTCTAGCACACCCCTATCATTTCTCCTCAAAAATAGCTTCTTTTTTTTTTTTGTTGAGTGAAAAGATGAGGAAGGGCAACCAACGTAGCAACCCTCATTAAGCATGACCATAAAGGTTTTTACCCGCTACAAAATATTTAGTTTGAGCCATACCTACTGATCCAAAAAGAGCGAGTCTGTCACTGCAGCTCCATCGAAGTACAAGCGACATTCAACTCTTCTCAATAGTTTTTCGTTTATGCAACTACTACTACAAACAGGTTCTAATATACGATCGTCGAGAGAAAAGTGAGGTTATAACTCTACATGCTAAAACCAACTTAAAACAATCAGTGTTTTGACCACTTGGACAGAATAACAACTGAAGCACAAGTTACTTTGACAATGGCTAATAACCATGACATTTCTTTCTATATTTAAATGATGCTTGAGATGTTGGGTTCTTTGTCATTTTTAGGAAGATGAATCCAACTTCATAAACAAATCAAATCAGGTTGGCAGCCAGCCATGCACTCTAGCTAAACTATTTTTTTTTTTTTTTTGTTGTTTCTTTTTTCTTTGAAGTTAGTGGACTTCTGCTTAGGGGTAGCAATGGACCTGAGGGCGAGAATTGGCATCTCCATTCCCGCATTTACTTATAAAATTTATCTTTATCTTTGTCTCTATACCTGTGAGAAAATTTTGTTAGAGGTCTTTCCTCATCCCGCTTGTACAAACCTCCGTCCACCCCCACCACCATACTCGCTCCTACCCCGTATCCTCCAAACCCAATTTAAAGCCCAAGTGCAAATCAACCCATATTGAAGGCAAAAAATTAGAGTCAACTCTACCCATGTTGAAGAATTTCATTTTTGCATTTCATACTTATGTAAAAACCTTATTTTTAGAATTTGGTCTTCAATTCTCAAAACTTTTAAGCCAATTAATTTCTCAAATTTTATTTTTGATATTTTTTTATCTAACTTATGTTTGACATTAATGAACCTAAAAAACTTCATCATAGTCATTTCAATAATCTATCTAAATGATTAGTAAATTAAATCTCATACCAAACAATTCCTAAGAATTAAATTATACATCTATTCCACATCATTTCATCATTTAAGTTGTTTCAACTTACACAACGCTAATTTTTAAAAATTATACATCTATTCTACATCATTAGATGAATAGTGAGAAAATCCTAAACAAGTAGACATACAAAAAGTAAAGCAAAGAAAAAATTAACGTATATCAAATTAAAAAAAAAATTTAAAGCAGGGAAAGTAGGGCTGAGGCGGGAGAAAATCTTAGTCTATCCCCGCCTCCATATCTATATGAATTTTTATTTTCACTTCTATTTTTATTTTAAAAACCTTTCATACCATTCTCAAACAAAAAGAGTTCGATTGCATCTCTACTTTCCTTCAGTCGACTGCCTGTCCCTACTACTACTACAGGCTTTGCATGTGCAAGCATTGATACGTAAGAGTTTTAAACTTGTAAAAAAACAAATGAAAAACTGAATTAATTGTTTCAAAATGAGAGGAAGAGTAATGAAGTGCAACTTTGTGGGAAGTGATTATTTCAAATGATGCTGACGTGACTTTTGATGATTTTATCACTTTGGTCAAATCAAAAGATTAGTATGAAAAAATAGTGATTATTGTTTTATTACGAAAGTAGCTTTGGTTTGCGAAAATTTGATAAGCTTTACCAAACTATCCTATGGGTTGCCTTTAATAATAGAATGGACTGTATGATAAATACTATTTCAAAAAACAAAGTATTTAAAATGTTGTAATTTACCACAATTTGAAAAATATGCAAAGGTGTTTATTGTTTGATAACTCTCTTGGTAATGTCTCTTAATATTTGTACGGTAAACATAACATCAAATTCAGTTTTCATTTGAGTTGAAAGAGAGTTTAAGAGTAAATGGAAGGATTATCAAAAGCCTAGAATATATACAATTGCGAGGAAAGTTGTACCTGAAAAAGATGAATAGGACTGTGCTACTGAATTTTTTTCTCTTTTGTGTAAAATATTGCTATTAGATTAAAACTTTAAAAAAATATACACACCACCAGAACTTCAATACAACATTGTCATTAACTGATTGTTTGGTTGTGTGTGTATGAATTTAAAAAAAAAAAAAAAAAGACGTATAGTATAGCATTATTAGTATCAAATCAAACCTCAATATCGAGTCCAATACATTTACATTTTATCTGAAAGCAAATTACTAAGTGCTCGTTCTATAAGCTAACTTATTAGTTTATCTAATTAGGATTTTTAATACTTTTTATAGCTTTTTAATATAATTTTAATTTATAATGATTTTTTTGTCCAAAACAAAAAAGATAATAATAAAAAAGGTCATAAGTTACTTAAATAATTCAACTTTTAAGCTGATTCAGTTTTTTGACATGTGCTCTCTTTGAGTAAAAACTAAAGGAAAGAAAAGAGAAAGAGAAAAAATGATTGTATAGTCAAAATGAATGGAAAGCTAAGTTATGGATGGCAGAGTCAAGAGATTAATTTAGAGGAGCAACCACTAATCACAATTAAAAAATTCGTAAAATCACTAATACGCTAGCTATTTGATATATAAGTACAATGTACATTAATTAATATATATATATATAATTATTTATAACATAAAAAAGGATTGTAAGGTAAAATAATTATTTGAGGGGAGATAATAATCATTAAGGAGATAAATTAAAAATATTTTTCTAAAATTATTAAATATTTTGAAAATTTGAAAGGGGGCAGAATGCATGCAAAGTACAAGAGTGTGATGCAAGAGAATATCATGCCATACTCCACTTGAATGTTTAAGATATAAGAATCATTAAAAACATAGGTTATCATGATATACGCAACATGTTATCACTAATTTCTTCAAAGAAATAGGTAGTAGGAATTGCATCCTTAGTGATTTTGGTTGAGTCACTCGTAATTCGGTTATCCCTTTGAATCTAGATTTTGAGATCTCTAGTCAACTAAATTGGGTTGCTATTACGGAGATTCTTATTGCATCGGCTTTAAGCTCATTCCCCTTGATGAACAAAATACTTGATCTCTTGTCAAATCTTTGATAAGAGAATCCGCAATGTTATCCTTTGGCTTTACATAGTCAATTGATATTATACCATTTGATAGCAATTGCCTCATAGTATAGTGTCTACGATAAATGTGTCGAGACTTGTCTTTATACATATTATTTTGTGCCTTTAGTATTGCTAAAATACTATCACAATGCATGCAAATAGTGGACACAAGTAGTTATGACCACACAGGAATATCCTCTAAGAAGTTACAAAGTCACTCTACTTCTTCTCTAGCTTTATCTAAAGTAATGAACTTAGATTCCATTGTAGATCTTATAATACATGTTTGTTTAGATGATTTCCAAGATATAACTGCACTCCTTAGTGTAAAGATATATCCACCAGTAGATTAGAGTCTTTAGAGTTGAATATCCAATTTGCATCATAGTACCCTTCAAATATAACTGAATATTTCTTGTAGTGTAGCCCATAGTTTAAGGTGAATCTTAGATATCTAAAAACCTTACTATTGCCTTCCAGTAATTTGCTCCTGGGTTACTTGCATATCTACTCAATTTACTCACCGAGTATGTAATATCCGAACAAGTACAGTTCATGATGTACATTAAGTTACCTATTATCCATGAATACTCTAATTGAGATATGCAATTTTCAATATTCTCTATAAGATGAAGATTCACGTCTAAAGGTGTTCTTGTTATACTGTCTTGAACTTGTCAAACTTATCAAGTACTTTTTCAATATAGTGTGATTGTGATAAGATATATACCTCAGATGTTTTTGTAATCTTAAAGCCAAGCATAACATTTGCCACACCTAAATCTTTCATGTCAAATTTACTAGCCAACATCTTTTTAGTAGCTTTAATGAACCACTATCACTACCTATTTTGATCATATCATTTACATAGAGATAGACGATGGCATATCCATTAAAAGTGTTTCTCACATAGACACACTTATCATATTTATTAATACGAAATTCATTTGACATCATTACATTGTTAAATTTCTCATGTCATTGCTTAGGTGCTTACTTTAGTCCATAAAGAGACTTTACAAGCTTGCATACATTATTCTCTTTTCCATGAACAACAAACCCTTTGGGTGGTTCGATATAAATTTATTCATTTAATTCACCATTCAAGAAAGCAGTTTTAACATCTATTTGGTGTATCAATTGATCCATCAACTTTCATCTTCCTTTTGAAGATCCATTTATAACCCAAAGGTTTATTAGAATATAAATTCAATTTCACTATTTATAGCTATTTTTCCAAAAGGATGCTTCTGGAGTAGACATATTCATCCCCATTTTCAGCTTCCATAGACTTTTGGTCACGGGAATAGCTAGTTGCACTATCATGAGTTCTTTTAAGAGAACTTGACTCCTGTGCATGTTTGCAAGGAAAGATATCTTCGAAAAATGATGCAGTTCTAGACTTAATCATAGTATTAACATGAACATCAAGATTCTCTGATTTATGAACAAGAAATCAATATGCACTGATGTTATTTGCATAGCCAATGAATATACAATTAATAGTCTTAGGTCATATTTTAGTCATTTTAGGAATATGAACTGCTACCTTTGCTAGATACCCCCACACTTTCAAGAATTTATAACTAGGTGCTCGATCTTTCCACAATTCATAAGGCATTTTATCTAGTTTCCTGTGGGGTACTTTGTTGAGAACTTAATTTGCGGAAAGGCAAGCTTCCCCCCACAAATTTTGGGGTAAACCAAAGCTTATCAACATAACATTTATCATCTCTTTTAGAGTACAATTCTCACGTTCAACAATCCCATTTTGTTAAGGCGAACATGGTGTTGTAGTTTGGTGAATAATACCATGCTCTTAACATAACCAAGCAAATGGTGCTTCATATTCACCACCTATATCAGTTCTTAACACCTTTATCTTTTTGCTAAGTTAGTTCTCAGCCTCATTTTTATAACATATAAACATCTCCAAGGCTTCATCTTTGCTTCTGAGCAAATAAACATAACAATATCTAGTGTAATCATCAATAAAAGTAAGAAAGTACTTTTTATCACCTCTTATTTGAATAAACTTCAAGTCACAAATGTCACTATGAATTAATTTTAAAGGTGCAGTACTCTTTTCAATGGAATTAATTGATGTTCTAGTTAATTTGGATTACGCACAAGTTTCACATTTATGACTTAGATCAAAACTCAATGTAGGCAATAAATTCATATCAATTCATCTATGCAAAGTTTTATAATTAACATATCCTAATCTATTATGCCATAAATTAGAATACTCTAGAATATAAGCATAAGATGTATTCTTATTATTAATAGTAGGAACAATAGTCATTATATTCATCTTAAAGAGCACATCGCTTACATACCCTTTACCCACAAACATCCTACTCTAGGTGAGTACAAATTTATCACTCTAAAAAACCAACTTAAACCCTCCCTTACTCAACAATGATTTAGAAACAAGATTCTTGCAAATGTTTAGCGTATGCAGCACATTATTGAGAATAAGTTCTTTACCCGAAGTCATCTTCAAAACAATTTTTCCTTTACCTTTAACCTTAGAAGTCACTGAGTTTCCTATGTAAAGTTGTTCTCCATTCAAATTTTGGTAAGATAAGAATATCCACTTGTTGGCATAAATATGTCGAGTGGCACCTATGTCCACCCACTATTCCTTGGAATTGCCAACCAAGTTAGCTTTAAAAACAACAGCAAAAAGTCTCATGTCATCGACATTAGCACAAAGATTCTCCATTTCAGTCTCTTTAACCACTTCAGAAACATTGGCTTGTGCAGGTTTCTTCTTTGGGTTCTCTTGGCTCTTATGCTTGTGACAGTCCTTAGCATAATGGCCTAGTTTGTCACACACATAGCATTTGTCTTTGAACTTCTTAAGTCACCACTTTTTTAGCCTTCACTAAAATGCTTCCTCTTCTTATTATTAGTTTGCTGCACTTGCTCCACAACATTTGCCTTAGACACTATAAAATTATTTTCATTCTTATTTTTAAAAGCATGATTGTCTTCTTCAATCCTCAATTTCACAATCAATTCTTCAAGTTTCATCTCTTTACGTTTATGCTTAAGATAGTTCTTGAACTCCTTCCAAGATGGTGGCAAGTTTTCAATGATTGCAGCCACTTAAAATGATTCACTAAGGGACATCCTTCAGCATGAATCTCATGAAAAACAACTTGAAGACCTTGCCCTTAACTAATCACTGTATTGAAATCCAACATCTTATAGTCAAGGAATTTTCCAATAACAAATTTCTTTGAACCAGCGTTATCCTTATACTTTTTATCCAAGAATTCCCACAATTCTCTAGCAATATTGACTACACAATAAACATTGTATAAGGTATTGTCCAATCCATTGAGAATGTAGTTTCGACACAAAAAATCAGCATATTTTCATGCTTCCACAGCAGCCATAATCTGCCTATCAGTCTCATTTTCATTGAGTGCAGGAACATTTTTATGTAGAAATTTTGCCAAGTTCAAAGTAGTAAGATAAAATAACATCTTTTGTTGTCATCTTTTAAAATCAGTGCCATCAAACTTCTCAGGCTTTTCTCCATAGTTAACAAAAACATGAAGAGATGCAGGGGTCAAAACAGTCATAAGGGTAGACTAAGTAACAGTCACAACAATCTCATTTGTGGTCATTACTAAACAAATAACAAAATAAAAATAATTCATAGAATTCACATACAAAGCAAGTATAAACTATCTGAACTTTGAAAACAAAATGGAAACATAATTTCAACATAAACACAATTTCAGAAAATTTTGAAATTTTATTGCAAACCCAAATTTTTAAAAATTACAAAACAATCTCAAAAATTTATGTAATTATAAAAATCACCTCTATAATTAATAAAATTACAGTATGTACACAAGAACTCTATAAAATTACACTTTGCTCCTCAACAAGTTTTTTAATTATAAAACTAGCCCCAAAACTTTCTAAAATTATAGAATAGACCCGTTTTTAAAATGTGAACATTAAATATTCTTCTTGTTTTTGGGTACTCATTCGTTGTATTTTTCAATAGATCACTTTTAATAGATACAAAAATATAAATATTGATTTTAAATAAATAGAAATCAATAAAGATTTGCATCAATTTGAAACAAATAAAAACTCTCTAATTATTAGGAAAGCAAATTGTAAAATACTGAAAGTTTCTGTTTTAGAAACTCAATAACACTCTGAAGTCTAAAAAAAAATATAGTCTTAAAAAATCACTGATTGTAAAACAAATAAATTTTTTGAAAACTGAAATATTGTATACATATGTTTGAATAAACCAAATACAGACACAATATGAAATAATTAGTTTGTAAAAACAAAAACTCTAAATAGATTCAAACTCTCTAAAATATAAATCACAAAACAAATAGAATCTCAGAATCTAAATAAAACAGTAACACATATACAATTAATCAAAAAAATAAAATATTATGTCTTAAGATTGTTGTCATAATATGGATAAAGGTCTTTGAATTTATGTATATTTGTGCCACTATAAACATAATCAAAATCATAGAGACAAAAAGAAAGTCATTGGAGTAAATCCAAAACAGAGTCACATTGAATATAAACAGTAACAATACAAACTGATAACGTACAGGAAATTGCATAAAAAATTAGATACTAACCAATTTACAGAATACCAGAGAAGAAGACAGACTATTATGATCGAGTCTAGAGTTGGACTCTATATCCTTAAGACAGATTGCGTTCTCATAAAGGTGCAAAGGTCGAATGAGCATTTGCCCTCAAGATACAACGATCTCTCCACACACAAATGGTGCACTTCAATTTATGTGTTTTGCAAACCAGAATTGTGTAGAACTCTCTACTACAATGAATTTAAAAAAAAAAAATTGTTCTTTTGCAAAACTCTGGATGGATATATATATATATATATATATCCCAACAATCACCATTCAAAATATGTCTCCCAAAAGATACCTTTTTAAGACATCTTTTCATTCAAAATCAAATAAAAAATAATGGTAGTTTATTATTATTATTTTTCATTGAGGTGTGCGTAAGCTAGCCCTAACATCCTTGACCACTAAACAAAAAACAAAATAAAAAAAAAAAACATTATTGGTCATCTCTTTATCTTTTAAGTACATGACAACCACGTTTCTATAGCATCGGCTGCTTCTTTTAGCATGCTGCCAAAATGAAATTTACTGGAACATGATCCAAATCTGGATAAGCAACAGGGGAAATGATGGATCCCAAAAATAAGACCTTATATTCGGAATTTATCTGATAAGTAGTCTCTTGTATTTTTAGGAATTACATTTGGTTCAGAGACTATAATTTAGAAAATTGCTAGTGTTAGGTGCTTGCAAGAATATTCACACGTCTAATGTGCCATATCAGGTGGGCCATACTAAAAATGGTGGGTCACAACTGATGTGTTGCTGCAGACGCGCCTGACTCTAGCACACCCTTTAAAAGTTATCATTTCTCTGAGGCAATAGCTTTTGTTTTTTTTTTTTTTTTTGTTGAGCGACAAGATGAGAAATGGTAACTAGCTCAACAACTCTCATTGGGGGTGACCATAAATGTTCTCACCTGCTACAGAATGTTCAATTTGAACTATAGTTATTGACTTGAAAAGACCAAGTCTCTCACCACAACTCTATCGAAGTATAAGCAACACTCAACCTTTTTAAGCAGCATCTGATTCACACAACTACATTTCAATACGCGATCATTGAGAGAAGAGTGGAGTTCTAACTCCACCTGCTTAAACTAACTTCAAACAATTAGTGTGTTGACCACTTGGACATTATAGCAATTGAAGCACAAGTTACTTTGACAATAGCTAATAACCATGACATTACTTTTTATATTTAAATGATGCTTGAGATGTTGGGTTCTTCTTAATTTTTAGGAAGATGAATCCAATTTTATAAACAGATCAAATTAGGTTGGCAGGCAGCCATGCACTCTAGCTAAAAAAAAAAAATTTTTTTCTTTCTTTTTTCTTTGAAATTACTAGACTTCTGCTACTGGCTTCGATGTGCAAGTACTGATACATAAGAGTTTTAAACTTGTAAAAAAACAAATGAAAAACTGAATTAATTGTTTCAAAATGAGAGGAAGAGTAATGAAGTACAACTTTATGGGAAGTGATTATTTCAAATGATGCTGGCGCGCGTGACTTTTAATGATTTTATCACTTCACGTTTGTGGTCAAATCAAAAGATAGTGTGAAAAAATAGTGATTGTTGTTTTATTACGAAAGTAGCTTTGGTTTGCGAAAATTTGATAAGCTGTACCAAACCATCCTATGGGTTGCCTTTTAATGATAGAATAGATTGTATAATAAATACTATTTCAAAAAACAAAGTATTTAAAATGTTTTAATTTACCACAATTTGAAAATTACGCAAAGGTGTTTATTGTTTAATAACTCTCTTGGTAATGTCTCTTAATATTTGCATGGAAAACATAACATCAAATTCATTTTTCATTTGAGTTGGAAGAGAGTTTAGGACTAAATGGAAGGATTATCCTGTTGTGGGCTAAATGTTTAATAAGACAGTAGTACCAGTGATCGTGGTTGGGTTATAAACACCTACAAGAAGGATGCCTAGAATATTTTAATAATTTTTTAATATAAACAATTGCAAGGGAAGTTGTATCTAAAAAAGATGAATAAGACTGTACTATTGAAATTTTTTCTGTTTTGTCTAACCTATTACTGTTAGATTAAAAAAGAGTACAAGGGACAGTCACGACTGTCACAAGCATTTTTCTAGATTAAAACTAGTTTGGTTGTATGTGTGTATAAATTTAACAAAAAAAAAAATAAAAATATAGCATTGCATAATTAGTATCAAATCAAACCTCAATATCGAGTCCAATCTATTTACATTTTATCTAAAAACAAATTACTAAGTGCTCGTTTTATAAGCTTATTTATCAGTTTATCTAATTAGGTTTTTTAAAACTTTTATAGCTTTTTAATAAAATTTTAATTTTATAAACTTTTAATTTATATTGAATTTTTTGTCCAAAACAAAAAAAAATCAATAAACAGGTCATAAGTTACTTAAATAATTCAACTTTTAAACTGATTCAATTTTTGACATGTGTTGCCTTTGAGTAAAAACTAAAGGAAAGAAAAAAAATAATTGTATAGTCTAAATGAATGGAAAGCTAAGTTATGGATGGCGGAGTCAAGAGATTAATTTAGAGGGACAACCACTAATCACAATTAAAAAAAATTCCTAATCACTAATACACTAGCTATTTGATATATAAGTATAATGTGCATTAACTAATATATATAATTATATATAACATAAAAATAGACTTTAAGGTAAAATAATTATTTGAAGGGACATAATAATCTTTAAGGAGATAAATTAAAAAATATTTTTCCAGAATTGATAATAAAAATAAAATTATTAAAAAAATTTGAAAATTTGAAAAGGGGGGCATAAGGTGACTTATGATTCAATGCATGCAAAAGCAGAAGAGTGTGACGCGAGAAAGCACGGCCACCAAATTGTGCAGCATGTGTTGGGCGCTGGAGTGTGAGTCTTAGGTGATGAAAGGTGCCACGCGTCCTTTGATATTTTCCACTATTTGTTGGAATCACGTGATTATGGAGTTCGCGCTACCAACCTCGGCGGTAGCAGCTAGGTGGAGCTGTGCCTGTGTGGTGCCAATAGTCCTAGCAACACTTGCATGAGCTGAAACACATTTGTGCAGTCACGAGGGGCAGTTCCCTTCGTCGGTTACCTTCACCACCGGCCAAATTAATGCGCCTGTTCTACTTTTACCTACCCTAAAATCCTCTCTCTCTCTCTCTTAAACATCAAAAGGCTCCAACCTATGACCATAATTGGGGTGCCACTAGTTACCACTAAGTTTAGTGAGGGACTCAAGATTTGTATTGAGTGAGGTGTAGATAAAAAATTTTAGATTTGTTGGTAAATTTTTGTTTATTTATTTTGAAGATGCATTACATTATATTTGATCATAAATATCTAAAATTTTGTAGGAGTACCAAGAAATTTAGAAATTTTGAGATAGCCATGGCCACCTCCCGCTCCTCTTCCTTCCGCCAATGACTACCTCTGCTCAACTTTATAAAACTCAAGGGTAAACAGTTATTTCGTCCCTCAAATTTTACTTTATATTTAAGTGTCATCCATTTGATTGCTTCTTTTTTGCCTCTCCAACTATTCAAAGGAAGCTAATGTGTTTCAACATGTTAAAATAAGCTAGAAAAATTAAAAATTAATTACAATTTGACCCTTCAACTATGATTTAGTTTTATTTTACCCTCTAAATTAAAAGTCATTATATTATACACTCCTAAGCTATGAGAATTTAAGTTCATATTAACAATATTAACCAAAAAAAAAAAAAAAACAAATTGAACACTTGTAGCATTTCTAATCGGATACACTATAAAAAAAAAAATTCCTCCCTGATTAACAAATTTGTAATTTCAAAAATTTGCTTGATATTGTCAGGGTTAGTAATTTGTGGTCCACAAAAGTAAGATTTTATTAATTATTTTGACTATTTTTTAGGCATTTTGAGACGATTTATAACATTTCATAGCCATAAAATTATTTTTTTCTCTTTATTTTAGAGATTATTATAAAATTTTGACCAAACAAATTTCTAATTTTAAATTTTATAATGGTGAAAATATAACTATTTCTAGTTAAATAGGGGTAAAGTAATATTAAGTTATAGTTTAGGATATCAAAATATAATTAATATTAAATTTTCTTACTTATTTTGAAAAATTGAACCACATTAACTTCTTTTTAAAAGTTGGAGGGTTTAAATAAAAGACATCAAAATTTAGGAATGATATTAAAATTTGAGGTAAAATTAGAAGGACTAAATGATTGTTTATTCAAAACTTAACAAAATTATAATTGGGTTTTCTACTAAACAGTAATTGGGTTTTGATTTTTTGCTCTTAGAAAGCTGTTATTTCTACAGCTAAATTGTATTCTTCCAGGGTCCTCCATTTCTAACTGACCGGGCCAATTCACCCCTTACAAGAGGTAGAGAGAGATATGGAAGAATATAAAAAGTTGGGGGAAAATAATAATTTGCTTCTTCTTTTGTTTCAAGTTATTCGAAAAATTCATAGTATGCATTAAATACCTTTCTTACCAAGAGGGTGTGGCTTACGTGGTATGCACTGTCTCCATTATAGAGATAGAAGGTTAATAAATTCACGGTTTTATAATTGCATCCACAAACTTCTCTTTCATCAAAGAAGCTCTGGACAAGAGAGAGAAATTTTCAATCTTACTATTGAACCAAATTACTATACTTAAATTTAAGCTTTTTTTTTGTTTTTTTTTTTTTTTTGTAGAGAATCCATCCAATATAGTTATATATGAATCATAATGGAGGTTGCATCTCAAAACAAGGTTGTTATCTTCTTCATTATTTTTTTTTCTAGCCAGAAGAAGTAGGTGTTGCGTTGTTTTCTTTTCTTTTTTTTTTTTTGGTGACTTGTAAATAAAGAGAGGGTAAACTTGATATGCCGTGTTTCCGGTATTATCTCTGATGTTTCTTGTGATGTATGTTCTTGCTTCCACTCTTGCAAGTGAAAAAGAAAGATAAGTAATATAATAATTGTCGGTGACATGGTTTCGGCAGATTAATACAAAGATGATTAAGACGGGTTACAATTAATACACGGCATAGCATAATGTAGGGTGATTCTAAAACTAATAGCTAGAATGTGCAAAAATTAGGTGGTAGGTGCTAACTAATTTTTGGCAATGTGGGCTATTAAAATTAAGAACTCAAAAAAGAAAATCCTAAAGGATGAGGTCTGATGACTAAAATTTTGAAAAACATTATAGTCCTTTCCTTGATTAAATGAGAGTATTCTAATTTACAAATGCCAAACAAGACCCGTAAGCTTAATGATAACTCCCTTGATTTCTTATGAGTACATCCCCTTGGCATCCTATAAAAACATTAAATGACAACGAAAAGTAATATACTTTTCTAACATTTTTTAATATTAATTAGTATATCAAAGCAAGTGGGATACGTTGTGTGTTAATACACGTCTAAGAAGAATCAAATTGGAATAATTTTAACTAAATCTATCGAACAGTGGGATAAAGTACTAAAAAATATTTAATAATTAATAAAAAAAAAAAGAGTAAGCAAGCTGTTTGGGTTAAAGTAATTCAATCACAATAAATTTTGATAATAAGAAAAGAATCCAACTTTATGAGGGCTGTAAATTTTCATTCTTGTCTTGCCCCTTTTTCAAGTGCATAGAAAAACTAGCGGTCAGTAGGGAACTTGAGGCTACACTTTTCTGTTTTTTCTTTTCTTTAAGCATTATTATTTATCTATTTTGTTGGTTTATTGGACAGGAATCACCATCTCCATTCGCCTAAACCCCATACAACCTCTTTACGAGGGTAGATTCAAAAATTTTGTTGAGGAAGAGCCAAAATAAGATAAAATAAAATTTTCTTAATTTTAAGGGGCTAATACATTGTTTTATATCATGAACCTCAAAATTTTATAAGACCTCAACAGGAGTTTTAAAACTTAGGGGGTCAGGCCCCTTTGGTCTACATGTGGTTATGCTCACTCTTCTTTACAAAAATACAAATATCTACCAAAAGAGGACGAACAAAAAAAAAAAAAAAGAAAGAAATTTGTAAAGTATAGTATTTGTCAACAAGACTAATTTTTTTTTTTTTTTTTTGTACGTATTAAGGCGAAAAAGGTTAACCCCCAAATCTAATTTCAACTCTAAATGCTAGCTTCTATTATCTTCTTGTCAATTTGAGTAAATTAGAGTGAGAAATATACTTCAAAGTTCGACTAAAGTTTGGAAATTTTACCTATAGAAAACAAAAATAAAATTGAACCCATATGAGGACACAACGAAAATTAGAAATTGGGTCAAAACTGAAATGGATTTGCATAAAAATTGCAAAATTTAATATTGGGTACTACCTTATAGGTGCTACCATTCCACTCAAAATATTTTCCACAATAAAGCAAGAAACTAAAAACAATATTAAATTTATCTTTTACCCAAAAGCAAAGAATATCAACGCTACTAGGAATGAGAAGAGAAAAGAGTTCTCAAAGTTGAAGACGACCATGTATAAATGGCTTGTGCAATTTGTAATGAGTTCGGAATAATGCAAAATTAAATAAGGCTGCATTTGGATTGATAAATTCCGAATGAATAGATTTGTGATTTAAATTCGCAAGTACAAGGAGAGTTGTAATTATTGGAGTTAAATTTAAGATCTAAAGAGTTGATATTTTTTTTTATTAGAATCCTTGAAAGACTAGAACTCTACTTGCAAGGAATTTAAAATAAATCTTCTAACCCTATCATTTGAAAACTACTCACTGTAAATCACTTAAATCCGTCCATCTATTTCTTTGATATCGAAATGTGAGTTATTAAATACAATTCCAAGTTACAATTTTTGCATAACTAAAATTAAATCCTTCAATTGTACTAAAATATTTAAGCTTTTCATTTTTTTTTTCTTGCAAATTGTCAACTTCTTTTTTTTTTTTCCTCATTTTGATGAATTGCCTACCCTGTCCCTCAATAAATATTTTTTTGAAGTCCTTAAATTTCATTTTTCATGTCAGCAATGCTACTATATACAAAATTTATTATACAAAATAATTGGTTTTTACAAAATATTTAAAAATTACTCTTAAGACAAATATAAAAAATGTAAACTCCATATAATTTTGTTTATAATACGTTAAAAAAATAGTATAAATATTATAAAAAATACACAAACGAAAAAAAAATGAAATGATACGTTGCCCTTGCAAGTGGGTCCACACTAAGTTATGCGAACTCATCATAATAACGTAGAACGGGTAGTACACAAAACTTGCTCCCATTTCTCTTTCTAGTCTGGTGCGCAGAGAAGCAAACTATAAAATAAAGCATGCGAAAACGACGGTTAAGCTTAAAGCCATCCTCTCAGAGGCCTCATAGCCGTCTTTATATGGTCCCCAGATGAGGTCTTATTACCGGCAGGAACACGACACACTTGCCGGAATCTAACCCGCAAGTGGAATCGCTAGAAAATGACCCAAACTGTGATCGCCAGAGAAGACAGGGAAGGGGAGGTTTCCGGCGGCCGGACGGTGGTGGTGGGGGTGAAGTTGGACTCTCAGAGCAGAGAGTTGCTGACTTGGGCTCTGGTGAAGGTTGCGCAGCCTGGTGATCGTGTGATTGCTCTTCATGTTCTGAGTAACAATGGTATGGTTTTAGAGAGAGATAAGAATGGAACTTTTGACTGTTGGTTTGTGTTGATTTTTAAAAATTTTTTTTGGTTTTTTGATTGAAGTATTAATTGATTCGTTTGGTGAAATGGGTATGTGTAGAAATCGTGGATCGAGATGGGAAATCTTCTCTTTTCTCGCTTGTTAAAGCATTCGACTCCGTTCTTGCTGTGTATGAAGGTTTCTGTAACTTGAAACAGGTTTGGCTTGAACATATTTTCGTACTTCGTCTATGATTTCTGTGGGTTTTGTTTTCATGCTGAATTATTTCAACTACTCTGTGTTGGGATTCTGTGAAAACGAAGGAAGTGTATGCTTCGTGGGGCTGAGTAGCATGTGGGTTTTTTATTTCACTGGCTCCATAATGTCGACAAATCTAAAGCTCAATCTTGTAATTTCCTTACATTTCCTGCATTTTCTCTGCGGCCAATCGAAATATTAACGAGTGCGGTCTTGGCGCAATACGTTATCCGTGGATCTCGGCGACCAAACAATTTTTGGTTTCTCAATTGGTTTTTCTGCAACCACCTCTGTTTGGTTGCTGAGAAACTGTAAAAACAAGACAAACTAATATGTGAAATCCTGTGTGTTTTGTTGTTTTGCTTTTGGGAAGTTGAAGAACTGCCCTCAGTTCAGCCGAAATAGGCTCAGTTTATTGGATATTTGTGTTTTCCCAGGCCAAAGACAATGCAACAAATTCCCTTTTAACATTTTCTTCTCAGCCAAATTCATACATAATGAGTTGGGATCATTTTTCGACATTTCCAGGTGGAACTCAAGCTTAAGATCTGCAGAGGTTCATCCATCCGAAAAGTTCTGGTTAGGGAAGCGAAGTCTTACTTTGCTACTGAGGTGATAGTAGGAACTGCTAGAAGTCACCATACAATCCGTTCATCAGCCTCTGTTGCCAAGTACTGTGCCAAAAAACTACCAAAGGATTGCTCAATACTTGCAGTTGATAATGGGAAAGTTGTGTTTCAAAGAGAAGCGTCTCCAAGGGCCAATGGCTGTGCAAAAGGTTGTGGTTGCTTCTGTTATTATTTCAAGAGAAGTCTCTCCAATTGATACTTGTAATTCTCTTACCTTTTTATTTTTGGTTCTAACATTTTTTGCAGGAATCGATGATCAACACCGACATCGTTTACTTAGTGTAATTCAAAGGTCACTAAGTAAGAATTCTAACTTACTTCATGGTGCAAATGTGGATGAGAACCCAACGGCAACAAGGGATCAGGGTACTTGTGAAGATTTGGAGTTGGCCTTAGTTAAAGCAGGCTCTGATTTTGCAGAGAATACATTGAAACAGAACTGCTCCATTTGTTCCCCGGATTCTGTTTCGCCAGAAAATTCTCATGTTGAATCAATAGATGGGTCTACTGGTGATGGTGATGAAGACAACTCAAAGGCTCTGGTTCCTGTGCAGAAGCTAGAGGCTGCATCAAGCTCAATTTCTTTGTTGATAAGAGAATTGCCTGAACTGAGACCAGGTTGGCCACTTCTTCGTCGAGCTATTTTATCAGATCAGCAAGCTTCTGGCAGACCTTCAGTGCAGCAGATCTCTGCGGTTCAGTGGGCTATGCAGTTGCCCAGCAGACACTGTTTGCCCAATGCAGTTTCAAAGCAAAGTACTTGCAATGAAAAGGAAGACCAATTTTCTGAATTAGATGGGGAAAGTGGTGCAATTGTTCCTGTTGATACTGAGACTGTATCTGCTCAATCTTCTCCAAGCTGCAGTTCAAGAAACCTACCAGAAGAATTGGAGGGACTTCATGTGAAGTACTCAGCAAGTTGCAGATTGTTCAAATACCAGGAGCTTCTGCAGGCGACATCGGATTTCATGCCTGGTTTGATTACTTACTAATAATCATTTTTGGGATAGCATTTGTAAATCTGTATTGTGAACGGTTAGTTGATTCAATCACTTTCTTAACTCCAGGGAACTTGATTGGAGAAGGAGGCAGCTGTCAGGTTTATAGAGGTTACCTTCCTAATGGCAAGGAACTTGCTGTGAAAATCTTGAAGCCATCTGAAGATGCATTAAAAGAGTTTGTATTGGAAATTGAGATTATTACTGCCTTACATCACAAGAACATTATCTCACTTTTTGGGTTCTGTTTTGAGGATGGCAATCTTCTCCTGGTTTATGATTTCCTATCAAGAGGAAGCCTGGAAGAGAAACTTCATGGTATGCATCAACATGAGAATCTCTGTTTTAAGACTTTAAATACAACAGAAATTAAGGATTGTGGTGTTTCTAAATCATGATTTTCTTTATAACTTATGGGTATTCTCTAAACCAGGTAATAAGGACCCTTGCGTGTTAGGGTGGAGTGAAAGATATAAGGTGGCTGTTGGTGTAGCTGAAGCACTGGAATATCTACACAATGCAAGTGCTAAACCTGTGATCCACAGGGATGTGAAATCATCAAATATACTACTTTCTGATGATTTTGAGCCACAGGTAATTCAACTTGACCTTGCAGTGTATTGGCGCTGACATTTTGGTTTTCACCTTCTCATTACTCATTCTGTTTTGGTTGATTTTCAGTTGTCTGATTTTGGACTAGCTAAATGGGCATCGACATCCTCCTCAAATATAATATGCACCGATGTTGCAGGGACCTTTGGGTTTGTACTTTCTTCAAGGTTGAAATCCTGTTTGGATCCTTGTCAAAAGCAAAACATACAAACTAAGTTGGAAATCTTATTGTATGCTGCAGTTACTTGGCCCCTGAATATTTCATGTATGGCAAAGTTAATGAGAAGATCGATGTCTATGCATTTGGTGTTGTACTCCTTGAGCTTCTTTCAGGAAGAAAGCCTATAAGTAATGACCATCCAAAGGGCCAAGAGAGTCTGGTCATGTGGGTATGTCCTCTTTACTCACTGGCTCATTCTGAAATTTTTACCTCTTTATCATGTTTCATACTAAAAGAAATCACCACTTCTAGGCAAAACCAATTCTAAATGGTGGAAAGTTTGCCCATCTATTAGACCTAAGCCTGGGCAATAACTATGATCACGACCAGATGGAGAGGATGGTTTTAGCTGCTACTCTCTGTATCAGACGTGCACCTCGAGCTCGACCACAAATGAGCATCGTAAGTTCTCTCCATTTTTTTTGGTTTAAACTTCCCCTCCATGTAGTTTTGCTCTCTAAAGTATCTAAGCTTGCATCTAATGCTATGGAGGAAGTTGAGATGAAACAATTTTGTAGCACTTCCTCTAGTTTCATGTTTAGAAATGATCACTAACGTTTTATCCTAACTGCTCTGGTTTTTACGGCAGTCATTGTCACCATTTCGTTTCGAATATCTACTGTCTTTTGATTAGTCAATGTCACAATATCTTCTTTCACTGCCTTACCATAAATTAGTTTTCACCCTTCTCTTGCTCTTGCAAAACCTTCAGATTGACTAAAGTTTCTCCTGATTTTTGTGTGTCATTAGTCTCCTTAGCACACCTATGCATCTCTGATTCTTGGCTAATTACATTTTATACCAAGAAGAACAAATGGCCCTCATAGCTATCTTGCAAAATATCCCATCTTATTTGGTTAGTGCTTGATGTTCATCATACAGCAGATACACGATATATATCGTTTGTTGCTCTTTTTCCTTACTCTTTACTCTTAAGCTCCTAATTGGTTCCAAGAGAGCGAAAATGAAGAAATGTTGTGATTCTGATGGACAGGATCAAGTATACATGCTAAACTAGTTCCTTGATTCTGGTTGTGTAAATCCAAGGTCTTGAGGAGGTGAAAAACTAAGAATTACTAGAAAAATGAAGTGATTCACAAAGTTAGTTCAAGTTGATATGCTTGTTTTGGCATGTGACTACATCATCCATAGGAAAATTGGCAAGAAAAATTTTCAATATGAACCTGGAGGTTTTACAAATGGATACATGAAACAGACATCGCCAAATACAACTAAAAATTTTGCCCAAGTTTACAAAATCTAGCTATTATGGCATGACCAATGTGTTTTACAACAAGAGTTGGAATGGCACCAGGGGGACAAAAAAGGACCACTTTCTATTTTCTTGTCTTAAAGTTATCATGTCCCACACTTTGCCTCTCTTACAGCGTCTTTAAGAATTACATTTGGTTTTAGGCCATCTTACTTATTTTCAAAAACCGTTGCCACAATGAGAACTGAATTTAAACCAAAGGAACTAGCATCACGGGGTCAATGATTTTAGACTGTCGCCAAGCCCCCAAGAAAATATGCCCTTTGTGCATCATAAGAGCTCCAGAAATCAAACTTGAGGATGTGTCCACCCCTCAGCATACCCGAAGTCCTGGACCGTCCTTTGCTGGGACCAAATCTAGGTATGGTCTTTCCATGGGGTATTATATTCCGACAGTAACTTTGAACTGGTTACAACACTCACTCTGTGCCACTTCATGTGCTACTTCATGAAAGATGATGCGTCTCTATTCTCTATGACGAAGACTTACTTTTTGCACTGCCTTTACAATACACATTTGATGTTTTTTTTTAGTGACAGAATTCCCTTAAATTACATGTTCTTGTCTATGGCAGATCTTGAAGCTCCTCCAGGGTGATTCTGAGGTAATTAAGTGGGCAAAGCTACAAGTTAATGCTTCGGAAGGGACTGACATGCTTGATGATGAGGCTTTTCCCCGTTCAAATCTCCAATCCCATATTAACCTTGCATTGCTTGACATGGGGGAAGATTCTCTCTCCATGAGCAGCATTGAGCAAAGTGTCTCATTGGAGGAGTACTTGCAAGGAAGGTGGAGCCGCTCATCAAGCTTCGACTAACCACATGCTTGCTAAGATGCTAGTAAACATTGTGCCTCTTGTTTATGTCATTCTTTTGTATATTCTTCTTCTTTTTCTTTTTTTTTTTTTTTTTTTTTTTTTTTTCCGGTTTCGTTGGCTTCAATCAATTGTTTTTTGGGTTGCGTAATAATGGGTCTTGGATGAGAGGTCGTTTGCAGATGTGCCCTCCTCCATCTCCTAGTAGTCATAAGTTAGTCTTCAATTGTTTCAGTTCTCACCCTCAATCTAAACTGAGAGCTGAGTTTGTTCTAGCCATGGAAATTTTTTTATTTTTTATTTTTCGTTGAAGGGTGTTCAGGTAACTGCTGCCACATACATATCTCAAGAAGGCTAATAAAAAGTAGTTCTGATTTTGATGCTTGATTTCTTCATATTTCAAATGTTCACTTAGCTTGCATTGACTGGTTCAAATTTCAGGTCCCCTAGATCTCGAAATCCATTTGATGATGACTCACAAATTGTTCATCAGTCAGCTCTCATGGTGGACCAAACAAGTCTTGCAAGGCCATGTATTGTCATCTCTCACTACTGGTTTTTTCATAAAAGCCACTGCTTTCAAATTCCTTTTATCAACAACTTTAGTTTGGATCCTCAACCTTATCCCTTGAAAGTTATTCTAATTATTTAAACAGTCCCTATTCATATTATAGGAGAAAGAAATGGCTGTAACAACGTCAAAACAAGGAATAGGATTTTGTTTGAAAACATTAGTGATTAGTGATTTTGCTTTACTGTCCGGCAGTAGTACTCAAACAAAGTGAAAAGATCATACAACTTTTGAAATCCAGCCAATGCTTTTTCTCTGTTTTATCTTTTGTATTTATATTACGGGAAAACAAAAGCACTTTGCTCCGCATTCGGAACAGCAACAAAAGGAACTAGGGAAGACCTTAGTCACCTAGTTCGAATCCGCAGATTGGCAGATTTAGTGCAAAATTCAGTCAAATCAACTCGTGCACTCAATTGGCTGGGTTGTGGATTTAGTGTTCAGACCATTCAAAGCATGACATGTGTCAACTTTATTGAAGAGCCGCACACACCAAATCATTTCTGGTACAGCTGAAATGATTCGTAATGCAGTGCGTTTGGCATGGCTCGAAACAAGACCACACGTAGAAATCAAAGAGTTCCAGTAAATACACCAACTTGAATCCTTGTGTAATAATGGTCAATTAAATCATAAATATCTTAACTGCTTGCTATAGAAATCATAAAATACAAAAATTTATAACATAAAAACTCTTATAAATATTTAATAACACAAATACTACTTACATTAAAACAAAATAATATTGAGTAATAAAAAATTTTAATTATAATATAATATAAATGCCCTCGAGACATTCTTAACCTCACAAATTTTAAAAATTGATGCCCTCACATATTCGCACTTGCACCTGCACCCGCTCTCACATCGCAAACTTCAAACGTAGGGACGACCATCACTGTTGCACTTCATAATTAATAGAGGACATTGTTAAGCATATTGCATATATAATTTTATGGGTAAATAACACAAACTTTCCCTAAACATTTACTAAAATATAGGGAGCTACTTTAACCATTTAAAATTTATACCAACCTTCCTTACTTTTGAAATGTTCTTAACAAATTTTCCATCCCGTCTAACTTTAGGTAAACAACCATAACGTAAGTTGTAAAGGAACAATAACGCTCTTGATGTTTAAAAATAAAATAATTCAAAATGTCAAATGACTTAAATGTCCACATTTGACTTAGGTCAACTTTTTCTCCTCTCTCTAAAATTTTCACTTTCTCTCTCTCTAAAACTTTCTTTGCCACCCAACTCCGCAGGCTCCCATCCATTCCCAACCCTTTCCTCGACCAACCACCCCCACCCCACCAATTCCCCACCATTCTCTAACCTGCCACCACCACCCCACTCATTTCCCTCCACCCCACATAAATCCACAAACAAAATCATCAATAATCAGTAGCTTCTATGAATGTCTGTCTATAATATATATTATAGCATAATGATAGGGAGTCTTTAAGGTTGAAAGACTCAATTCAATTTTCTTAATTTTTAAAATTTTTAAATAATTAATTTTCATGTATCATAATAGCATTAGTGTAACTATAAATTATAAATTCTTTTACTTTCTATTAATGCTTAGTAAATCTTTGCTTAAACTTAGGTAATCTTATGTTGTTTTGAAAAATTTTATCTATGTTTTATAATTTTAGAAAGTTTTTTCTTAATTTTTTAAAAAAATTTAGAATTGTTAGTTTAGATTTCCTTAAATCCGTCTTTCATAATTTTAGAAAGCTCCTCCTTAAATTTAAAAATAACATTATGATTACTATTTTAAATTTTCTTAAATTCTTCTATTTTTAGAAAGACTAATACAAATAAATCTATAGTATATATTATTGCAATTGGCTATGAGACCATTCAAGTTGAAACATTTAATTCTTTCTTTTTTAATTTTTTAGTTTTACGTTTTTAATCCAAAATGTCCAATCTTGTGGCTTCAATGATTAGTTAAAAAAATAATTTACAAACGAAATAAATAATCTTTAAAATTTCATTTCAATCTTAATTTCTTAAAAATGCCATAACCATCAATCTATATTATATATTATAAAAATCGGTAATAATGTTTTTAAAACTAAAAATATTGATTTAATTTTTCAACTTATTGGTTTTACTTCATATGTGCTTTTGTTTTGAATTTTAATCAATACAACAAGTTTATCAAAATTCCTTCAAATATGCTCTTTCGTAGGAAGTACATATATCACAAAATTATTACTCATGCATAATTTATTCTTCTGTTATTTATAGAAATTTCTTATTATTGACAAATTTGTCATTTGGTTGTAAATACTTATCAATCACATTTTTTTAAATATGCTTAAAAGCAATAACAAAAATAAATCAAAATATTGGCAACCTCCAATGAAAATTAATTTATTATATAATTTTTCCACAATTAAAATATAATTTATATATTTTTAGTTATTTAACAGTAATTGACTTGTATAACCTTAATAATAGAAATGAACCTACAAACAAATTTTCTAATTCTGCCTAGATGAAAATGGAAGGACTTTTAATTTTTTTCTTTTTTATAATTTTAAATGTCTAGAATATCCGATTTTAAAAAACATTTAATGAAAATAAAATAAAACTTTGAAATATGCTATAAATAATAAAGAAACAATAAGTATTTCAAGTACTTTAATTGTGTGAATCATGTAATTTGATGTTTTTAGAATAGTAATTAAGTTGTATAACCTCAATAATAGAAATGAACCCGTAGACAAATTTTTTAATTTTCCCTAGGTTAATATGAAATGACTTTTAATTTTTTTCTTTTTTTATAATTTTAATAACTCTAGAATATTCTATTTTAAAAAAAAATTTAATCAAAATAAAACAAAACTTTGAAGTATGCTATAAATAATAAAGAAACAATAAGTATTTTAAGTATTTTAATTGTGTGAGTCATATAATTTGATGTTTTTAGGTAAGCTTGGTGGTGAATGTTACAACTATTTTGAGAAGAATTTTTTATAATATAGATGTATAGATTTAGGTAAATTTTCAACTTTAAGTAATAGTTGTAATTTATTGTTTGGTAAAACTCATATTAGTAGTATAAAATAAAAAGATAATGTCAATTCTTTATTTTTATTTAAAATTTTAAATTTATTCTCAATGTTAATTTTTTTAAAACTAAAAATTGTTGTTTTAAATTTTCTTAATCCCTCTTTTATAATTTTAGAAAGCTCCTTGAATTTAAAAATAACATTAGGATTATTATTTTGAATTTCCTTAAATTCCTCTATTATAATTTTGGAAATTTCTAGCTTAGATTCAAAACTTTAGAATTTTTCATTCAAATCCTTTCTAATTTTTATTTTTGGAAAGACAAATACAAATAAATCTGTAGTATATATTATTGCAATTGGTTATGAGACTATTGAAGTTGAAACATTAAACTTTTTGTTTTACTTTTTATTTTATTTTATGTCCCTATTCCAAAATTTCAATCTTGTGGCTTCTACGATTAGTTAAAAAAAAGTAATTTACAAACGAAATAAATAATCTCTAAAATTTCATTTTCAATCTTAATTTCGTAAAATTTTTATGATCATCAATCTATATTATATATTATAACAATCAGAAATATGTTTTTAAAGCTAAAAATCTTGATGCAACTTTCCAACTTATTGGCCTTACTTTATATTTTATTTTTGTTTTGAATCTTAATCAATATGACAAGTTTATCAAAATTCTTTCAAATATGCTCTTTCACAAAAAATTTAATGAAAATAAAAAGTAATTTAAATTTTCATCATAGGAAGCACACATGTTTAAAAATTATTAATCATGTATCATTTATTCTTTTGTTATTTTATAGAAATATCTTGTTATTGATAAATTTGCCATTTTGTTGTAAATACTCATCAATCACATCTCTTCAAATATGATTCATAAAAGCAATAACAAAAATAAATCAAAATTTTGGCAAGCTCCAATGAAACTTAATTTATTATATAAATTTTTTTCATTAAAGTATAATTCACATATTTTAAATTATTGAACAATGATTGAGTTGTATGACCTCAATAATCAAAATTAACCCATAGACAATTTTTTTAATTCTACCTATGTTAATATGAGAGGACTTTTAACTTTTTCTTTTTTATATACTTTTAACACCTTTAGGATATTCCATTTTAAAAAATATTTAATCAAAATAGAACAAAATTTTGAAATATGATATAAATAACAAAGAAAAAACATGTAATTCAAATATTTTATTATGTAAGTCTAATGTAATTTGATATTTTTTGGTAAGTTTGCAGTAAATGTTACAACTATTTTGCAAAGAATTTTTTATGATATAAATGCATAGATTTGGATAATTTTTCAGCATTAAGTAATAAGTGTAATTTACTGTTTATTAAAACTCAAATTAGTAGTATAAAGTTTAAGAACATAATATTAATTCTTTATTTTTATTTAAAAATTTTAAATTCATTCTCTATGTTCCGTGCATAGCACGGGTTCATTGCTAGTATGTATAAAAAAATGTTAAATAAAAATAAAGAATTAATATAAGTAAAACAAATTCAGGGCCCTCCCAAAATGCATTTCTTGCCACTACCCAACTCTTCACCGCTACACCTTTCCTTGAAACGCCCACTTGCCACACACTCTTCCCCCACTTTACCCCACCCCTTCACTCGATAACCCATCCCTACCCTAACCAGATCTGACCTATTTGAATGTTATTTGAGAGGGTCTCAAACATATCACTGTTTCTTTCCTGGTTCCATGCAGAGTGGGACAAAGGGATGTAGCATGGAATATTTAGTTGCAGTTGTGAATATTTGTTAGGGTTATTTGGTTGGCAAATTCGTTGATGGGTTTGGTGGGTCTCCAATAATGGTGGGTCTTTTATAAGAGAGAGAGAGAGAGAGAGAGAGAGAATATGATCGACCCATACAGATGTGATGATTTCGATTAAGGAGAGAAGAAGGCAGTTGTTGGTGATCATCTCAATTTCTGTTTAGGCAGTGTAAATTGTCAAATTTGGGCTTGCCACGTGGCAACCGATTTACCGAGAGAATTCGATGGAGATTGTGGTTTGGTGGATCACGAGGAAGTGCTAGCTAGGAGATGATCCCATATGGATCATGCCGTCACGATAGCGTAATATGCGCAGGTATCAATTGTTGGCTAGTTAGGATTATCCTGAGCAGAGGATTGGAAAGAGGCTATGGGACACTTGTCACCTTCTCAAAGGAATACGTGTCCCTTCTTTATTGAATGTCGTTCACATGTATATAGGCCACACATGTGACCCTCGCTATATATACCTCTATTGCTTGCTCTCTATGCATAAGCTTTTTGGAGACCCATCCAAGTTTTTGGAAGCCTATCCATATATATATCTATCTCTAGCAAAGATTCTCTCTATATATATATATATGAGATATTATCTTTTCTCTCCCCTTATTGGGTGGCCATTACTGCTTCATTGAGCTCAGCCATGAAGTTCTTCCACGACAGTTAGCTTCTCTCTATAGAGTCCACCGATTTGGAGACTTGATCCTTATGGGTTCACCGATTTGGGAACCAGATTTGTATAGATATGGGGGCTGCCTTTGCCCTCTTTCCATTACCTCCCATTTACTCCTTTTCCTCTCCATCAACCACACTTTCTTCGAATTTCTCCGTTGAAGATGAGTACAAGCTTGTTCCTCCAACTTTCCAAGAAGCTACTCCTAGGCAGATGTTCAATGTACTAGTGAAGGAAGAGGTCCGCCTCCGATTTCACCCTCTACATTTTGGTGACTCCACTGGGGAAGTAGATTTGTGAATGGTCAGCACAAGAAGTGAATAAGCCATCGTCCGACTGATTAAACACCTTTCTTAACCTCTCTAAAACGAACCATTAAAAGAGAGTTCCTTATTCTTCTCACCATCTACACAGCCTCATTTGGTCTAATTCAAAGAAGAGCAATTGTCTAGCTTCATAACAGTGAAATTTTGCTACGACTTTATCTTATCAAGATTTGGGGCAAGAGGGTTATACCATAAAGCTGTTGAATAAAAAAACAGACAATGGTTCCTTTTCACAGAGAAAGTTGGCATCACAGAGATAAGATCTAACTCTGTTTATATGTAATCTATGGGTTTTCTTCTATGAATCTCATATCATTTCACTGTTTATGCGTTTTGACAGTGATTTCTTTGGCTAATGTGTTATACATGCTTCATATATGTGCATATATATATATATATATATCTATGAGTGCATATGATACAGTAGCAACATATTTTTCTATTGATTTAAGTGCTAAGAGCTTGTTTATCACTAATAAATTTGACCCATATGTCATATATGGTAGGGATTTATACTAAAAGACATATTTTGTGTATTGGCTTTAGTATTTATTAATAATTAGTTATTCCATTTTAATGAGAATCTATGTGAGCAATGGTTGCATTGAATTATTTATTTAATGATTATGCATATGTGTCTCTTATTCTATATAGTAGATGATTTGGTGTGTAGAGTACGGTTTACACATGGAAGATCAGATTATCGGTTCTTATGGAATATAAGCTTATCATTCACAGTCTTAGATATAACGGGACACACCATCAGCAGGACTGTAGCACAAGATTTTAATAGGTATGTCTTGACTATGGGGAACGGTATAGTTCTAACTCCTTGCACTAGTACATTTTGTGTGTATTGAATAGGACCGTGTTGAGGTAATTGTTTTTATACTGACTATATAAAACAATTAATACCTCATGATTATGATGAGTGCTTATACTCTTAATTCTAATATAATAAATGGACATGTGCATGTTGTGTTTATTGTTTTGATTTACAGAAGAATGAGATTCTTTGTGGGTCAATAAACTCAGTGAGTTGGACAATAACATTACATGTATGGTGAATATTAATTATTGATGGAATCCACGTTCCAGTATAGGAATTGATGATACCCCTTGAGAAAACTTATAAGTTTTGATTATGTCAAACCCTGCAGGTGGATTATGAATTTAACATATCAAATAAGTTAAGTGGAAGGTCTCAATGAATTAAATAAGTCTATTTAATTTAATTTAATAGATGAGTATCTGTAATTTTAACGTAGGAAGATAAATAAGCATGTAATAATATGGAGTTCGAAATATAATTCATAGTATGACAGGGAATACAATTATAATTTATTAGTAGTATAAATTATAATTTACATAAATAGAGATTAATCCTAGTTGGATTAGGAATTCTTATTTGCGTAGAAAACTCTAGTTATACTAATCCTATGATCCCTATTGTAGCCTCTATATATATGCACTCTAAAAACAGCTAGAATTACACTTGCTCATAATTGAGAGATATACGTTTTTGTGAGGAAAAAAAAAACCCTAGTAGCTATGAGCCCACTTTCTTTAAAGTAAGGCAGGTACGAGGAATACAGCAGAAGTCCAAAAGTTAAGTTCGAGCAGTTGATTCGTACTTGTTGCTATTACTTGTTCTTCGGGATCAGACTAGAAAGATCTCGAAGGTATGATTCTAATTATGTAGATTAGGCTATGCTAATCAGATTAGAATTTTTGGTAGTGTGCGTATGCACTATAGTCAGGTCGTGAAAAATTCCGCAGTCCCCAGCAATATATACATTCGATTTGACAAGATCGAAAGCATTCTTGCTAATTTTATGAGCAAACCATTATGGGTAACATAATCCTTCTCTTTATTAACGAGTTTTGTTTTGCTATTTGATTGCGCTCCGAAAGTGCAATTATAAGACATTAACTTGTACTTTATTAGCCTTAGTTTAAGATTGTATATGCCCTTTTAGTTAAATTTTAGTATTAATTAAGTTTATTTTGCTTTTTATAGGTTTTGAGCTTAAATTGGAGGACTTCGGATGTATTTCAGGCAAAGGTTTCAAAAGAATGCTATTAGAGTATAAGCTGCCAAAACTATTACACAAGTTGTTGAAGCACATAGAGCTAAAACTTTGAAAAATCGTATCTCTCAAATCAGAAGGACTACCAGGGTTCATAATATATCGATTTCTTGTAATTTTTTTAGAGGAATTCAATTATGTCCATACGAAGGGAATTCGAACCAGTGACCAATAACTGTTTGAACGCACTTCGAATGACACTATTCACGTTTGAACGGTATTGTTCATGTGTTCAAAAGGAGCACCGATTTTTTGACTTTTTGCAGCGTATTTAAGGTAGATTTGGGCCTAGTTTGAGAGTGCTTTTTATTATTACGTTTTTCTAAGTTTTAGAAGTAGTTTTAGGATTAGTTTAGAGTAGAACTTTACACAGTTTTCATAGTTTTTTTTTCAATTCCTGTAATCAGATTAATTAGTTTTTATAGTTTTTCAATCTATGTAATCAGATTCAGTCTTTCAATATATATTTTGCCTATTTATTATTAGATTCTATCTTGGGATCAATTGTAAAGATCAATTGAAGATTTTGGATGAATAATAGAGGTAAATTGGATTTCAATGCTTAAAATCTTCTTCTTCTTAATTCTTTAAAAACAAACCCTAGATATTTATGAAAACTTAAATGTTTGATTATATTTGGTAATACTTATGCATAAACCTATGTTCAGTATATGTACTACACGAATCGATGGTATGCATCTTTGATTCTAAAATTGATCTAATCTAGAGTAGATATTTACGAAAACATAGATGTTTGATTATGCTTGGCAACAAGTCGATAGTATGCATCTATGATTCTAAACTTGATTTATTCTACGTTTGATTGTTAAAAAATAATTATTTTTATCACTAAATCTTCTAAATCATAGACTCATGACATAGTCAATAATTTGAGTTTTCAAAAACCTCCGCTGAAATTCTGGGTGAAGTTATTGATTGGATTAATTGGTTTCAAGATTTGTTTTTATTAATTCTAAATCATTTTCATAATTTAGCTTAGATAAATCAACCTCTTTCAAACTATTTCTTTTTATTTTATTAGAGTGTTTTCTTGGGATTTTGAATCAAAGTGAGTTTTTTTTAATACGCTAACCCTATTCCTTGTGGATCGATCTCGAACTTCACTAAGTATTATTACTGCATCACAACTGCACACTGACGGATATCAATTGCACTATTTTGGAGTAATCACTATTGCTCATGCCCATGATAATTTCTATGCCATCAGAGTATTGTCCCATGCATAGTTGAATATTTTTTTATTCTTGCTGGGTTTACTTTGCCTAATCCACTTTCCTCACTAAAAAGTATGAGGGACTTAATAGCATGGGTTTTACGGATGGTAAATATGACTTTTTTTGCTGATGTGTTATACATGGTCTGCACTCATATACTTAAATATGTATGAGATGCATAAATATACATGTTTTATATGGCTTTCTTTGTTCCCAGATTCATGTAAGTGGGGCTAATATGTCAGCTTTTCCTTTATGCAGATTGTCCATTTACTAGGATATGGATATGCCTTGTCCTCTTGTTATCTTTCCAATATAACTTGCATCTACACATGGGTCTGTTCCATTTCTTATATGTTACGTGCTACTTAAGTTCGTGAAGGTCCATGCACCATAGGTCATAATTGCACATATTGGTTTATAAAAGTGATATGGTAACTTTGTCTACATACTTTACATGTGTCATGGTAAGAGGGCCTTACACTTGCTAATATATGCTCACATGGATTGTAAGAATGCTTTGTTTTTGTCTATATTCAAAAGAGTGCTAAGATATTTTATACTTTTTCTAGCAAAAGTATTTGAGCCATGTGACCATAGTTGCTAATGGTTTACTAAAGTGTTTCTCACCATGTGACAACTTATATGATCCAAATTATAAGGATGGTGGCCAATAACTTTTGGGCAAAATTGGCCCTTCACGTGACCTTATCAGTGTGTTACTTATATCCAAATATTTTATGTGATTTCTCACCAAAATGTATGCCACATGGTGATGTCTGATTATGCAGTTTTTGCTGTAAGACAAATCAGCAACTGATCATGTTCATCATGACATCATATGCTAGCCTTTAATTTCTTTATGACCTTGAGCATCTCTAGTCCTCCATATACACCAACTACTCCAAAGTCGATCATGACTATTCATTTGGCTTATTACCTCAATTGGTGAGCATCAACATGGTCAAAGCTCAATCACCGGTGCTACAACAGAGTATTATCGCTGAATCCATTTCATCCTCCCCTACCGATTGATGGATGTCACTCTATGTGGTGACTATTTGAAGAGTAAATTTTGGCAAACTATAGTTCAATTTATGCAATAGGGTCGAAGATTCCTTCACCACTATATGAAAGTGCCACCACCTTGATCTCACAATGATTGTCGAAGTGTGAGCCACTCCTCTGTTCCGAGTACACTCAAGTGTAGGCAGCACCTCCACTTCAACATCACGCAAATGCTTTCACCTGGACTGATTAATACATCCAAAGAGCTATAGGACCAAAATTAGCTCATATACCCCCATGTATTTTTGTGATTGTCAAGGAGCACCCAATGTCCCTACTTTGACTTTGCGAGTTATTACTGCGAAGCTTATCCACTCAACACATTATCTACTCAACACATTATGATCAAGTCTTCACCTTAACAAGCTTTAGCCAATTTAATCTGAGAGTCCCATATAGGAAGGACATCATAACTAAGTTTGAAAACAAAGTATGTTCAATTTTTAAGCATTTGGAGGAATCATCAGAGATCTTCACTATGACTTGTCGTCGAGATACAACCGATGTCTTTGCTTCCATTCAGATTCAACTCATTATAATGCACTCGCATTGATTAGAGGAACTACCAAAGATCTTCTATTCCTTCTTCCTCCTATCGTTTATTGTCTGAATGAGTCGCTAGCGAAGGGTAGTGGTTTCTCTACAATTTTTTCTTCACTCTTCGGAGGTTGTGGCTTTTATAGAAGGGTGAGTAGCAACAGTTCTACAAAATTCCTCGCTGTAAACAATGTTATATTTTGTTGTAACTCAGCCACAACAAAAAACATTGGGGCAACAAGCAAGCTACTGAGATATTACATATAGTGGCCTTTCTTTTGAAGACAAAACCCACTTTATCTTATCCTATACACAAACTAATTATTACACCCAAAGCTATTGGGACAAGATTAGCTCTTCCAACCCCTTCTAATGTTTTGCCAATGAACAAATAGTACCTCTGCTTCGACTTGCAAATGAGCAGCTGTCCAAGTTGTCCGAGATACTTTCACTTTCCTTGGATCATGTCTTTATCATGATTTGTACATCAGTAAAACTTTATATATATATATAGCCAGAGAACTACTCTCATGTTACATGGCCTTGATAAAAATTTGATGAAACTCAAGTGACATTATTCTAGAGTTCCTCACTTGCATATAAGTTCATCATTCTTCAAAGTACCAAATTTTATGAAGATAACCAGATGATATATGCATCATACGTAGTTGTACAAGAAGAAAAAGTCATCACTGTAACTACAACGAAAGACTTCTTATTTAATGCAACCATAGGCGAAACACAAAACTATGTTCCTACTTCCTTCAAACTAGATGTGATAGCCATGCAAAGATTGTTGCTGCTACTATTTCGAGCTACTTATAAAGAATATCATAGCTCATCCATACTTAGTGCCCATGACTAGCATTACACGTTTGGATTCTTGAAGTGGTCTCTCTGCCCCAGAGGAATTGTATCAAACAATGGGATTTGACTAAGTCCAAAGTTGCCTACATAAGTGAGTTCGAATGAACCCAAGGAACATCAGTAATGAACCTCTTAGCTCACGATAAGTAAAGGTTTTCGAGAGCCCGATAAAGGGGCATTCTAAACAAAGTGATCATAAAGAACTGAAGAAGTTCCTTCAAAGTAAAGAAGTATAAAGTCAAGATTTATAACTTCAATGAACATTGAATTTAGCAAGGAAGAGTCATTCCTCGCAATATAATTTTGAAGAACACTAAATTTAGAGAAGAATAACTATTCCTCATAGATAATGCCTTCAAGAAGGCTAGAGAATGTCTTTCTTGAGATATAGGCATAGATGACGTCGAAATGGACTTACCATGACCCCAAGGGAGAAAGACTTGAGTAAATAAGTTATTCCTTATAGACAATGCCTAGGATGGGTGAAATAGTACTTTCATCGAGATTTGGGTATAAACGAGGTCGAAATGGAATCACCATGACCTTGAGGAGAAAAAAAAAACTCAAACAAAAGAGTTATTCCTTGTAGATGTTGCCTTTAAAAGGCGAGTGAATGCCTTCCTCAAGAAATGGGCATAGTTGACGGCAAGATCTCCCGAGCAAATGGGAAAAGCCAATAAGATGAACTCCTGAGAAAATGGGAGAGGCTAGGATCTCTCAAGCAGATGGGAGAGGCAAATATGATAAACCCCTAAGAATATGGGAGAAACCGAGATTTCCCAAGTAAATGGGAAGGGCTGATGTGATGAACTCCCGAGTATATGAGAGAGACCGAGAGCTCCCAAGTAAATAGGAGGAGCCACAACAATAACTTCTATGTCAAGGAAGAGAGATATTCTCCTTAGAAGTTTATCAAAGGCCAATGGGAGCAGTACCTTCATCAGAACTCTAGATATTCTCCACTTTCTCAACTAAAGCAGTACCTTCATCAGAACTCTGCATGAGTATTTTCTTTCTTTAACAGTACCATATGGGGCCATCCTATCAAACTTATATGGCGTCATTCTTAGATTGAAGATGGTGTTTCCTAACAAGATGATCCACGCAACATGAAAGTTAGAGCATTAATTTTGCGATATGCATATTACATCGAGCATGCAAGTAATCACTTCATTGATATAGAGAACACTCACTTGAAGTGGTTGAGCAAGACCATCAGCATTACTTCATCCTCAATGAGGACCTACCTTATAATTTATAACTCAGTGATGACGAGCTTATGGTACTTATCATTTATCTCTATGTTGAGTCTCTCTACTTCAACTCATCTTAGATGCTAGACCATGCGATAAATTTATGAGTTTTCTTCTCTTGTGATACATCGACAAAGTCTCTCATAGTCCAAACATGGAGGACATCTTCATCTAAGCTACTTCTTTCCAATATGTATTATGTTATGCATATTGGCACATTAGGGCTAACATCAATGACATAGAAATGGAAATCCTAAAACCTTGAGAAAGGTTTCTCTGTTGCCTTTAGGGAAGCTTTTGCTGCATTTGGGCATGCTCATGTTCGTCTTTAAAGGAGTTCATGTCTTTTGACGAGTTTCTCACTACCTTTGGCGAGCTTATATTGACCTTCGAGTGAATTCTTCACTACCTCCGAGTAAGTTTATCCGCCTTCAGTTGAGTTCTTCCTCTACCTCCAAGCAATTTTTCTCTTCCTTGGAGGCAAACTTCTGTTCATCCTTAGGCAAGTTCTTGCCTTCAGATACAATGTATTCACTGACTATGAACAAGCTCCTGTTTGTCTTTAAGCGAATTCCTCGCTGCTTTTGGGCAAGTTTATATTCGTGTTCAGGCGAGTCCCTCATTGCCTTAGGGCAAGTTTTTCGCTGCCTCTGGGCAAGCTTGTCACCGTCTTAAAGGCAAGTCAATGCCTTTAAATGAGTTTCTCGCTACCTCTGGGCAAGCTTATATGTGCTTTTAAGCAAGTTTTCCACTGCCATTGGGTGAGCTTATTTTCACCTTTAGGAGAGTACTTTGTTGCTTTTGGGCAAGCTTATATTCATCTTTAGGCGAGTTCATGCCTTTGAACGAGTTTCTCACTGCCTTAGGGAAGTTCGTCACTACCTCTGGGCAAGCTCATATTCGCTCCATTACAAATTCCTGCCACTTATGGGCAAGCTATTTCTACCTTTATATGAGTTTACATGTTGCCTCCGGAAAAACTTAAATTTGTCTTAAAGGCAAGTTCCTACCTGTAGATGAGTCCTCATGCCTCTGGGCAAGCTCATATTTGTTTAGTTGAGTTCCAACCTTTAGACAAATTCTTCGCTACCTTTAGGTAGGCTTATTTCCACCTTTAAGTGAGTTCTCACTGCCTCCCTTTACACAGATTATTTGCTACCTTCGGGTAAGCTTTACACAAATTATTTGCTACTTTCAAGTAAGCTTATTTCCACATTTGGGTGAGTTCCTCATTGGTTTCGGGCAAGCTCATTTTTTTAGGGGAGTTCTTTCCCTTTAAATAGATTTTTGTACCTTCTTTGCAAGTACATCACCATAGATGTCTTCGAACTTTTTAAATGCAGTTGTATAATTTGACAAGATGCTTAAAAAAAGATGCGATGAATTGAAGTCTAGTTATCCTTGTCTATGCCTGACAGAAATGCGAGACCTAGGCATTTCTATTAGGCATGGGGAAAAATGTAGATAGTCAAACTAGGCTTGCCAATTGGTAGCCGATTCACCGTGGGAATTAAATGTTGGTTGTGGTTTGGTGGGTTACGAGGAAGTGCTAGCTACGAGATGATGCCATGTGGATCGTGCTGTCACAATAGCGCGATATGCGCGGGTATCGATTGTTGGCTAGTTAGGATTATCATGAGGAGAGGATTGGAAAGAGGCTATGGAACACTTGTCACCTTCTCAAAAGAACACGTGTCCTTTATTTATTGGTTGCCATTTACATGTGTATAGGCCACACATGTGACCCTCACTATATATACCTCTATTACTTGCTCTCTACGCAAAAGCTTTTTAAAGACCCATCAAAGCTTTTGGAGACCTATCCATATATCTCTCTCTAGTAGAGACTCTCTCTCTCTCTCTCTCTCTCTCTCTCTCTCTCTCTTTCTCTCTCTATGAGATATTATCTTCTCTCACCCCTTCTTGCATTTCTTGGCCATTACTATTTCATTGAGCTTAACTATGGAGTTCTTCCACGACAACCAGCTTCTTTCAATAGCATCCACCAACTTAGAGACTCAATTCTTATGGGTTCACTGATTTGGGAACCAAATTCATATAGATATGGGGGCTGCCTCTCCCCTTTTTCCATTACCTCTCCTTTGCTCCTTCTCCTCTCCATCAACCACACTTTCTTTGGATCTCTCTGGTGAAGATGAGTACGGGCCTGTTCCACCAGCTTTCCAGGAAGCTACTCCCAGGCATATGTTCAATGAATCAGTGAAGGAAAAGGTCCTCCTCCAATTTCACCCTATACAAGTAGTGCTAGACGATGATAGGGTGGTAGACTTGGTGGTCACAAATGGGCTAGTATGGGGTAACAAAGGTGGTGGAGGGGAGAGAGGTTGGAGTATTTGGGTTTAATCAATGTTTTTTTGAATTTTTATTGTCTTTTTTGTTTTTTTTGAAATAACCAATCTCAACATAACCCATTAAAATGGAAAGTGGTGGGAAGATTTATAAATGCACACACACACCCAAACTCTCCCGATTTATAAAACTGGATGTGGGAGAGTTTGGTTGTGTGTGTGCATTTATAATCTTCCCACACACACAACCTTTTAGTTTTTTTATTTATTGTCTTTCTAGTTTACATTGAACAAATTATTGGGTTTGCTATGAGGGTTTTATAAAGAAAATTAGAGAGAAACAAAGAGTTTTAGAAAAAGAGTGAAAATTTTATTGAGAGAGATGAGAGATTAAGAAAGAGAGGGGGAATTTTAGAGAGGGAAAGTAAGAATTATATATATATATACATATATATATATATATAGAGAGAGAGAGAGAGAGAGAGAGAGAGAGAGAGAGAGAGAGAGTTTAGAGTCTCATATGCAATATTTGGTTCACTATAATGAGTAATGACATAGAAAAAAAGAAGATAGGTAGAGAGAGAGAAAGAGAAATAAAAGCGAGAATTCACACATTGTATAAGGTTAAAATAGTAATTGTATATGCACTACTAAGGACTCTTTTACCTCTTATATGTTAAAAAAAGGGTATAATAGGAATCGATTAAGTTTTGAATCGATTAAGTTTTTTTGCCTTACGTCACCACTTTCTATCTTAACAACAGACGAAACTTGGACGGAATGGGGAATATGTTAATAACATATAAACAACAAGGGAGGCAGGAGTAAATTTCAAATGGTTGAGGTAACTGCCTATATTTTAGTAAATGGATAGGGGAGGTTTGTGTAATTTATTCTAATTTTATTGAAACTTTATACAGAATGATATGGTAATAGCATTTTTGCAATGATGTGGTTATAACGTTTTTGCAATTACTAAATATATGGACTGTTTATCTTTTAATGCATTTTTGTAAATAGACTGATAATAGCATGTAATAGAGGACACATAAGCTCTTATTAACGTTAATTTCGTGGTCTAGGCACAGGTACTTGCATATATATATATACATATATAGTGGTTCTTTCAAATAATATTGATATTCGCAAGATTCCCCAGTGAATATATAGCAATACACTGCAATGCACTTTGAATCAAAATCATTGTTGCTACTTGCATGCATATGGTTTCAAAAAGGAACTTGAAGTTTGCACCATTGTGTTTCAAAGGACCAGCTACTCATGAGTCATTACCACATATAGCAAGCAGGGATTGATGGCAGATCATTTCTTGTTCAGAGGCCTTCATGCTTAATTATATGTCAAGCCCAAGCAATATATATGATTTATACAGTTACATTCAAAAATTATTTGGCAATGCGTTGCAATTTTTTGTTGACTCCTAAATCTCTATAGAAAATAAATAAATAAAACTATAAATTTTACATGAATGACATCACTTCGTTAACAGCTCAATTTAATTAACATGTTGTAGTATTACAGGTGTCAGGCTTTGCCTCTGTACACGTAGAAGGCGTCCATCGGCTATGCCAAACTTCAAAAGGAGTCCAGGGAAATGTAAAGGTTTGTTTGATGCTAGTGGGAGTGCAATGGAAAGGGGGTTTCTTTTCTCTTTTTGACTTTGCAAAGAAAATAGGAGTATAGTAGAAGGAAATTAGGAAAACCCACTTTCTTTTGTTTGAAATTAAAAGAAAAGTAAAAAGAAAATAATATAATAGCTATTGAAAAAGAAAGATGAATGAAAAAGAAAGGAAAGTGGGAAGAGAGTCTCCTAAAATAGAACCACATAAGAAAGGAAATTTTCACTTCTATTTATTTTTCTGAAGTATCAAATAGGCTGGAAGCCTAACAACTCCACAGGGAATAAAATGGTGTGTTTAATACTTGAGGAGAGAAAAGAAAAGGAAAGAATTCTTCTTTTCTCTTGTTTAGTTTGTAGTGTGAAAAGTTAGTTTTTTTTTTATTTTTCTTCTATTTTTTTAAATTAAACTAAAAAATACATATATTTTTCCTCCCATTGTCTTCTCAATTCTCTCTCCCTTCCTTTTCAATTTCCTTCCATGAGTATTAAACACACCCTAAGATAATGTAGCTTTGAGACGTCGAGCTGAACCAAAGGCACATTTGTTGCATTCTTGGTTTGCTCTAAGAAATGCACGCTTTCGTTCTAAGTTGAACACTTCGTGAGTTGAGTGTATATGAGGTGAGCGAGACAGCTGAAACTAGCTAATGAGGAGGATAGAACAGATAGAGAATGCATGGCTAAGGCTACATTGGGTGCTTGATAGAGAGTCCCTGGAGCTTAGTTAGAAGTAGTAAATTGATATCAAAAAATTCTAACATGTGTTAAAGGCAGCTTGTTACATCTGCCACTGGACATGTTCATGGGGCATTAAATACCTATGGCCAGGTAAAAATGTGAAAAATATGCACGTTTCAAGAACAATCAAGTTAATTTTTTTGGGTAAATTACACTGACCTCCTTTTAACATTTATAAAAATACAAATACCTCTCATAACATTTTAAAATTACAACGACCTCCCTTATTTTTTTAATTTTGTTAACAAATTTTTCCTTCCGTTAATCAACCGTTAGTTGACCAAACATAAAACCTGACTAGAGCGTAGTAATATTTTTTAATTACTATTTTACCTTTACCCATATCAAAATAAAGAAGTAAAATTCCTCAATCACATTCTCTTTGCACTTTCTCTCTCTACTGGTATAACAATGGAGTCCACCATCACTACTCCCCAAACAAAGAGCAACGAACTCATCCTCACTGCCCAGCCACTACATCCACGGACACCACCTACCTCCAACACTCCATTATCTCATTTTTCAAAAAACTGTAGAAATGGCAAATCTCAAATTCATTCTTATAACCTTCACATCAGCCAAAACCACAAACATTGATCTAAACACCTCCACACAATCCTGAACCATAACAGCTATTAAAAACACAAAATCAACACCCATAACTCCAAACTTTACCCAATCAAATCCACCATAGAGTAAATCCAAGAACAATTGAATCAAGTTGTTGAGTATTGAATGGTTGGTTTAGTCTAGAGAGAGAAATATCGACATGGTATATTTATGTGTGTATATATGTATATACATATATATATATATATATATGCTTGTGTATGTGTATATATGTATATACACATATACATTATACACTAATCATATGGACCCAAAGTAAATCTTAAGGGGAGAGGGTGAAATGGGCAGGGGCAAGGGGTGAGAGAGGGCTTGGTAGGGGTAAATGTCGGTTGGAGACAGAGGTGAAGGTGTGCGGGTGGGATGTTCGGCGGTGGGAAGGGAGGATGGAGGGCTAGGCCGCTGCGAAGGGGTTAGGGAGGGTTGTGCGGCAGCGGGGAACGGTGGAGGGGCTATGGCCTGTGTAGCTATGGTGAATGGTGGGGAAAGGCTGTGGGGGTGGTGGAGGGCAGGGGTATTTTGAACAAAGCCACTGCTGTTGTTGCAGCAAATGAGAAGAAAATGGAAGAAAATAAGGAGGAAGAAAAAAATAAAGAAAATAAAAAATGTTATAATATGTATTTTGTTAGTTGTAAAGGAAATATTTTAAGTATGAGGCTAATAAAGTAATTTGGCACTTCTGTTAGGTTTTGTGTTTTTTATATCTCTGATAAGAGAGATCAGTGTAATATTAAAATGTTGTGAGAGGTCTTTGTATTTTTATAAATGTTAAAGGGAGGTATATGTAATTTACCCTAATTTTTTCATTTTTAGTAAGTTCTTTGTTGACTTTGTGCTGACACTAGCAGTGATAGTCAAGTATTTTTAATATGTGTTTAGATCCCGGATTTATAAAGAAAAAAAAATGATGAGAAATTAAATTATTCTTGTTGTTTGATTATTACAAAAAAGTGGTGGGTAACATCTATTCTATACTATTATAAAGCAAATCCATTTGATGAAGCTAATAAAGCTTCAAATTTAAAAAAAAAATTCACTTTTATATGCAGACAAAGAAGTCCTAAAAATACAAATAAATTACAAACGTTGTGCACTTCTTATTTGAATCACATAGATAAAATAATAAAATACTAATTTGAATTTTGTAACCATCACTAATTATTTTTTATTTTTTTTCTCACTGTCCAAACTGACCACCCACGTAGAGGGAGCACTCTCCTAGTAAAATAAAAAAGAAATGAGTAGAAAAACTGTATCCTCGTATTTACCTTTACATTATTATTGATAAATGCTTATTCATTTTTTTTCATTTTTCCAATGTAACCAAACAAGAGCATATATTTCCATTCCATTTTCCTTTTTTTCTCCTTTTCTCTCAATAAATTTAGGTGCCAAACACAAAGTAAAAAGAGAGCACCCAATAAGAATTCAACAAGTGGGTGTTAAGACAGTAACTACCAAAATATAAAGTAGAAGCAGAAAACGTTAGGAGAAAAGGAAGCAAAAAACGCTACCAAAAAATATAAGGGCAAATGGGAAATGGGAAACGATTGAGAAACTTAATAGGAAGCTTTCCTGAAACTCAAATGAGACTTTTAAGAAACTTAATGGAAACCTTTGGAAAACTTAGTAGAAATATTTGGGAAACGCATTGGAGACTTTTATAAAACTTAGTGAAAATCCACACGAATAATTTCATAGATATTTAATTAGAATTTAAGGAAAAAATACATAAAAATTAATATTTTAAGTTTTCGAAGCGTTTTTCAAGAGTTTTTTCTAGATTTTTTTAAAAGTTTTCGTTAAGTATCCGAAGAGTTTTCCAAATATTTTTCAAGAGTTTTTGAAACATTTCCACCACGCTTTCGAAACGTTTTTTTAAAATTTAAAAACGAGTTTTGTACCGATATAAAAAATGGGTTTATGAAAAAACACGTATCTCTCTCTAAAGTGAGTTTTAAGACCTCTCCAAATATGCATATGCTGGTCAATGGGAGGTTTGAAGGAAAACCGGCTCTTTATCTCTCACACCTTGCTGCTAAATGAAACACAGGTTACGCACCCTCTCATGCCTTCGAGGCCACTTTTGCCAAGAGTTCCCCCGAGTAAAGTGGGCTGGCTGTTTGTTAAACTATCAGAAGATCTCCTACATTTTATGGGTTGGGTTGCACCAAAATCATCTCCCAAGGCTTGGGTAAGTTGTGCCGGGCCAAGAAAGGTCCTGAGCCTTATTCGAAAATTTGAATCCATATGGTAAAATGGTATGTTTTGTGCCGATTAATTCTAATATACGAAGGGAACCTAATTGGTGTATTTTAAACTGAGTAACGCGCGTCACTTTTTATCTTTTTCAAATTGTTCTATTAAATTTATTTTATTACTACCTTAATTGGTTGTTTCTCAATAACTGTAAGAATAAATAAGTAAAATAAAAAACAGCAAAACTATCTATGTTATTTATAATTTCTTAGTTCTACATATCCGATTCACTTGCCGACATTGATAAGATTATTATATCTAGTAATTCAATAGACTACAACAATTACTATCTTTAATAATAATTAAAGATTGCACAAGCATTACTTATGCCCATCCTCTAATATAATTATAAGCGCTACATCTTAGCTTTTGTTGGGCGGTTGGGGCTTCTTGAACCAAAATAAGTAACAAATGAATAACCATAAAGAATTGTAGAGTCAATACAAAAATAAAATAAAATAAAAGAGAGAAACCAATTTTCTAAATAAACTCTGTGTAATCATCAAAATTCCAACAACTATTACTGAGATTGAAACAACTATTTTGGAAAAAATAAATAAATAACAAAATTGAAATTTCTTAGCCTAAGTTATTTTCGGTCTCTCTAACGGAAGCTTTTGCATTTGAAAGTGTTTACATGCTTGATTTGTTTGCTGGAAGCAATTAGTAGTTGGAAGTGACAAAGATGGTGTTCAAGTTCCCAATAGTACCCTTGCTGTCACTTGGACTCACCATCTCCGACCACCAACTCCAACCCGAAAACATCAATCTTGTCTCTCTTTTTCTCTTTCATAAACTTCCTGAGTGTTCTAACTACTAATTGCTAACAACAATAATTTTGGGACTTATGTAGACTCGTATATGTGTATATAGAGAGATTCTTTGTTGCTCTGGTGAGGGGCAGGTAATGGTTCTTTCTGTTTCTCATATAGCAAGTAACGAATGAGAATATTTGAACTTTCTCTATTGCTGTTGCAGTGCCAAAACACCGTGGTGGCTGGTGTTTTTTTCTCCATGCTCCTTTTGTGTATTTTATTTGTTTTTGTTTTGAGAAAACAAAAGCACTTTGCTTTGCATTGGGAACATGAACAATAGGAACTTGGAAGACCATCAATACTGTGTCACTTCCCCATATTTCGTTAGGGGAAATGCTAAGCAAACATAATGTTTAATATAAAAGTAATATATAGAATCATATCATTTTTGCAATTTCAAAACGTAGCGATGGGTTTTTTTTTAAAACAATCTTTACTATATAGTATATGCAAAAAAATTCCCACCATGAATCATTGAACTTTTTTGAAGGAAGTTTATTTGGATTGTTCTTTTTCTTTCTTTTGTTCTGTTTTTCATGACTAACTTTAAGCGTGAACTATGGTTATAAGTAAAGATATTGGTCGTTGTAACGATAATGGTGGTGGTGATGCGAAATATCGTGATTGTTTTTGTTTCTGCTCACAGCTCCCACATATTTTGCTGATACACATTTTTTTGTTCTTGTGAATCACATATGTTGAGGTTTAAATTGTTTGTTAAATTTTGTTTGATTTATAAACATAATTTAATATGTACTATGTTTAAGTCCATGTCAAAAAATTTTTCTTTTTCCATATTTTCTTTCAATAACTACGTATAGCATTTATTAGGAGGCATTACGAGTCAAAAATAATTGAAGATCTTAATACAATTAATCAAGCGTTGATATATTTTACTATCAATTTGGCATTGTGTTGCAAACTTGCGTGTTACCAATAGGCATAAGGCTAACCACGGACACCTTACTGTTTGGACAAGGCTTATGAAAGTGATTTATAGAGTAGTTTTCTTCTCTTTTTAAATGACTCTTTTTAATTAAAATTAAATTTTTTTTTGTTGTTATGTTCTTTTATGCATAATTATTAAAATCAAACCGGACATCAAACTAATAAGATTATTAATTTACGGTTCATCGATTCAACAGGTGATTAAACCAGTTCAACCAGTGTTATAATTTAAATGTATTTTATTTATTCATATATATTATATCTTAAATATAATTTATATTTTAAAGCAAACTACAAGAAAACAAGTGAATTAGTTATAAATGTTGCTTAATTTTACGCTTACTTATCAAAGTTCAATTTTTAAGAATCATAAATATATTAAATTTTTAAAAGAGATTTAAAATGTCAACCCATTTAACTGGTTTGAACTGTACCAGCTCAGAGTCTGATTCAGATTTCGGTTCGGTTCTAAAAATAAGCTACTGCAGTGGTTGTTTTAGTTAAAAATTAATTTTTTTTCATGACGGTTCGAGTAACCTAAAAAACATAACATTAAAAAAATTATATTTTAATTGAAAAAAGTTAAAAAAAAAATACATCATAGGCCGCGTGGCTGTCATCCTAGTGTGAGAGAGAGAGCGATCTATGTACCTGTTAAGTCCTCAGTCATGCTCCAGTTCGCACTTTACAGTTCTTCACAATAGAGAGTCTTCAGTCTTCAGTCTTCAGTCTTTTCTCTCCAGTTTTCACTATTGGGTTTTCGATTCTCGCAGGTAGATCGAGCATTGCAGGTGCAGATCTGAGGCTCAGAGCAAAAGCAAAGCCTACAGGTAAAGAATCTCTTCAAAAATTATAAACACAAAGATTGATTAGTGTTAGGTACATCACTTGGAACTCCTTCGGTCCCAAGTAAATTAAACGAATCTTGTTGAGAGAGAGAGAGAGAGAGAGAGAGAGGTAATCTATATGTGGCGAAGGCAGAGCTGATTTACAATTCTTGGCAGCAGGTAACAAAGTAAAGGAGAAACGGAGGAAGGGAACAGAATTTGTTGCCGGTGCTACTATTGAGATGTCGGCCGACTATTTACAATTTTTGAAGGACAAATTCATCAGAGACTTGAAAGAAGCAAGGGAGGAATTCGGTGATGAACTGCTTCCCCTTCGTCATCGTTTTCACAAGGTCTTCAAAGTCTTGGAGGAGAGAGCAGGATCAGCCCCTCCACGCCCATAGAAATGAAGGATTTTCGTTATGACCTCAAGTTTGCATTGGCTGACTTCTTGATTTTTGCAGAGAACGAGCGCAATCACAAAGAAGAAAACGAGAAAAGTCCCTTCCACGCTCATACTCTAAAGAAACGCCTGTTTGTTTGCCGAACCGGAAAGAAACTGCGTAAAATCTCAAAGAGGCTTCAGGACATTAATGATAATGCAAAAGCTGGAACTCGTCCAACTTTCATGGATTCGATTCATCTACCTGGTGAATTTCCGTGTTTTGATGCATCAAGATTCATGGGTTCGATTTCCATTTTCGAAAAATGGAAGCATTGCTCCTCGAACCACCTACTGAAGATGGCATCGGGCAATTGGTATGGTTGGGATGGGTGGTTCAGGAAAAACTCTCCTTGCCCAACTGCTGTTCCATTACCGATCAGTTGGGGTAAGTTTCTCTCCCATGATTTGTGTCCAGTTAACCGATAAATTCAGACCAGAAAATGCAGATTTCATGAAAACATTTGTTGGTGAAATTCTGAAAACCTCGCCAAACAGGTTTTGCTGGAAATGGGCCGTTCATGATCAAATAGAGCTGCCGTAGGCACTGTACCGCTAAATTGAAAGTATTTGATCAATTGAAGATCACTGCGATGGCCTTCCATTAACTCAAAGATGCTGGCAGAGGCTATCTCAATTCAGATTGGCAAGCAAGAGTAATTTTTCCAAACCTTCATCTTGTGTTTGGTGTTTTGGTTTTTACTAATTTATCTCCTAAATGTTATGTTCATGGCTTTACCATTAATTCATTTCCACACCAAAAGCCATTCGAAGTCTTAGTCCGTTTATCAAGTGATGAGTTAAATCTAAACCATGCCCAACAATTTGTATATTTGACTCAATGATTATAATGATGTCCTCTTAATGTTCATTCTCTGTTTAAATCTTATCGTCCTTCCCAATGGTGTCATGAAATTGTGCTGACTTGGGAACTGAGAGATACTGTGGAGAAGGGTTTTAAGGCTCTCTCTCTCTCTCTCTCTCTCTCTCTCTCCAAATTTAATAGTCTTCATCTCTTAATGCAGGTATTGGTCTGATGCAAATGTACACAAGGTTTGATTCTCTTAATATGTTCATTGGCTGCTGGAATTATTAATTTAGCCATTGAACCTCCTCTTTTGTTTTCTTTCTTACGTTTTTTTATTTTTTTTTAATCCATTGTCCAGAAGTAGTTTGTTGTGTTCTGAATTAAACTTTTTGGGTGGTCTTGATCTTCTCTATCTTACTGGATGTTGTCTTGAGGTTGCATGTATATATTAAGAAATCCATAAGCAGGGCATGTGAGGTAATTCTCACTCTTCCAGGTATATGAATCATACATTTTCCCACTCAATATTCATAAAGGCCTTACCTCCATGAATAATTGTAATTCTTTCAGACATCCACAAGGTTTTTTTGTTATTTTGGTCTTTTGGTAAGTAAGAAATTCTATTATCAAAAGAAATATATATTACATAATATAGCTGAAGACACGTACCTGTAGGTACTCAAATCACTCACAGATGCTGAACTTCCACAAGTTACTTGTCATACAGTTTTTCGAGTTGGGGTCATTTTATTCATTTATTTTTCTTTTTCAATGATGTGTGTCTCATGAATGAAATGGAGAGGATTAATCCGTAATAAAGAGTCTCGCTTGATTGTTTCTATTTTTTCCCCCAAGGCGGCGTAAAATGTTCATTAGAGAGAATTGGGGAGCCTAAGGGGCAGAAGATGGAACAAAAATTTCCGAGTATCAAGTGGAATATATGTACTTTTTCAAAACTGCATTCACATTTAACTAAGAAATGTTATACAATAAAAAAAATTTATATATAATTTATTATCAAAATGATGTGGTTAAAAGATAGCCATTTGTTTTAAAATAAAACACTTGTTTTTAATTATAAAAATGCTATTGTGAGATTTTCTGTATAAATTTTTTAAAAGAATAGCATTTTTCAATTAACTATTACTCAAAAAATGAGAAGTTTCTCTTAGTTTTCTGTTCCACAACTTCTTAGGAGATGATTTCAAATGCCTAGCGGTCGGAGCATTCGATCTTCTGGAATCAGTGAGTTGGAGAAATCTTGGCACACACAGCTCATCTCAGTAGAGGAAGACATTCACGATCAGTGAGGAAGCAGTAGATGAATTGGTTCAACTATTCAAAACTGATAGTATATCAAAATTAAATACTTATTAAAACTGATTTTTCTTATTTAACATTCAAAGATAATAGGAATGAAAATAAAGGATGACTATCAAAAATGAAAGAGGAAAGAAAGACAAAGAGAAAATGAGAAGAAAATAACTTTCACTTGTCTTTCTTAGACTTTCTTTTCCTTCCCTCCTAAACTAAAAACCAGATAAAGCAAACAAAGAAAAGATATAATTCAACTTATGTTAGGAATGAATAAAATATTTTTATAGTTTAACATTATATTTAACTTTTCTTTTTAATGTTAGTATCTAAGATTTTAAATATGAGCCCTAAAGAGGCTTGAACATGAACAATTGAAGTGATTTTTGTGCTACCCAACCACTACTTACATTTTACTTTATCTATTTTTGTCAAACAAATTTTATGAATGAATAATGGATATCTAATTTTATAACTACGGTTGAATTAGTTAAACCAATAAATCATGAACTAGCAGCTTTATCAGTTTGATACCTGGTTGGATTTTAATAATTATGGTTCAAATGCTCAATCCATTTGAGGGAACCATTAGCAGTACTTGAAAGTGATTCAAGTTCCCAAATGTTCTTATTCCCAAAACAACAATTTCTGGTTTTCTCTCTCACATCCTTCCGGAGAGTTTTAACAATTATTTTGGAATTTATGTAAGCATATACATACATATGCGTGTGTGCATATATATATATATATATAGAGAGAGAGAGAGAGAGAGAGAGAGAGAGAGAGAATCTTTGCTGCTCTAAAGGGAATGTGATGGTTCATTCAGTTTCTCGGATGGCAAGTAAAGAATGATAATGTTTGAGCTTCCTCTGTTGCAATGCAAAAACACTATGGTAGTTAGTGCTTTTGCTTTATATGCTTTGCAAAGTACTTCAACAAAATGAAGAAAATCACACGCAATGCATTTTCTCACAATAAGTAAAGAAGGTGAATTTTTTTTATTTGTTTATGTTTGGGAAAGCAGAAGCACTTTGCTTTGCATTTGGAAGGAGAACAATTCTGAGTAGATCATCACTTCTTGCCACTAACAGGAGAAAAATCTAAGCAAACGAAACTTTTATACAAAAAATAGTCATATAGAATGATATGATAATGACCTTTTTGCAATTATAAATTTTGATAGGCTTTTTATTTTTCATGTCATTCTGTATAATATTTTTATACGTAAATCCTGTTTATACAACATTAGCTAATAACAAAATAAAAAAGAAAGAAAATAAAATCTAACTGTGGTATCTCTTCTCATTTAGATTTTTCATAAGGAGTGGAATGCATGAGGGTGGCATTGGACCATGAATCACATGGTTAGATATCTTCAAGTACACACCGTCTTCATAATTAATGATAAATGAAACAGAATTTTTATACAAAATTTTCATACCAAATAATGTGACATTTTGTAGAGCTTTCATTTAAAATCAATTAAAATACTAGTATGACTGATAATTTTATAACCATCACTACCACATTATTCAAAAATAATTATTTTGAAAATAATTAATTTTTTTAGATGACGTAAGTCACAAATCAGAGTGCAACAAAATTTTTTTTTAAAGAGTTCCAAAACCTTAATCACAAATTTTTACCTATTAATTTGATTATTATATTTTAATTGGTTTGCACACTAAAAGTGTCATTGACAATTGGTTATGATCTAAAGAAATTAGTAAGATGACTATACAAAAACTTTAATAATATATTAGATTAGTGAGGATTTTAAATTGTGAAAAGTGTCAATAGGACTTTATTATGAATTATATATAAACACTATATGGTTTATACATAGTTTAGCCATTGATCTTTATTACGAAAACTTTGATCTTTATCACAAAGTTTAGTGTGCCATGACAATCTTAGCTGTGCCATTGATCAGAAAGCTCTAAACTTTCCCCCCACCACCCCCCCAAAAAAAACACACTCACAGAAACGAATTCAAACCCTTCATACTTCTACTCCAAGTACCTCTCTTCTATTTCTTTGGTGAGTACCATCTTCACATTTTGTATTTCTCGCTCTTTCTCTCCCATAGTTTTTTATGAGAGCTATTTTTCCCACCCCCTTGACACAATCTCCCTCCGGCCTCATTCCAAAACTCTCTCAATAATTACTATTATGCTCCTAACTCTCTGATTTATTTATTTTTTTTTGTTTCAGTTTTGTGTTTTTTTTTAGTTTTTTTTAATCAGTTTTGTTTATTTTTTTTTTATCAATTTTTTTATTTATTTTTATCAATTTTATTTTTCCTTTTGGATAAAAAGTTTTTTTTTATTATATATTTGTAATCTTTTATTTATTTTTTAATTGTAGATTTTTGGAGTCATTATTTGTAAAAATTTTAAAAAGTATAAAAATATAGATCAAAATAAAAAGTATATATATGAAAATAATAAAAATACTAACAATTAATAAGTAAACACACTAATAGCTTGCGAGCAAACACTTTTTTTCAAATGAAAAGTCTCTTAGGCCAATATTGATTTAGCCATATTCAAGAAATAGGAGGTTCCTGACATGTGTTAAGGCTTGGAAGGTAATTTAAAGAAAGGAAGAGGTTCTGATATGTGTCAAAAATTAAATAAAAGAAAAAAAGTAAAAGAAAATTGATGAAAAAATAATAAACAAAACTGATTTAAAAAACAAAACTAAATAAAAATTAAACAAAACTGAAAAAACAAAAGCACAAGTGGGGTGTCAGGTTGAGGGGTAATTTAAAGGGAGGGAAATGTTCTGATATGTGTCAAGAGTTGGGGGATAATTTAAAAGAAGAAGAAGAAGATTCTAACATGTGTCAAAAATTAAATAAAATAAAATAATATTAATAAAAAAATAATAAATAAAATTAATTAAAAAATAAATAAAAAAGAAATAAAACTAAATAAAAATTAAATAAAATTAAAAAAAACAAAACAAAAAAGTAAGTGAGATTGTTCATGAATTATAATTTTAAAAGAGAAAGAGAGGTATAAAAATAACTATAATAGGAACAAAGGTGTCAGGAATGGGATGTCAGGAAAGAGGGGAGAAACAATTTCCGTTTTTTATTCATTTCGGGAGCTTGTCCAACGTTAAAAATCAATTAGTTATTCCTCGGATTTGTTGCAAAAGTACTGTGCCGACTGTTGAAATGTTGAGTTCTCCACTCACTAGGCTACAGTAGCATTTTGGAGAAAGATTCCAAAAATTTTGAGTATGCTTGAACTTCGAGTAACTAATGACAAGGAAAAGCATGGGGTAAAGATTATATAAGTGTAACAGAATGCGTTTTACTTATAGTTATCAAAATAGTTAGGAAAAATTAAAGCACGAAACCCGTAAAAAAAAATATAGAGAGAAACGGGAAGTGAAAAACAATTAAAAAACTTAATACGAATCTTATTAAGAATATCTTTAAAAAACTTAGTAAACTTTTTTAAAATATTTAGTGGAAACCTATATAAGTAATTTTTTAACTATTTAGTTAGAACTTAAGAGGAGAAATGTATAAAAATAAATATTTTAAGTTTCCGCAACTTTTTTTCTTAATTTTTCAAGAGTTTATGTTAAGTATTTCAAACGTATCTTAATTGTTTTCTAAAAGTTTTCGAAACGTTTCTTAAGTTTTTTTGAAATGTCTCCAAAATTTTTGAACAAATTTCATACTCGTATCGTTCACAGGTCGGGTTGGGTAGTAACCCACCAATAGAACCACCAAGCTCGAGTTCAGAAACAATAGAACCGATTTCAACTCGGTTTGGGCTAGGGTTAGTTGGGTTCGGGTTTGGGTTGGTTAGGTTCGGGTTTGACCTGATGAATTTATGTAGAAGTGGCGAGTCGAGTTAAGTCACTTAAGGTAATAACCCACCAACCGAACATCTAAAATCGAGTTTACAAACCTTGAGAGCGATTTCGACTCAATTTGGGTTCAGATTGTGTTCGGGTTCGGCTTCAGCTAGGTCGATTGGGTTGGCGGGTCGAATGGATTTTTAAACACTCCTACTAGCCCATATTATGGAGTAATAGTTGAACAACCATTCATAATTGACTAGTAACTCAATGTATGATTGTAGCAGGTATTAATAACCCATATCATTACATTGTTTGGCCTCATCTTCTCCACTAAAATCACCAATACAAAAGTTTGTTGAGATATACAATCTCCTTATTTTTGTTTTTTGTTTTCCATTGCTATAATCACTACAATAGACTTTTCTCTACGAATTTAATTTTTTTTTATGTATTTATTAAGAGGCTGTTTTACATATTTGGTATCTGAAATGTCATATAACTCATATCTGGCAAGACTAACCTCCTTTTCACGTACAAAATTTTAACTGTGAAAAAGGGCTTTCCACTTAATTTCTCCAGAATGAGGCTTATTATGCAAAATTACCTTCGTATTAAGAAATTATTCAGTGCTCTTGTAGTGTCGCATCACTCTTGCTCTATTTTTCGCAATTCCAATGTATTCCCTCTGCTAGGTAGGTTGGATCTACCTAGTTACTTATTGCACTTGTAAGAAGTGAAGTAAGAATGATTTAGCGTTTCAAGAGCATTGAATTATTTTTCCTTCATAGCGTGTCAAATTCTTACAAGAAAGTTGCATGGGATAAGAGTGTACCATAAAGAAGACCCTAAGGCTACGTTTGTTTGTAGGATAAGATTAGGAGAGATAAATATACCATTAGACTAGAGAAAAAATAATAGAAGATAAATAATACCATAAGACATTGACAGATTAATTACACTATGATTGGTTAGGGTGGTTTATATAAGGAATGACATAAGTATTATCATGTTTGAAAGGAAGATAGGATGAGAAATGGAATTAGTGCACCAAATTACTTCCTTCCTCCAAAATGATTTTCCGTTCCCAAGGGCAATAAAAGGGGACCCACAAAAATGGCTATCTAATCCTACCCTCTAATCCCCAAACAAATTACAATTGCTTTTGTGATAACATCATCAGCCTTGATTCAAATAAATTCAGGTGGTTGTGAATAATATTGCAATATGGCCAACGAGCCACGTGCATAGCACGTTATTTCACACTAGCTCTTTTTTTATTTTGGGGTTAATTTGGAAAATCGATTTCACCCTATGTAGTTCAATACAAACGCCCACTCTTTTAAATGCCCTATATATACTCTCTTAAACTGTTGACAGCATTCTCTCTACTGTACTGAGATGAGCTCTATTTTATTTTTTAATTTATTAAAGAGATTACAAGGAGAGTAAAAATTGAAAAAGGAATCTGGGAGAAGAAGGTTTGAGAGGCTAAGAAATCTGGCCACCTAAACTACCCTACTGAGATGAGGTCAATGAGCTCTATGCGCCAATGCTTCTGTAACTTCTTCTGTAACTTCCTCATCAGGTCCAAAACATCGAATGCACTGAACACGTCATAACCAAGCACTCCAACTTCACGGTCCCGAACCGATTTTCAAAATTTGGGAACAATCAATCGGGTGTTAATATAATTTAAAAAAGGGCTAATATAATTTTTTAATTTTTTTGTAATGGTACAGACAATTCAAATTTAAGTTTTAAATAAAAAACCAAATGTTAAAATGAGTAAAAAAAAAAAAAAGCATAAAAAAACTTTTGAAAATGGTACAAAGTAAAATTAATTGCATTTTAGTGAGGCTAATGCACTATGTTTCATCACAGATACTGATAAACATGTAGAATCTAAGAAAAACATTTTAAACTTTGAAGTGCCAAATTGATATTGTTTGAATTTAGGAGAGAGCCAAAGTATCATTTCTTATCCCAAATGATCAAAATATTGAAATTTTTAAAAACTTAGGAGGGCGTGCCTGCCGGCCTATCATTTCTTAAAAATAACTGAGTGGAAGTTTAAAACAAGTACAAAACTTTCTCATGATCAGGTAATTAAGGCCTTTATGAATTGGTGGGAAAAAAAAAAATGTATGTTTCTTATATACCTGGAAAAGTCTCAATTGTGTCCCTTGCCCTCCATTCGGCTCGACCAGTACTTGTATGTACATCCAACCTCAAGACAACTACCTGCAAGAGCAGAACAAGACCACCAAAAAAACGTCTAATTCAAAATTCCAATTAAAAAAAAAAGAGAAAGAGAAATTTTAAATTTTGTGCTTTCATTTAGTTGGAAAAATAAGATGGAAAACAATGAAATTTCATTGCTATTACCATTTTCTTTTCCTTTATATATAAATTCAGGATCTAAACACAACATAAAGAAAATTAAATTTGGATAATAGTGAGATGATCAAAACTTATTTATATTTGGATCAGACCAATACCTGCATTAAGCGATAAGGGCTATTAAATTTGGGAAGAGAGAGAGAGAGAGAGAGAGAGAGAGAGAGAGAGAGAGAGGTGCTTAAATATAGTAAGTTGTGCATGTATTAGATTGAAGTCGGTTGATAAACTGATTTCGGCCTTCAATTGGCTTTCGCTGTGAAACCAAATGGTAAGGCCATGAACCAATTATTTAGGAGATATATAAATTATTAATAAAATCCAAAAGATCAGATCAAACAGAAGATGAAGGGTTTGGAAAATATTACTCTTCCTTGCCAATCTGAATTGAGATAACCTCTGCCAGGATCTTTGCAGCTAATGGAAGGCCATCGCACTGGTCACCAATTTCGCCTTTCATCTTTAATAAAGTTGGATACTCACCTGAATACCCTACAAAATTCTTCTCATTTATTGTGTCCATAAATGTGGACCAACATTCATGTGCCTCCAGCGAGGGCCGGATTCGAAACAAGTTGTGCTCACCACCCACCATGCAGCTTGCCACTCCCTCGAACCTACTGGTAACGATGATGGCGCTCCCGCTTCCCTTGGGCAAGCTATGGGTGAGACGAGTGAAGTTGCCGCCTGTGCCTGTGCCATCATCATCATCATCCGTGGTGGTCTTCTGCAAGTACTTATTAGAATAATCCAATTCATGGTACCAATCGCTTTCATGCCATACGTTGTCCAACACGATCAAATACTTTTCGTCTAGCAAACGGCGGTGCAGTGCCTGCAGAAGTTGGGCTTCATCATAACGATTCCATTCCTCCAGGAAAAACTCATCGGTTGAGTGTCTGAGAATTTCGTGAACAAGTGCTTTCTTGGAATCTGGATTTTCTGGATTGAATTTGTCATATAACTGGACCCAAATCACGCAGGAGAACCTTTTCTGGACATCTGAGCTGTGGAACAGCATTCGGGCAAGAGTAGTTTTCCCTGAACCAGCCATCCCAACTATACCAATTGCCTTGGTCCTCCTGCCATCATCATCATCATCAGTAGGTGTCTCGAGGAGGAGCAATGCTTTGATCTTTTGAAAATAGTCACCGAACCTATGAATCTTGGATGCATCCAAAAGTGTCAAGTGTCGAGGACAAGGACGAGGAGGAGGAGGACCTCCATCTATATATGCTGTGACCAAGCAGAGGCGGATTCAATGTGTGCCTAGGGCCGCCCCTCAAGTTTGAAATTTTTTTTTTTACCTATAGTTTTAAATATTTTGTCAATTCCCCCCCCCCCCCCCCCCCCCCCCCCCCCTCCCCCCAAAAAAAATTATAAATGCCTCCTCTCATATTGTTAAAATTCTTCTTAATTATGGTTCTCCTCCCTCGATATCTTTCCTGCCTCCGCCACTGTGACCAAGTCCAAGGACCTAGAACTTTAGGTTCACTTTCAACTGCTGATTCTGCATCAATATTATTCATGCCCTGAAGCAAATTTGCTTTGATTCGAAGCAGTTTCTTTCTAGTTACGCAAAGAAAGAAGCGCTTCTTTACATAATGAGTGTTAATGAAGAAGAGACTACTACCTTTCTTGTTTTCTCTTTTGTAGTCACGCTCTCCCTCTCTGCAAAATTCTTGCAGTCGGTCAATACATACCTGAGGTCATAGAGAGGATTCTTCATGCTAATGGGTGTGGAGGGTCTGATCCTCCACTCCTGCACGAGTCGTGCAGCAAGACCTTCTTGGCCTCGTCAAAATGAAGACAAAGGGGAAATAGTTCATCACCGAATTCCTCCATTGCTTCTTCCAAGTCTCTGATGAACTTGTCTTTTAGAAAAATTAAATGGTCGGCCGACATTTGACGAGTAGTACCGGCTACTAATTCGGTTCACAAGGTCTCTGTCGCTCGCTGCAAAGATTATTTAAATAAATCTTCTCTTCTTCTGTGTCTGTGCGAAAATATTGCGTAACGGTGATAGCATCGGAGCGATTTTGCTGCAGTCATCTAAAATGCAGTCAATACTGTTGCTGACGTGTTTCAATGCAAACATGCCACGTGGCACCAAGACTACCAGCCTAAATCAGTTGCATCCCACTGGATTTCTCTCTCCCCTTAATGGCGTTCCCGTTCCCAACCCTCTCAGGCTCTTTCTTCTCTCTCTCCTTAATGGCGTTCTCGCTCCCACCCCTCTCTCCTGTCTCCCTCCTCCCTTTCTCTCTCTTTGTCCTGTCTTCGTTTTTCCTACTCTTTGTTTTTTTGCTACTCTATTATGCATTTTTCTTTGTTAATTCACTTTCTCTTTTCACAGAAACAGATCTTGAGATATTTCTTCTCCCATCCTCTGTATATATATACCTATAGATACACACATTGATATCTATGAGTATTCCGATATTCCATATTCCTCTCTCGCTGGCAGTGTTCACGACCCACCACAACTACCACTCAACCCAGTCTTTAACACAATAAACCCCAATTTCATCTCTTCATCTCATGTTATCTACAATAACCCCTAATTTTGAAGACATATAAAACCTAAATCAATGCCTTTCGGATGAACTTTGCAAACACATAAATTATCCTGGGTTCAAATTTAAATTCGGACTTGCAGAACTATCTTTAATCTGAAGCCATAAGGAGGAGAAATAGTAGGGACTCAGGTGGATCAGGCCATCAACAATCACCTGTTTTGGAGCGAGAGAGAGAGAGAGAGAGAGAGAGAGTGAGTGATATATAGATATAGATATGGTGTAGACGAGAGAGAATAGTAGGAGTCTAGGAAAGCTAATTAAGGAGGAGTGAAAAGGTTAAAAAAAATGTTACTCTTTCATAATTTTGAATTAAAATTTTGAATCAGAATGATATGGTGATGGTACAGTTTTTGTAATTAAAATACATCTTTATAAATTTTTTATTTTAAAGTGATAGGCTCACAATTCAGCCGCATCATTCTGGTTATATTTTCTGGTTATATATTCTGATTGTATAACATTACTCAATGTCAAAACAAGAGTCTTTGAAGTTCGGATCCGGTGAGATGCACGTAATTAGAGTGACAATCTTGGTGCCACGCGGCATGTTTGCCCACCTCATCATTATGCTGACATAATATCACAAGTCAATAAAATTACACCAAAATATAATTTTTATTTTTATCACCTAAAATTAAGGAGTTAGTTGAAATAATTTATCCACACTATCTCACTAACTGATAAAATATCTCATCACAACATAATCATGTGAAAGTATTTTATTAACTTATGATACTATACCAATAATAATAATGTGATATCACCGTTGCATTGAATATTTTCTCGTCCATTAAAGAAAGTAACTCATTTTACCTTTTAAGGGTCATTAAAACATAAACAAAAGAACCACCCAATGCACTCTATCCAATCAAATAGCAAGAATATTTTTAAAAAATGCAATTTAAACAAGCACGCATTTTACCTTTTGATGCATAGTATATTTATAAATTCTTATAAGAAAAGATTTTAAAATTTTTAAATAACTGAGCAATTATCAAGATAACTATGTGGAGCCATCATTGTTGATGTGTGTGTTTTTTTTATCTTACTTATTTGTCCCTACAGTTATTGGAAGGAAAGTAATTTAGGTTGTAATAAAATAGGTTTGATAAGATAATTTTGGAAACTAAAAACTTTAAGTTGAAACTATAACATGCTTTAGCTATACTATAAAGATCTTCAAAAATTAAGGGCCAAAAATAAGTACACTGGTGAGGTGAAGCCATACGAGTCTTGATAGGAATTTCTTCGCAAATGGTAAAGATTGTTTAATATTTTTATTTTCTCAACAACTAGTGCACCGCCCTACGGTGAATCGGATAGAAGCGGCAAGTAAAGATCCACTAGTTACAAACTTACCCATGACGAGTAGTTTCATCACTTGTATAAAATGTTAGTAATTTGAATTCAGGTTTTGTCAGTATAATCCTTCTAGACTACACCGTGGAGGAACTTCTTGCATTGGACTGTCTTACTTTACATCTCTTTCCACGTAGAAGATACCAACAATTACCCGAAAACTTGATAAGCTCACACAAATGGGTTGTAAAACGTTTGATTAGTTTTATTCTATGTATTGGATCCCATATTATAAACTGACAGGAGAAATCAAATTAATTTGACTAGCTCAGCAATAATTAACATCCAAGCTAGCCGTGATTTTGCACATTTTATTGTTTTTATGACATCACCAGTAAACTATGGATATTTTCTTTTTGCCTAAACGTTAGGGGTCAGCTAATTAGAATACTAAGCATAACGTCTTAAATTTAATCCCTTCTCATGTCCCTTTGTGATTAATCATTCATGCAAATACATGAAATTTACATAATTTGTATAGACAGTAGTCTGCATGAGTTTCGAGGGAATAATCGAAAGACTAGACACCCTGCAACCAAAAAACAAAAATAAAAAATCATTGCACTTTCAAGAAATTTTGGTTTTCGTTTGATTTTCTTTGCCGTAAGACTAATTCCTTCATGTTAATAAATTTAAAAGAAAAAAATCAATCATGAAGATGTACTAGTAGTTTTGTGGAAAATTGGGTCACTTCTCATCCTCAAGCTGGAAGGAGAGCCATTTTTTTGTTTACTTTTGCTTGGCAAACTGAAAGGAGAGCTGATTAGTGCTTGGCAAATATATTTTCTTTTTATTGTTCACTATTTAAAATTTTAAATTTGAGCCCTAAAGAGGCTTGAACATGGACAATTGAAGTGGTATTAATTATGCTACCCAACCACTACTTACATTTTACTTTTGTCTATTTTTCTCAGACTAATTTAATGAATGAATAGCGAATATTTTATTTTATAACTACGGTTGAATTAGTTAAACTAATGGACCGTGAACCCGCACCTTTATTAGTTTGGTGCTTGGTATGATTCTAATAATTATGGTTTAAATGCTCAATCTATTTGAGGGAAGCCATTAGTCAAGTTCCCAAAAGCCCTTATTCCCACTTCTATCCATTATCTCCAGCCACTATTACAAACCGAAAACAACAATTGCTGGTTCTCCCTCACATCCTTTCGGATAGTTTTTAAACAATTATATTGGAATTTATGTAGACATATAACTATACAAATATATATATATATATAGAGAGAGAGAGAGAGAGAGAGAGAGAGAGAGAGAGAGAGAGAGAGAGGATCTTTGTTCCTGTAAAGGGGTAAGTGATGGCTCTTTCAGTTTCTCGGATAGCAAGTAGAGAATGAGAATGTTTGAGCTTTCTCTGTTGCAATGCAAAAACACTGGTGGTTAGTGCTTTTGCTTTATTGCTTGGCAAAGTACTTTAACAAAATGAAGAAATCACACGCAATGTTTTTTTCTCACAAGAAGTAAAGAATGTGAATTTTTTTTAATTTGGTTTTGCTTTGAAAAAGCAGAAACACTTTGCTTCGCATTTGGAAGGTGAACAATAGGATCTGAGTAGACCATCACTGCCTGTCACTTCAAGGAGAAAAAACTATGCAAACAAAATTTTTATACAAAAATAGTCATATGAAATGATGTGATAATGCCCTTTTTATACTTATAAATTGTGATAGGCTTTTTATTTTTCTTGTGATTTTGCATAATATTGTTATATATAAATCATGTTGATATAACATTACCCAAAAATAGAATAAAAAAGAAATAGGAAAAGTAAAAACAATCTAAATGCAGTATCTCTTCTCATTTAGGTTTTGTATATATATAGTGGAATGCATGATGGTGGCCTGCATTGGACATGAATCACATGGTTAGGTTTCTTCAAGTACTGTACACACAGTCCTCCATAATTAATGATAAACAAAACAAAATTTTTATACAAAATAATGTGACATTTTTGTAGTGATTTCATTTCAAACCAATTAAAATACTAGTGTGAATTATAATTTCATAAACATTATTACCACATCATTCTGAATAAATATTGTGTATAAAAATTTTATTTCTTCATCATTTTTCTTCTTGGGAAATTAATACAAACAAAATATTTATGAATAAAACTTTTAGAGATTTTTGTACAAAATTTTTGTTTGACTACCCTTTGTTTATTTTTTCAATGAATGAATGGACACTTCTGAATGGACATTAGTTTTATTCAACTCCTGGCTGCAACTATTATGAGTCAGTAAGATTAATTTTTCCTTGTTAGTCATGAGCAGAGAGAATGCAATATGTGGACGCCATAGTAATAATGAAGCAACCAATGCAAAAAACACTGGTGATTAGTGCTTTTGCTTTACTCTTGGCAAAGTACTTCAACAAAGTGAAAATATCCCATGACTTTTGAAGTCCAGGCAACGCTCTTTCTCACATCAAGTAAAGAATGTGAATATTTAGAATCTCTTTGGCGCAGCTTCTTACAGTTAAAAGTCCATCATGACTTTCTGAAGAGGACTTTAAGAAAAAAGGACTTTTAAAGTTACACGAATGTTTGGTGAATATTATTTTATAATTCTATTGAAATCAAATAGTATTTTTATCAAGCATATGTACGTTTGGTGACAACATTTCATAAGTGTCATTGCGTCAAACAAATAATATTGTCAATTACCTTATTATTCATCTAGATCGTACTTCTTATAAAATTTAATTAATAACAAAATAAGTGCAAAACAAATGGAAGAAAAAATAATCATATGTAAATTTTTACTCATAAAAATTAAATTTAAGTTGTTGTACAATTAACAAAATATATTTCTAATAAAGTATAAGTATTCTTTTTATGAAGCACATACAATCTTACTAATGTTTGGATTACCCAATAAAAATAAAAAGGAAAAACCCGATGATAATTATATTTTTATTATAATATTCTAAAAAATGATAAAATCAAGAGAATGGTGGGACTTGTTAGTACGTTCCAGAACCAGCAATATAAACCTGACGCAAAAAACCTCAATGCATTTGCAAATAGTAACACCCATAGAAAATACTATGAGATACAAATACAGTAAAAATTAGGAAGCCTAAAAAGAGAAGAATAATTGTGATTCTGACATTCCCACCCCTTTAAAGAAATACAATAAAAAAATAGAGAGAATAATATAGATATATATACACACATTCAAATTCATAGATTGTGAGAGAGAAATACAAAAAATACATATGAACACATATAAACCACCAGCAATATGCTTTTGTACTCGTAGTGTCCATCAAACTCGGGCATGCCATGGTAGAAGTTTGTAGTAGTTTGGATTTGTAAATAGCTTAAACTTGTAAGGTATTATGGACAATTTGTTAACAAATTGAAGGATAATATGGGAAATTTGAGAGTCTCACTTAAGTGAGTTCTGACTTCCCAAGAAGTCTATTTGGACGCCATTTTGAAAGCCACTCCCGCTGGCTTCTTCGAAATGGGCTTTAAGCCGCTGTGATTTTTGGTGGAAGCCCTTTCAATTGAGTTCACCAAACAATAAAAAAAATTTCAAAAGGACTTTTATATCTAAGAAGGACTTTCGAAAGCCCCGCCAAACACTACCTTATTTATTTGTTTCGAGGAAACAAAAGCTTTGCTTCACATTTGGAAACAATCACTGTTGTCACTTCGAGGAGAAAATGCTAAATATGCATAATTTTTGTATAAATATACTTCTATAGAATGATGTGGTAATTATATTTTTACAAATATGGATAGTGATAGGCTTTTGTTTTGCAATAAGTTGATGCAAATAGGACACGTCGCTCTGTTTGAAATTTGTATATACAAATTATGTTTGTATAACATTATTCAAAAAGAAAAAAAAAAGAAAAAGAAGAAAAGAAAAGAAAAAATCAAAGAGCACTATTAATTTCTTTTCACTTAGATTTTGTATATCCTGTGGAATAAATTGGACATGAATGAGTATCAATTTTCATTCAAGATAATGGGACGTTTGTGGTCATGTCATTTCAAAACAATTAAAATAACATTTGACCTATAATTTCAAAAATATCACTACCATCATTCAAAATAAGGTTTTCATAAAAAAATTCTATTTGTACATCATTTTCCTTCTAAGGTAATGATATACAAAGTTTGTATACATAAACTTTATACAAGTGCAGCATCTTTCATTTGCAGTGGGAGGCTATGCTATTGAATTAGCATAATCTGGTGGTATCAATTATGTAGAATTATAATAGGTGATGCATTCAGATTCCAAATACTAATATATAACAGAGATAATTATAAAAGAATTGATGATATATTTATAACATTTAATGTGCTAGAAAGTGTGTCAATGGTAGCTCATATGCAATACAAAGGCTCTTTCATTCACTCTTAAAACTGTTCAACCAATTCATGTAATGCTTCCTGGCTTATGATCTCTTTACTCCACTGAGATGAGCTCTGTATGCCAAGACTCCTCCAACTCCCTCACCATGTTTTGAAGATCGTATGTTCCGACAACTCTAAATGTGTTGCTGAAAACATCTCCTGAGAAGTTCTAGAACAGAAAACTAAGTAAAACCCTTCATTTTTTTTTTTTTTTTTGAATAAACAGTCTTGTATGAATGCAGATTTGAAGGGAGTATATTCCCTTTGATACCTGGAAATTTTCCTTCCATATTCCTCTGCTCGTCAAGCTCCCCAAGTTACATTTTGCCAAATGCACTACCAATATACTCAACCCCTGGGATTTAAAAAAATGTAATGGAAACAATGAATAAGGGAGATTCTTCATTTCTTAAAAATAACTCGAGGATGTTTAAAAGAAGCACGCTAATTCATGGAGGTAAGGCCTTTGTGAATCAGTGGAAAAATATATGCTTCATGCCTGGGAAACTGAAAATTATCTCGCATGCTCTCCGTATGGATTTCTTATTATATACATCCAACCTCAAGACCACGTCCTGTAGGAGCAGATCAAGACCACCAAAAAAGTCTAATGCAAAATCCAACAAGCTACTTTTGTACAATGGATAATAAGATCTGAGGATTTAAATGGCTAAATTTATGATTCTAGTTGCCAATGATCATCGTGGAGAATTATAATGCTGTAAGGAAATTAAACTAGGCAATAGAAAGGGAATCAAACCTTCCAGATATTAGGATCAAACCAGTACCTGCATTAAGAGGTAAGGGCTATTAAATTTGGGGAGAGAGAGAGAGAGAGAGAGAGAGAGAGAGAGATGCTTAAACCCAGGTGGACTGCTCGACAGTAGCTACCAAATTATCACACTGGCAAGACTCACATCATTTTGATGGACAATAAGATATGAGAGGACTAGGATCCTCTGCATTCAATTAATTAAAGAGTCAACACGCCACTAAAAATAGAAATGAAAGGATGAGATGAGATCAACTCTGGATCTTAAACTTCTTGAGTATTTGCTATTATGTTAAAAATAATAATTTTTAAGGTAAAATGATGCAAGTTTTTGCACACGATTTGATCTAGTCCATTAATTTTTAGTTTTAGCGATGTGTCAACTTTCCATGAATGAAACGAAATTCTCCATTCCATCCATGGAAGCATTACATGGGGATTGTAAAGCCAGGAAGCATATTAAGAGGACATCATTTTAAATCATTTAGTTAAATATAATAAGATGTGCATGTTTTAGATTGAACTCCATTGATAAAGCATTTAGACCTTCAATAAATGGTAAAGCCATGAACATATTTTTTAGCAGATAAGTTAGTAAAAACCAAAAGATCAAATAGAAGATAAAATTTTGAAAATTACCCTTCCTTGCCAATCTGAATTGAGATAGTCTCTGCCAGCATCTTTGCAGCTAATGGAAGGCCATCGCACTGGCCTCTAATTTCGTCTTTCATGTCTAATAAAGTTGGATACTTATCTGAATTCTTTACAAAATTTTTCTCATTTACTGTGTCTATAAATATGGACCAACATGCATCTGCATCCAATACGGGGATTCGATGCAAGTTGTGCTCACCACCCACCATGCGACTTGCCACTCCCTCGAGCCTACTGGTAACGATTATGGCACGCCCCCTTCCCTTCGGCAGGCCATGGGTGAAACGAGTGAAGTTGCTTGTGGCATTAGGGGTCTGCAACTTGGAATTCAATTCAGAGTACCAAGCACTTTCATGCCATACATTGTCCAACACAATCAAGTACGTTTTATTTCGCATATAAAGGCCCAGTGCCTGCAATATAGCTCGTCCATCGATTTCTGGAGAAACTCATTTGATGACCATCCGAGAATTTTGCCAACTACTGTTTTCCGGGAATCTGCATTTTCTGGATTTAATTTATCATTTAACTGAGCCCAAATCATGAGGGAAAACCTTCCCTCAACTAACAGGCCGTAGAACAGCATTCGGGCAAGAGTAGTTTTTCCTGAACCAGCCATCCCAACTATTCCAATTGCCTTGATGCCATCATCATCAATAAGTGTCTCAAGGAGCAATGCTTTGATCTTTTGAAAAGAGCCATCGAACCCATGAACCTTGGATGCATCAAACCATGTAAATTCTCCAGGTAGATGAGTTGTGACCAAGTCCGAGTGCCAAGAACTTTCAGGTTTTGGACGACTTTCCCCTGCTGCACCATCATTCAGGCCCTTACGCAAGTTGCTTT